>JACEFZ010008168.1:515000-832500 GCA_014155875.1 Cepaea nemoralis
GTTCCGGTTTCAGGTGGACGTGTTTTCCCAGCTCTCTCGATTTTCAATAATTTATCAAAGTTTTACCTAATTCAATCAATCGCGATGCTGTGTATATCATTGTTTTCTTTTTAAAACTGGATCTACATAGAACTCAATATGTCAAGTTATGTGACTGTTTATTTATTGAAGCGAGGATTTCTTGTGAAATGTGAACGGTAAGAGCATTCAGTTTTTGAATTACCAATTATCGGTTACAGACAACGTGTGATTTAACGATGTGTGGCTAGCGCGCGATAAATCGCCAAGCACTCTTTTCAGAAAAGCGCCGTACTTTTGTTCACTCCCTGCCTGCTAATGCTGCATTTATTGCTAAAATGGCGTCCAACTTGCGGTGTTCTACTTTATCTAAGCGTCATGAAATTACAAACAAAGACAAGAAGGGACAAAAATTAACGAAAACGCCACCTAAACGTCGGAATTCTTCAACGCCTAACATCAAACATGTGGCTCAGTGAACAAGCAGACACTGAACCCACGCTGGACGAACATCACAGTTCACCAGCCCAATCTGATCAGACTAACGCATCACCTTTAGACCATGTTTCCTCGGCCGAACCACACAACCACAATGCCTGCCGTGAACTCATCCAGGCTTTAGAGGACAGGCTAAAGATTTTATTTCCAACAACACAGATAATATTATTGCCGCGTTTAAAGAAGAAAACGCTCGTCTTCAAAAAGAAATTTGCCTCCTTAAAGAAGAAAAGGACACTTCTAAAGCAACAATCCATGCCTTGAAACCAAAGAGTGCTCAGTCATTTGATAAAAGTGCACAAACAGAAAGTATCCATGGTGCTACAGAGGTGTGTATGACCAGTGAATGTTCATCGCAAAATGACATACAGACAGCTTCTACAGGTCAGAACACTACCACTAAACCTGTGGAACGCACACCATCCATCTACCCCATTGATGTGCGTATCAGCAACAGGTTCCAGGCCTTAAGTGCAGACTCTACAGCAGCAGACCAGGAATCAAAGAGCTCAGCAGCTAATGGGTATCAACAACCAACACAGACAAGCTATAATAAACAAGAACACAAGAAAGAAGACAGTGACCAGTGGCAACAACAGTACACGCCAGCAGCATGAAATAAAAATAGAGGACAGTGCAACACATGTCATCATTGGAGATTCCCTGCTGAAGGGGATATATATAGTGATCGCATGTCATCTTCTGACAGCGAATCAACCTCAATCTACCCTCTACCAGGCGCTGATATAGATAGGCTGACCGGTACACTGCAAAAGTTCAGAGTGAACGACAGAATTATAAAAGCAACAGTTCATATTGGCGTCAACGATATAATGAATAATAAAATCATAAATACCTCACAACTAGCTACATTGGAGGTGTTGTTGCGGAATAAATTTCCCAAATCATCTATGTTCATTTCATCAATCATTCCACCATGTTGCGGATTCCAGCGTCGTAATGCCGATGCTGCAAATCTAACTCTCTATAAATTTTGTAAAGGTAATAACATGCATTTTATTAATAATACCCCGTACTTTACATCGCCGTCCTGGGCTCCTAAGAAAAAACTATATAGGGATCAAATACATTGTTCAAAGCTAGGAAGTAGCATACTAGCGAAGAACATAAAATATCCCGAACGTGCACAACAATCAGCACTAGTGAGAGGAGTAAACCGAGCTTCATCTCCGGCAACAGCCACCTCTCAGTGTTCAGAATACACTCCCTCTCTTCCCACACCACCCTTGCCTATACCCCAGGAATACAATGCTATGAATAGCACCCCATGCTACAATCCAAATGTTGCTAACCATGATACCTTGTTTCCTCTCTTACCCGCAAAGCAATCTCCCCCCACCATGTCAAATGGGACATTGTTAAAAAATGTTGCTGTGCCCATGATGCCTGCTTCCAATGTAGGCACTTCCAGTGACACTCATAGCAGTCGTCCCTCGTTGGACGGTAATCTACACTCCTATCAGTGGAGCCGTCAACTCCAGCAGCTAATGCAGTACAATCCTGCAGCCCTGCACCAAGCTTTCATGATGTCACTCCAGCAAAGACATTTTCCTACCCCCTCTAACAGCCTTAACTACTACTAAATACATTTTCAAAATCCCTGCAATTTTATACCACCAGCGACATCTTCCTTTCATTTTGTAATGTTCGCCAATCACGATCAGTGGCTCAACAAAAATGGTCTATATATAGGCCATATCAACATTTCTTCATCTGCTCAATAAATTACCCGAACTCTCGGTAATACTGTCCAAACAGTCCCATATGTTTGGAATCACAGAAAGTCGTCTTAACGACAAAATAACCGACTCCGAAATCTCTCTTAAGGGGTTTAAAGTAATTCGGAGAGATGCAAATCAAAAATTAGAGACAGGTATTGCTGTATACATTTCCAATTCCCTCAACTGTTCCCGCAGAAGTGATCTCGAGACCGTAGGCATAGAATGTGTTTGGTTAGAGGTGAAGCCAGTCAGCCAGCAACCGTTTTTCATCGGATACCTATATAGGAATCCTTGTGCCGGGTACAGATGGTATGACTGCCTCACTTCAATGATGGATAGAGTGTTTACAGCAGGGTAGAGAAATTATGATACTAGGTGACTTCAACATAGATATTAGTAAATCCAACCAGATATGGGACGATATCATTCTATCTTACAATTTCAAGCAACTAATAAACTGCCCCACAAGGGTTACAGACACCTCCGCAACTATAATTGATCATATATATATATGTTACTTGTCCAGATAATATTATTGAATGTTCTGTTCCTGTTAGTACAGTTAGTGACCATTACCCTGTATGCTAAACATGGTCAAAAATTGGGTTCAAAGCTCCTAAAACTAAACATGGAAGCATCAAAATTTGAAATTTTAAAGCGTTAAACCAAGAGTTATTTTTACAAGACTTAAAAAATGCAGCGCTTGATCACGTTTACCAACTTCCCGATCCGGACGATGCATTAGCTTTCTGGACAAAGACAGTCTACAGTGTGTTTGATAAACACCCACCAGTCAAAGAAGTTCGTGTCAAGAATCAACAGAAATCCCCATGGGTCACTGGTGAAGTTCTAGAAATCATGAGAGAGCGAGATACAGCACACAAAAATAAAGATTTCATCAACTACCGGAGACTAAGAAATAAAGTTAAATATGAAATTCGTAGGATAAAGAAAGACAATTTAAAAAAATTTGATTGTAGATGAATCAAATAGCACAAATATATGGAAGGCTATTAATTCGCTAACCAACAAGAAACAATCGTCAGAGTCTGCAACACCAAACTCTACAACATGCGAGGATTTCAGTTGTTTCTTTCAGTCGGAAATAGAGGAACTAACGTCAATACCAAACTCATCATTAATTTAAGTTCATTTTCATCATTCTGTGAGGAGAAGTGCACTAGAAATATTCCCGCTGAGATTCCCTTTATGTCGGTTGCAGAAGTATATAAATATCTATCAAACCTCAAAGCTACAAACTCACACGGCCTAGATGGGATCAGTAATAGAATTCTTCGCTGTGCCGCCCCAATCATTAGTGAGTCTTTAACGTTCATATATAATCAATGCCTGGCCAAAAACTACTTTCCATCTGCATTAAAAATTGCTAAAGTTTATCCTCTATTTAAAAATGGTTCAAATGATAACAGAGCCTTGGGTAATTATAGACCTATTTACTTACTATCGTCGCTATCAAAGCCATTAGAAAAGCACATTCATAAAATAACATTATAACATTTAATTAATAACGATCTAATAATTGACAGCCAATCTGGGTTTCGACCTAAATATTCTTGCCAAAGTGCTCTAACAAAAATGACCAATAATTGGCATTTTAACATCAACAATGGCAAAATTTGTGGAGCTGTGTTTGTGGACTTTAAAAAATCTTTTGATATGGTAGATCACAATATTTTAATTAGCAAATTGAAACAAATGAAGGCTAGTGCCAATATGGTGAACCTAATTACGTCATTTTTATCCGACAGACAACATGTCGTGTCCTATAACAACCGTCTATCAAGACCCACACAGCTTAATATTGGTGTGCCCCAAGGCTCAATACTAGGTCTCCTGCTTTTCACAGTTTATATTAACGATTTTCCTCTGTATCTCAATACTACATGTGATCTATTTGCAGACGATTGTACTATATATGCTAGTCAGGAGAACCGTAGTGAATTAGAAAGTTATTTACAAAAAGAACTTGATAATCTTCCTAGATGGAGCAATGAAAACCGCATGCAAATTAACATCAACAAAACCAAATCCATGCTAATAACGACCAGACAAAAACTTCAGACACTAGCCGTAACTGGGGCAGCAATCGAAATCCGCATAGACACGTTACCTATAGTTAATGTAAATGAACATAAGTCACTAGGTCTTTTAATTGATAGACATTTAAATTGGAGCTCCCATGTCCACGTCCTTACCAAGAAAATAGCACAGAAAGTTTACCAACTTGCTAATATTCAGCACTTCCTGGACGAAAGCACGCGAAAGTTATTCTATACATCCTATATTCAATCTCATCTCGATTATTGTTCCTCAGTCTGGGATGGTTGCCCTAAATCCAATATGAAACGACTTTGTTCTCTTCAAAAGCAGGCTATACGTCTAGTTTCTGGCACAAAACACGCTGAAAGTGATAATTTATATAGTCATCTGAGGCGTCTATACTTCGAAAGCGTTTCCTTTTTAACAAAGCCACATTAGTGAATAAAGTAATATCTAAAAATATCCCAGAGTATCTTCAACCGTTGATACAATCTCATGCAATGAACAGCAAGTGCTTAAATTTATTATATGTCCCAAAACCTAGATTGGATTTATACAAAACTTGCTTTGCGTTTTTTGGTGCCCACTTATGGAATGACCTTCCAACACATCTGAAAACTCCAATGAGTCCCTACACATTCAATCGAAAACTCTTTCAATACTTACTCCATACCGACTATATTCCCCCATAAATCACCTAGTGGTACCATTTTTCACAATGTGTATGTGTGTAGGTGAGAGTGTGAAAGTGAGTGAGTGAGTAAGAGAGGATGTAAGAGAGTGAGTGAGAGAGAGAGAGAGAGAGAGAGAGAGAGAGAGAGAGAGAGAGAGAGAGAGAGTATGATACAAAGAGAGCGAGAGGGAGTGTGTATGTGTGTTGCAGAAAGTAAGAGAGAGTGACCGCGAATGAGTGTTTGTGTGTGTGTGTGTGTGTGTGTGTGAGAGAGAGAGAGAGAGAGAGAGAGAGAGAGAGAGAGAGAGAGAGAGAGAATGAGAGATAGTGTGAGACAATGAGAGAGATAGTGTAGTGTGCGTGAAAGACAAAAAAGAGATTTATGATATTCCATATTTCTTCTGTATTATTATCTTTCATATTATCATTTTTACTGCCACTTTATTTTAACATGCACTAAATGCACTGTGTATTTCATCATGTTTACGTCAATTCCATGAATTATATTCTTTATTGAAGTGCATAACCTTTTCTTCGTTATACAATGTATAACATATTGTTTTCATTTTCAACATTTTCCATTGGGACTGTGCGTGTGTGGTGGGTGCTGTGTGTCGGGTGGGTTTGGGGATGATGTGTGGTGTGGAGGGATGTGTGTTGTGTGTGTGTTGTGGGGGGGGATGTGCGGGTGGGCGAGGATGTGTGTGTGGATGAGGGACGTGTGGGTGTGTGATGTGTGTTTTGGGTGGGGACCTGTGGGTTAGGGTATGTTTTTTCGGTGGGTGGGTTATGTGGGTGTTGGTGAGTAGTGGGATTCGTGGGTGTGGGTTGGTGGGGGAAATGTGTATGTGGATGTGTGGGTATGTGTGTAGGTGGCATGGGGATGGATGTGGGGGTTGTGTGTGGGTGGGGGTGTGTGGTGTGGGTGGGTGGGTATGTGGTGTGGGTGGGGGTAGGAGTGTGGGTGGAGATGTGTGTGTGGGTGATAATGTATGTGAGGGTGGTGGGGTGTATGTGGGTGTGAAATGTGTGTGGAGGAGGATAAGTGGGTGGTGGTGATGTGTGTGTGGGGGATATGTGTTTGGGTGAGGATGTGCAAGAGGGTGGGAGATGTGCGAGTTGTGAGGGATGTGTGTGGGTGGTTTGGGAATATGTGTTTGGGTGGGGGTGCTGTTGTTGAGGGATGCGAGGTTGGGGTGGGTGAGTGTGTGTAGGTTGGGGATGGGTGGTGTATATGTGGGTGGGGAGAGATGCTTGAGTGAGGATGTGTGTGAGTGTTGGTGGGTTCAAGATGTGTGGGTGAGTGGCGGGAGATGGTGTGGGTGGTGGATGTGTGGGTTGGCGGGGAGTGAATGTGTTCGTGTGTGGGTGCGCATGTGTGTGTGTATGCAAGAAGGAAGAGAGAGATGAGCGCACGCATGTCATATAGCATGCTGTTCCATATTTTGTGTGCATTCTCATATTTCATATTATCAGTTTGAATGCCACTTGATTCCATATTCCTTTGTATACTCTCATCTTTCATAGTATCACTTTGTATGTCACTTGATATAATCATGTATAATACGAACACATGCACATTACTGTAAAGTGAGTGAGAGAGAGAGAGAGAGAGTGAGTGAGTGTGAGAGAGAGAGATAGTGTGTGTGTGTGTGTGTGAAGTTGGTGCGAGATGTGTGTGTGTGTGGGAGGGGTATGTGTATGTGGTTGGGGTGTGTTGGTGAGTGGGTGGAGCATGTGTGTGTTGGCGAGTCTGCGTGGGTTGGGGTATGTGTGAATGGGGAGTTGAGTGTAGGTGGGTATGTGTTTAAGGGATGTTTGTGTGGGTGGTTGTGAGATGTATGGGTTGGTGAGTGGATGTGTGAGTGAGTGGAGGGATGTGTGGTAGGTGGGGATGTGTGGTGGGTGGGGGACAGTTGGAGAATGGATGTGTTAGTGAGTCGTGTTTGTGAGTGGTGTTTGCGTGTGTGTGTGTGTGTATGTGTAAGAGAGAGAGAGAGAGAGAGAGAGAGAGAGAGAGAGAGAGAGAGAGAGAGAGAGAGAGAGAGTTGAACGCACGCATGTCATGTAATATGCTATTACTATTACATATTTTATGTGTATTTTCATCTTCATATTATCATTTTGAATGCCACCTTATTCATTCATTCATTCATTCATTCATTCATTCATTCATTCATTCATTTAGTAGCATGTCCTTTGCAGAACCTCGCTTCCATAACAACCTTTCGGAACACCTCTCGATCATAAGCAAGATGTCCCGCGTCTGATACACCCATCTGGAGATCATCCGCCACATCCTGCGCCCATATTCTCTGTGACCTTTCTCTTCCTCTCTTCTCAGGCATATACCTCTCCAATGTTGTTCTCTCAAAACTTTCGTGACGTTTCAAGTGACCAAAATATTTAAATATTCTTTGTTTCATCGTTTTTAATAGCCAACCTTCTTCAATATTCAGCTCCTGAAGTGTTGATGCATTTGTTCTTTTCTTTACCCAAGATATTCTTAGAACTCGTCTATAAGATTTATATCCAAAGGCATTTATTTCATCACCTTTAATATGAACACATGTACATTACTGTAGAGTGAGTGAGCGAGATTAGTGAGTGCTTGTATGAGTGTGCGTGCGTGCTTGCGTGCGTGCGTGCGTGCGTGCGTGTGTGTATTTGTGCGTGCGTGCGTGCGTGTGTGTGTGTGTGTGTGTGTGTGTGTGTGTGTGTGTGTAAGAAAAATGAAAGAGTTGAATTGCATCACTATTTTTTATGCTACACTATGTATATGCACAATTTTTCTCAAATTTTTTACAATTTTTGTGAGAATGCTCACGACAGTCGTCAGTGTATGTGTGTGTGTGAAGTGTGGGAGATTTACATACTAGTTTATGTGATAATGTAAGGCATCATGTCTAGATGTGAGAAAGTGTGTGCGGGGGATGCGTGTGTAATGGATGTATGTGTGGAAGGAGAGTGTGTAGGGGGATGTGTGTGAGGTTTGGGGGATGGGTGGGTGGGGAATGTGTGTGTGGGTGGGTAATGTGGGTGTGAGTGACGGATGTGACGGTAGGTGGACGGTATATGGGTGATTGGGGAGATATTTTGGGGATGTGTGGGTGGGTGATGTGAGGTGGGTGGGCGATTTGTGTGGGTGAGGGATGTGTGTTGGTGTGGGAGGGGGTGGATGGTAGAAAGTGTGTGGGTGTTGGTGGGTGGGGGGTTGTGTGGGTTGGTGAGTAGGGAATGTGTGGGTAGGTGGGTGCGGGGTGTGAGCGGTTGGGGGATGAGTGTTTGTCAGGGTGTTTAGAGGTGTGTGGATATGGGTGGGTGGGTGGGTGTGTTTGCGGGGAGATGTGTGTGTGGGGGATGTGTGTTAATAGGCAACCCAATAGGTTGGTGGGTGTTTGGGTGGGGGTGTGTGTGGGTGATTGGGGTGTGTGGGTGGGGTGTGTGTGGGGATGTGTGGGGGTGAGTAGGGGATATATATGACTGGTTGAGGCTGTGTGTGGGTGAGTGGGGTGGGTATGTGAAAGGGTGGGGTGGGTGAGTGTGAGTGGGTGGGGGATTGTGTGGGTTGATGGGTGGGGAATGTGTATGTGTGTGAGTGGGTGTGTGTGGGGGGTTTGTGTGTGGTTGGGGGATGAGTGTTTGGCTGGGTGGTTGGAGGTTTGTGGATATGGGTGGGTGGGTATATGTGGGCTGGGGGATTGGTGTGTTGTGGGGAGATGTGTGTGTGGGGGGATGTGTGTTAATAGTGAAGAATGATTTGGTGGGTGTTTGGGTTGGGGTGTGTGTGAGTGAGTGTGTGTGTGGGGTGGGGGGGGGGGTGTTTGTGGGTGAGTGGGGGTGTGTAAGGCTGGGTGAGGCTATGTGTGGGTGGGTGGGTGGGTATGTGGGAGGTTGGGGTGTGGACGGGTGGGGGATGAGTGTGTTTGGATGGAGGGTGTGGGTGTATGGGTGGGTGATATGTGTGGATGGGTGCGGTGTGTGTGAGTGGGTGGGGGTTGTATGTGGGTGGATGGGAGATGTTTGTGGGTGGGTTTGAGTGTATGTGGGTGGAAAGAGGTTTTGTGGGTGGGTGAGGGATGTGTCTCATAACATTGTAATATGCATTGTTTATGTTTACAACATTCATTTGACAATACATTTTCCTATGTGAATGCATCATGCACTATTGATGAATGAAAGATGAGTGATTGGAAGGGTCGAATGTAAGACGGGCCTGCGTGCCCAATTTGTAACCCTTTTAAAATAAAGTTGAATTGAATTGAATTGAATTTGTTGTCTAAGATTAGTTTCGTAAGTAATGTTGAATGAAATAATGTATGAGACGAAATAGAGAAAAAGGGGCAGAATGTCAGACGGGGATGCGTGGCCAATTCTTAACCCTTTGAAAATGAAGTCCATTCGTTCGTTCTTTCGTTCGTTCATTCTATATGTCTGTCTGTCTGTCTGTCTGTCTGTCTGTCTGTCTGTCTAGTCTGTCTGTCCACCCATCCATCCATCCATCCATCCATCCGTCTGTCCGTCTGTACGCCCGTCTATCCGCCCGCCCGTCTGTCACATACACTGATTAGACATAAAGAACGAACGAACGAACGAACGAACTTTATTTTCAAAGGGTTAAGAATTGGGCACACAGGCCCGTCTAACATTCTGCCCTTCTATCACTCTCTTTCATACATTATTTCATTCACACATCATTCAAGGCTAACAGAGAACAGCAACAATATAAAAGATATGCATTATAAAGGCATGGGCAAAATGCGAACATCAAAACTACACGACACAGTAAAATTAGATAATGGTCTGACACTTGTTATTAGCCATGTGGAATATACTGGCCTACCAAAAGGGGACTGGCTGTTATACTAGGGTTTTGTTATTATTATTATTATCTCTATTATTAAGGGGGAAGATAATCCGTACTGAGATAGTGTTCGAGTAATTTGCGATTATATGAATAGGGATTGGTGATGTCTTTGATTTCTTGTGGAAGATTGTTCCACAGCTGAGCGGCAGAGTACGTTAAGCTTGTTTTGTATAAGTCAATCCTAGGCTTCGGAATGTGTAATATATTTAAACGTTTACTGTGTCTAGCATTATATTTAAACAATGGCCAAAGGTAATTTGGGGCATTCCGATGCAGGATTTTGTGAATTAGTTTAGCTTTATTGAAAAGCAGGCGTTTGCGGAGTGGCAGTAACTGAAGGCGTTTATACAGGCTAGGATTGTCAGATAAATGTTTGTTATAAATTAGACTCATGGCCCGTTTCTGGAGTGAGTAAAGTCGCTTGGTGTTTGAATTAGAACAACCGTCCCAGATTGTAGAGCAGTAGTCAAAGTGTGTCTGTATATGAGAAGTATAGAATAGTTTCCTTGTGTCCTCATCAAGGAAGTTTTTAATTTTGGCGAGTTGGTAGACTTTTTTCGCTGTTTGTTTAATAAGCGCTTGAACGTGGGAATTAAAGGTTAGGTTTCTATCAATGATTATGCCTAATGTTTTGTGCTCAATTACACTTTCTACTGGCATGTTATCGATGTGAAGTTGAAGTGATGTGTGTGAGCTTAGAGTTTGAAGTCTTTGTCTGGTTGTTAGTAACATTGATTTTGTTTTAGTGATGTTAATTTGCATAAGGTTTGAATAACTCCACCTAACTACATTATTTAATTCTTGTTGTAAAGACGACTCCAATAAAATACAGTTTTCAGCATTTGTGTACACTGTACAGTCGTCTGCAAATAGATCGCAGGACGACGGAAGATGTAAAGGTAGATCGTTAATATATATGGCAAACAATAGAGGGCCAAGAATAGAGCCTTGCGGTACTCCAATATTGAAGGTAGTGGTATGAGACATACATTTATTATGTGATACTACTTGCTTTCTGTTTGATAGAAAAGATGATATTAGAGTGACTACATTAGGGCCAATTTTCATTGTCTCAAGTTTTTTAATTAAAATAATATGGTCTATCATATCAAATGCTTTCTTGAAATCAATAAACACAGTTCCACATAGACTGTTGTTGTTTATATTCTGGTGCCAATTTTCTATCATGTTTGTTAGGGCCGTAAGGCAAGAATATTTTGGTCGAAATCTGATTGGTTGTCAACAATAAGCTTGTTGCGAACTAAATACTGTAATGTTACTTTATGGATGTGTTTTTCTAGTGGCTTAGATAGTGATGATAGTAAGGAAATGGGTCTGTAATTGTTCGGGAGATCATTGTCCAATGAACCAGATTTAAGAAGAGGGTACACTTTACCGATTTTGAGAGCTGATGGAAAGTGGCCTTTGGTGAGACACTGATTATATACATAGGTTAGTGATATACAGATCTCACTGGCGCAGCACAACGGAGAATACGGTTGCTGACAGGAACACAAACAACCCCATGGGACTCCCGTCTATATATCGTTTCTCGACTGGCTGTCAAGCAATACTTTATGCATTATTTATGGCCATGAATATTATCTCCGATAGCTACTTCCGCCAGTGCTTGTGGTTGTCTGTGAAGCTGAATATTGAATATCAGAGGTCATGAAATTGGGGATCCTAATTTTAGCCAGTCAACTTTGTGCCAACTACTGTTGGGCAAAGAACCTTGAGCCTTAGTCCTGTTAACTTGAGGAACATTAGCTATTGTAGACATGTCCTAACGGCACAGATTATGGTCGTCACCGGGAAGAAGGAAATACCACTATACAGGTAAATGGGAGTATTCTTAAACACGCGAACCGATACAATTATCACGGAACCGTCATAATATCTGATGGGTGGTCCTTTATTAGAACAAGAATCGTCATGGCTGAGGTAGTCTTTTGCATGATGGAAAAACTACTGGCCAATGAAAATATGTCAATCGCTAAGAGAAAAAGAATGTAGAATTGCTACATAGAACCTGTGCTTTTATATGGATGTGTAGCGTGGACAATGAGCAGACAAGATGAAAAATATCTAATAGCTGTGAAAATATGGTTTCTGAGGAAAATGCAAAGAATACCATGGACAGCCTGAAAAACCAATGACCAAGTTCTACAAGAAACACATGAAAATCGTAAACTGATTAGAGAAATTAGACGTAGACAGTCACAATTATTTGGACACGTTATGAGAAGAAATAAATTGGAGAACTTGTTGACAACTGACAAGATCGAGGGGAAGAGAACAAGGTGGGGAGGGAGGGGTGGGGGGGGGTCAGAGAAGTAGATACCTGGACGGCTTGGCAACGTTGTATGGTCGAGACAAGAACACAGAGCTGATCCACGACTCTGGTCATTGTGTTATGATGACGAAACATGATCGCCCACGCTTATCAGCATGGCACATGATGATGAACGGCACATTGATAGATAATCGGTGTGGTGGCCTAAGGTACAGAGAGATGTGCAGCAGCGTGATTTCCCGCCATGCCGAGTTTAGCGGTGGAAGTCAGTTCAAGACTGTTTGGGGGCCGGCCACTTGATGTTGATTGCGATGGTATAAGACGTCGGCCTTCAGAAAGCAAAAGGGTAACTATTAAACTAATAATGCCTGGTAAATCACAAACAGCCAGTCAATTATGGGGTTCATTGCGGCGTCCTGTAAAGGATATGCAACACACTTTGGCTGGAAGAGACAGACAGGCAGGTAGAAAGCAGACAGCAGACAGGCAGGTAGAAAGACAGACAGCAGGCAGGTAGATAGATAGACAGGCATTCAGGTAGAAAGACAAACAGACAGACAGGTAGGAAGGTAGAATGACAGACGGGCAGGCAGGTATAAATAGACAAATAGATAGACAAACAGGCAGGCATGTAGAAAAGCAAAAAGATAGGCATACACGCAGGTAGAAACACAGACAGGCAGTCAGGTAGACAGACAGACAGACAGGCAGTTAGATAAACAGACATTTAGACAGACATCCAGGTAGAAAGACAGACAGGCAGGTCGGTAGAAATACAGATTGACAGAAAGACAGACAGACAGACAGACGGGCGGGCGGGCGGGCGGGCGGGCAGGCAGGTAGAAAGACAAACAGATAAACAGACAGGCAGGCATGTAGAAAGACAGGCAGACAGACATACAGATAGTTAGCTAGCTAGCTAATTGGGTAGATGGACGGAAGTACAGACAGACAGAAGACAGACAGACAGACAGACAGACAGACAGACAGACAGACAGACAGACAGACACACAGACGGACGGGTGGGCGAGCGGGCGGGCGGATGGATGGATGGATGGATAGGTAGGTAGGCAGGCAGTTAAGTAAATAGGTAGGTAGGTAGGTAGTTAGGTAGGTAGGTAGGTAGGTAGATTGGCAGGCAGGAATGTTGGTTGGTAGGTAGGTATGTAGGTAGGTAGGTAGGTAGGTAGGTAGGTAGGCAGGCAGGCAGTCAGGCGTATAATCTCAGTTCTTTGTTGTCGATTATCCAGGTTGTTTTTTTCCTCGTGTTCAGATAGCTAATGAATAGGACAACGTTCAATTCCAGCAATTTTAATTTAAATGGCTGTCTGGAATAGAGGCCCAAAACTTCAGCTGTCGGAAGCAGAAGACAGCATCGACGTAGAACAGGGCTGTTGGTGTCGGAAGCCAGCGGGGATTGAAATGTTTCAGTCAGTGAGAAAGTCCAGATCAGTGTGAGACGCGCGTTGTCTAATAAACACCGCGTAATGGCAATTGATTCACCAGGGCGAATTTTGTTTATTGCGAAGAGTTTTGTACAGTAAGTTTGAAAGTTTAAAAACGAAAGTGGGAAATGAGGAACAAATAGGACGAAAACATCTGTGGAAGGTCAGGGGAAACCACCACATTCAGTTCTGAAGAACAGGTTTATGTGCTGTAACAAAGCGGCATTTATAGTTCAAGTAACATGCATAATATGTCAGGTCTTAGTTAGATATAACTGAGCTATTGCATGACAGTAGACAGAACTACCTCCCTTTTGCTAACGCCGAATGTTGGGCTGTGCTCACCAAACTCTGTATCAACGGCTTAGGGCGGAGGAGCGCAATTGGGAGGCTACAAGCCTTAATTTGGTGCTTGGAAATGCAACCTAACACTACATGACATACCAGGACAGGCCAGACCCTGAGCCTTGGTCGACAACTGGCCTAGGATCGAAGTTCCGACAGGCGAAAAGTTACAACATTGTTTTGCTGATCCGGCAGCTTCTGCAGCTTGTCTTGTTCCGGGTGCATTAGTGTTACTTTTCCTCTTTGGTAAACTAGGCAGGCCGAAAGAAGGATCATGCTACGTGGACAACACATGGTCTCTACAATACAGCCCAGGCGTTATGCTATGGATTGTTATAACTCCATCCCTGCCATGGGTTGTAGTTATGATGCCTTTTTTGAAGCACAATGTAACAAATTATCATCTGACACGACGGCCAGATGTCAGTATTTTCTGACTTCTTTTAACTTGTCCCTATCAAACTGGTTTATGCACATTTTGGTGCCTTAAATTGTATAGCTGTTTTGGGGTAATTTTGTGTTGTTGATTCCAAAATTGTTATCAGATTTATTTCTATCAGCTCTAGTTTTTGAGATAACTAAGAATGACCTTCTTAGTAGGGCAATTATGTACAAGCCTAGAGTTAGGTACCAACACTGACATTTTGAATGTTTTCTGCATTCATATTATATGTAATTACTGTGCATTTATTATCTTCAAATAGATCACCAAACATGTATTAAAACTTTATCACTAGCATTATCTTCACAATAGTCAACACACAAAAAGCTTCTTTTCGAGGAATTCCTGGAATGTGATATGCGCGGACAGTCACGTTTAATGGTCCAACAGTAATCTGCCATCATGTGGGCATCCCGAAGTCCCTGGTATCTCTCTTCCATTGTTTCTATATCTTGGTGAAATCTACCACTTTGCTCCTCACTAACGTAGCCAAGATTCTCGGAAAGAAATATAAATGGTTATGGAGGTAATGCAATTTTATGCTCATGTTGCATCCAATCTTACAAAAACTCGACAGCATGTTTTCAACTAATTCAGAATAATTGTCTGCTTTAAATTTATCCAGAAAGTTTTACACAAGCAAAACAAATTATGACCAGGCTATAGACTGTTTTGTTCATCGAATCAATAACATTTGGATCATGTATTAACTTGCTAATTTGATGTCCATCAAAAATTCCAGCTTTAAGTTTGTCTGTGCTCAATTCAAGAAACTTTCTGTATAAGTAATTAAAACCTGTACCATCTTTGTTCAGTGCCTTAACAAACTGCTTAATCAAGCCAAGTTTTATATGTAATGGTGGCAGTAGAACTTTTTTCGATCAATGAGAGGCTTGTTCTCAAAATTTGTTTCCCCAAGTTTAAGTGCATCCCTCAACGGCCACTGTTTTGTTTTTGTTTGTTTTTTTGCTCTGCTATCTCACCAACCTTTGCTTTATTGACTATACAAAGGCTTTTGATAGCGTTAGACATGTCAGCATGGTGGATATGCTTGCAGATCTACAAATTGATGGGAAAGACATTAGACTTATAAAAAACATATATTGGAAACAACAAGCTGCAATAAGGATTGATAATGAAGTGGGACAGTATCAGCCAATTAAGAGAGGTGTTAGGCAGGGATGTGTGATGTCTCCAGATCTTTTTTCCCTGTACAGTGAAAATATTTTCAGAAATGTAGAGGATATAAATGGAATCAGCATTGGAGGACGAAACATCAATAACATTAGATATGCAGATGATACAGTATTAATTGCAGACAATGAGCAGGACCTGCAACAATTAGTAGATGCGGTTGTTGTACACAGTGAGCAACTGGGGTTAGAATTAAATTGTAAAAAGACTCAGGTTATGGTCGTCAGTAGGAAGGAAGAAGTGCCACAATGTAATATACAAGTAAATGGAAATATTCTTCAACAAGTGAATCGGTACAATTATCTTGGAACAGTTATAACATCTGATGGGAGATGCCTTGAAGAGATTAGAACAAGAATCGCCATGGCGAAAGTAGCCTTTAGCCAGATGAAAAACATTCTGACCAATAAGAAGATGTCAATTAAAACGAGAAAAAGAGTGTTGAGGGGATACATAGAGCCTGTTCTTTTGTATGGATGTGAAACTTGGACAATGAGCAGTCAAGCTGAAAAGCATCTGATGGCTGCAGAAATGTGGTTTCTGAGGAAAATGGAAAGAATACCATGGACAGACAGAAAAACCAATGACCAAGTACTACAGGAGACAAATGAACATCGTAAACTGATTAGAAAAATTAGACGTAGACAGTCAAAATTTTTTGGACATGTTATGAGAAGAAATGGATTGGAGAACTTAGTGACAACTGGCAAGATCGAGGGGAACAGACCAAGAGGAAGACCGAGAGGAAAATACCTGGATGGCTTGGCCACATGGCATGGACGAGACAGGAACAATGAGCTGATCCACGACACTGGTGATCGAGTGAAATGGCGAGTCATGACCGCCCACGCTTTCCGGCATGGCACATGATTGATTGATTGATCTCACCAACATATATGGCATGGCTATTTGGTGAATTCACTTTGCTGGCCAAGCAAGAAGTTCATCATTTTAAGATCTACACAAACCATCAAGTTATGTTCTACCTACTTCCATTTTTCCAGAACTGTGATTATTGTAGCATACTCCTCCTTCATTGTAGTAAAATTAGCAATTGAAATGGGCGATACTTATTACAGTTGTGTAAGATAACACCTTTCAAACATCTTTTAGAACTGTCAATTAAAAGTCACCACTCACCTGGTGTAAAACGTACAACCATTTCGTTTACAAGACTTCCTACGTTAGTACAAAACACTCTGTGGAAATAATGAAAAAAAAGGAGGGAAAAATAACTTTTCTATCTGCTACGATAAAATGTAACCTTTGTTTCAGCAGTCAGTAATTTTTTTTTTTCTTTCAATCTTGAAGCCACATATTCTGAAGATTCCATGGAGAGATACAGATGTCGGATTAGATCATTCAGTTCACTCTGGTCGAAATGTTGAGCAGCTGGAAAATCTTCTTCGAATTCACTATCAATGTCACTAGTTGTTCCACATGCCCCTGCTGTCTCATCTACTAGTAGGGAATCCGAAATTTGACAGAAAGCTGGAATTGGTATGTCATATACGTGTGAACAGGTCGTCTAGCAGAATCTAAATCTAGATATTTCCATTTTTGTAATTTTTTCCATTAATATTAGCACCACAGAAATAACAGTCATCATAGTAGTTCTTGGGCTATCTCAAAACCATTGGAATTTCAAATTGTAAATTGTTCTTTTCCCACAAGTCCACAGTCGCAGGTGTTCAACACATGTTTTGCAAACAATATGAGGAGTCCAATACTTGTCTGGTCACCAAGCTTTACTTTAAAGTAAGCAAGGTATGCCTTTTTTCACAAAAACAGCAGTATGCTTCCTATGTTCTTCTTTCAAAGTGTACTCTCCACGAAAATAACAAAATAAATTTGGTGAAAAAAAATGTGCTCTTCTTGAAGATGATGTCATTCTGTGTTAGAAATATCAGAAAATAACTAGCATACTAACATACATGCAATGGGTTAACATCTAAAAAACAATTCTTGGAAGAATCTTGGAAAACTGAATCTGTAAGAAAACAAGCAGTTTTATTTTGTAAGGGACTAGATAGCAATAGTGTTTTTTTTTTACCCAGAACCTTATACACAAAATACTGAAAGCATATTAATGAAATTTAAATAATCCATGTATCTCAAAAACTTGAGCTGCTACAGATAAAATAATATGTGATATTTGGATTTAGCAGGCCTTAATTATGCAAAATCAGTTGTAAATTGTGTGCAACCCACAAAATTGTTGTGTGTGTATAGGACTGTGTTATTGTTAATTGTGTAGCCAAGACATTCAGTTTGTGTTTGTGCTATTGTAAATGTCTTCTTTGTAATTCTTGGTTGACATTTGGTTTTTTCCATGGATATTATGTTTGTTCTTTTTTATTTTAATATTGAGAAATGGGTTTTTATCTTCATCTTGTTTTAATCGACAGAGTTAATTGCCTTAATTCCGTGGCTCTGTTAGAGACGATAATGATATCATCTGCATTTTGTTTCATCTCTAGAATCGGATTTCTACAAAAATATTAATATTAATGGGTTGTTGTTTGTTGTTGTTGATGTTGTTATTGTTGGTTATTGTTGGTTGTTGTTGTTGGTTGTTGTTGTTGTTGCTGCTGCTGTTGTTGTTGTTGCTGCTGCTGCTGTTGTTGTTGTTTGTTGTTGTTGGTTGTTGTTGTTGTTGTTGTTGCTGCTGTTGTTGTTGTTGTTGTTGTTGTTGTTGGTGGTGGTGGTGGTGGTGGTGGTGGTGGTGGTGGTTTTGTTGCTGTTGTTGTTACTGTTGTTGTTGATATTGTTGTTGTCGTCGTCGTCGTCGTTGTTGTTGTGTTGTTGCTGCTGCTGATGCTGCTGCTGCTGCTGCTGCTGTTATTGCTGTTGATGCTGTTATTATTTTTATTGTTGTCGAATCTTCTGGACAACTTAATTCACTCATTAAGCCCATGCATCGTCATTCAGACGGTAGTATAGAGGTTGGACACTCACCCGCCGTCCCGGTAGTCGGAGGTTCCATCCGTAATGGGGTGGATTGGAATGTTGAAAAATTGACCTGGGATCTCAGGTCAGCCCAGCTTAGCATGGGTATCAGGAAATGTCTTGCACAGACAGCGCGTGATGCTGACCGCATCAGCCACGAGTGCCGGTTGGTCTATGAAAATATGTCTCGTAACATATGTCCAGTATGACTTCAGCCGTGTAGAACGGTCCTTTACATTTGTTAGTATCTGCATGTAGATCGACTGAATCCGGCTTGCATCTATGTGAGTGAGACTGGCGTAAGAACGTTTCTCTCTACACTGTACTATAGCATCTTCTCCACAGGAGATGTGTTGCAAAGTTCTTGTTCCCCTCCCCAAGACGAGAAACCTGTGGAATGTGTGCTGATGCCGAGGTAGTGGGTTCCAGCCCTATACCTGTCAACTGGGCTATAATCTTGACTTCTCGTCCTTGACTTGGGGACGTAAACTGCAAGTACTTCAGAAGTCGGAGTGGGTTCACCTGTTGGTGAGGGGCACTTTTAATAGGGAAAGCTAATTCAAACGCAAAAATCAGTGCAGTGCACTAGAAGTAGTAGTAAATATATGGACTACGCTTGATATTAAAGCGAGCGAAAGCAAACAAAAAGAAAAATCTAACGAAACAACAACAAAGAAAATAAAACACGTATGGATTACATGTTCTCGCAAAAACGAAACATTTAAGACTTTGTTTGAATGGCTATTATTCCAATTCTTAAAGCCCAAATTAAACTGGACGAAAGAGCAAAGTCAAACGCTTGTTTCGCCAGACTTCACTAATTAGCAAAGACATTGATTTCATCGATTGGCCATGGAGCATCCTGCTTCTCTCATATCGAAGAACATTGCGCCCCAGAGGAGTCCACTCGTCTTCAATCAAATTCCACTTTACCCGAAGCTTAGTTAGCCGGGCTAAATGCTGTTAGAATCGTGTGGTGTTTAGAAAGTCCATTGGCTGTAACGACGTCAGAGAATGTCCCGAGGGACTGGTCAGCGGATGTGACAGTCTGAGGTTGTGGGATGAGATGGATAATGCAGTGCAATCGAATTTTACAGGATATTTCACGGGCACACAGAAGTCATGCAATCTGCTTCAATGTGTGTGTATATATATATATTGTGTGCGTGCGTGCGTGCGTGCGTCTCCGTCTATAGTTATGTTTCTCTGACAACGCATTCGTCTGTTTGTCTATCCGTCCTTGCGTGCTTTCCTTAGCCTGTCTGTCTAACAGTGTATCTGTATGTATGTCTGTCGATACTGGAAAAAATATACAGAAAGAGAGAGAGAGAGAGAGAGAGAGAGAGAGAGAGAGAGAGAGAGAGAGAGAGAGAGAGAGAGAGAGAGAGAGAGAGAGAGAGAGAGAGAGAGAGAGAGAGAGAGGGGGGGGGAGATGCACACTCACAAACACTCACACATACACTCATACACACACACACACACACACACACATGTGCGTACGAGCGTATGCACACGGACAAACAGAGACCAGGAGAGAGATATAAAGGAACTGGCCCCTAATGAGCCAGGGCACCCATAGTCATTATCCATTAAGCAAATTGGCGGTAGTTCTAGTATGTGTGTGCGTGGGAGTGTGTGCGCGCACGTTTGTGTGTCTGTTTGTCTGTGTGTGTCTGTGTGTGTGTGTGTGTGTGTGTGTGTGTGTGTGTGTGTGTTTGTGCATGCGTATGTGTAAATGCGTGTATTTGTGAGTCTTACAGACCCTAATTTATTCTTGCGTTGCGGTTATTGCAACATTTTCAAATGATGAACTGAATATAGAAATTAGCCTGTAAATCACACAAACAACCAATAAATGATGGGGTTGATTGTGACGGATTGTCTAAACAAAAGGACATGCAGCTAACTTTTAACAACCCAAGTGTTCAAAACAATGTTTTCCCGTAGTGAATTTGAATAACGAAGACACAAACAATAGATTGCACGATTTATTGCCTGGCATATTTCGCTGCATCTCGTCAGGTACATACTGCAGAACTCACACAACTTACGTGAAATTAACTAGATAAATCCTTCAAGTTGAAATATACACAATTTCGCACAGTAATGTCGATTGTCTACCACGGTAATTTTAAGCTGACTAACATGTCTTTCTGTTTACACAATTCTGGCTTGCGTTGATAGATCATAATTGCTTCTGCAAATTTTAACAAGCGAGTATTCTGTGTTCTAAACAACACGCGAAATGCAGTCTCTCTGGACACAACATGGCGACTGGCAACAATGTGCCTGCCGATTGAAGACGCCGGGAGCTTCCGGTGTGTCGGCTCCTCGTGGCTATCATCTCCTGTGTGTTGTATCTTGTTGACCCATTGAGGTATGTGTTCTAACACCCGTTTGTTAAGCTGTCTCTCCGTTCGGCCAATGTAAACGGCCTGGCATCTACATGTGAATTGGTAAATACAATTGTTTGTGGCGTACAGAGGAACAGGCTCTTTGAACAGCCCAAACCCAAAGCAGACGTAACTACAGTCCCTAAACTCAAGGTATTCATCCAGCTAACCTTTCGAGGGGATGACGTAATGCAACGTCTACAAGACCGGCTTACTACAGCAGTAGGTCAAACATTCTGTGCGGCAACTCCAGTCATTAGATGTAAAACCGTACCCATTCCTACACCAACAGTCAAAGAGCCTGTTCCTCTGTACGCCACAAACAATTGTATTTACCAATTCACATGTAGATGCCAGGCCGTTTACATTGGCCGAACGGAGAGACAGCTTAACAAACGGGTGTTAGAACACATACCTCAATGGGTCAACAAGATACAACACACAGGAGATGATAGCCACGAGGAGCCGACACACCGGAAGCTCCCGGCGTCTTCAATCGGCAAGCACATTGTTGCCAGTCGCCATGTTGTGTCCAGAGAGACTGCATTTCGCGTGTTGTTTAGAACACAGAATACTCGCTTGTTAAAATTTGCAGAAGCAATTATGATCTATCAACGCAAGCCAGAATTGTGTAAACAGAAAGACATGTTAGTCAGCTTAAAATTACCGTGGTAGACAATCGACATTACTGTGCGAAATTGTGTATATTTCAACTTGAAGGATTTATCTAGTTAATTTCACGTAAGTTGTGTGAGTTCTGCAGTATGTACCTGACGAGATGCAGCGAAATATGCCAGGCAATAAATCGTGCAATCTATTGTTTGTGTCTTCGTTATTCAAACCCAAGTGTTGTTGGAACGACCAGTATGCATGCACACTTTGCATTTACTGACAGAAACTGAGCACTGAAAGGTTTACACTGAGGGCTATGATTCACATTCTTAAAGCCCAATATAAACTGTAGGAAAAGAGCTAAGTCAAACGCTTGTTTCGCCAGTCTTCACTAATTAGCAAAGACATTGATTTCATAGATTGCTCATGGAGCATCCTGCTTCTCTCATATCGTAGAACATTGCGCCCCAAAGGAGTCCACTAATCTCCTGTCATCGTGTCTCCGTGACGAAGTGGTCAAGCCGTCTGCTTCGGGCCCCGAAGGTTGTGGGTTCTATACCGGGCCGCGTCCTTCGGTTCATGAGTGCATATTTTCGGAGACTCCTGAGGGTCGTCGCTGGAGCAACGGAGTTCGTGCTTTGTGCGACGCTTTTCGCGCTGCGGACAGAGACTGGGCCATATGGGATAAAACCCGGTGCAATGAAGTCGACCCTGATGACTTTTAAGCAACTTTTAAGTCTCCTGTTAAATTGCATTTTACCCAAAGTATAGTTGTTAAAAAACAAAACTTAGTTGCATATCCTTTATAGGGTGTAGCAATCATCCACAGCATTGTATGGCTGTTCGTGTTACCTGGGCGAGTTTACGTTCAGTAGTTTGCCATTGATTACTGAACGACCGGCACTCATACCATTTCATTAAAAAGGAGAAAAAAAAACGTAAGGTGGTCTGCTGCCAAATCGCCCACAGCTGTGTTTCGAACGCAGATATGCAGGATTACGAACTGCGTCCGTAAAGTCTTCACCACGGAGTGTATTTAACCGGGCTAAGTGGTTTTAGAATCGTGTGGTGTTTAGAAAGTCCATTGGCTGTAACGACGTCAGAGAATGTCCCGAGGGACTGGTCAGCGAATGTGGCAATCTGAGATCGTGAGATGAGATGGATAATGTAGTGTCATCGAACTGGAAATGATATTTCACTGGCACACAGAAGTCATGAAATATAAAACTGAATTTGAGCAGCAATCATATTTTCCTTATTGTGTGTGTGTGTGTATGTGCGTGTGTGCGTGTGTGTGCGTGTGTGTGTGTGTGTGTGTGCGCGCGCGCGAACGTGCACGCGCTCCTGTGTTTCTCTGTAAACGATTTCGTCTGTCTGTTTGCCTGTCCGTCAGGTCGTCCGTCCGTGCGAGAGTGCGTAGGCGTAAGTCTTAACCTTAGAATGTCTACATAGTAGCGGCTGGAATTGACTAACATATATAATATATGATGCTTCGATATGTTTGAGCAATCGATTATTGTTTGTTGAATGTGGGGGGGGGGGGGGGGGGGGGGAGGCTGAGTGGTCTCGAGGTATGTTGTGCGCCTCGAGTACTGGAGGTCTTAAGCCTCCGGTGAGGGCCGGGATTATTTTTCACGTGGACTTCTAGTAACAAAAGCTTCCCTGGTCTCTGGGTGGTGAGATCGGACACCCGTATGTATTGTTGCGCACGTAAAATATCACTTGGCAGTTGAAAATCGAAAAAGAGTAGCCTAACGGCGCTGCTCGGGCAAAATTTCGAGTTAAAAATCTACCCAAAGTATTTCAGGATCCTTCCCGGTGCAACGGAGTTCGTGCACTGAGCTGAGACTCAGGCTTGAGCTAGGAGTAGAACGGAGCACTTATGGGTTACACCCTTGTGCCGTGATATTGATCCGTCGACTAAACTAAACTAAATTGTTCGTTGAATACAGTATACGAAATTTCGTCTGCTTGTTAATTCTGTGTTTGCTAATTAGCAAATGTTCCGTGATGGTCGACGTTTTACGCGGGGCTTCAAATGAAAACCTTAAATGTTTTTTGTTTTGTTTTTTGTTTTGTTTCGTGAATATATTCTGAAAAAAGAACAGAATAAATATATCATTCTTCGATGTAGTCACCACTGCGTTTTATGCAAGTCCTCCAGCGCTATAAAGTGCATGGGTTCGTGTAGAAAAATATTCTCTTGGCAGCGTGTGTAACCACTTATGTACCACCCGCTGTACCTCTTCATCGGACAGAAAAGTCTTTACTCGCAATGACTCTTTGAGTTGTCCAAACAGGCGGAAATCACTTGGGGCTAGGTCTGGCGAGTACGGGGGTGTGGCATTCTAGAGTAGGTTGCCGTGGCACCCACCTTGCAGACACCGTGCGGTAATGTAGCACATCATGGATGATGTGGTGTTCTGAACCTTGACTGATGTCAAGATGTGCTGTAATGCCACTCACAGTCAATAAACGGTTTTCCTGTACGAGCTCTTCAAAGGCTACAATCGACTCTGGAGTCACTACTCGCTCGATGTGCCTGACCCAGTCGTGAACAGTCTGTCACAGAAGTCACGCCATTTTGAAACTTCCTATTCCACTTATGTTGTTTGTCCATCAAGAATGATGATGACCATTCATTTTATCCAGTGGGGTTGAAAGTATGGAGCCGTGGGTTCTAAGATGACTGATACCCCTCTGCCGTGCGTCCACCTGGACGAGGTAGAGGGGCTTGCGCGTTCCAATGACCCCAAGAGCTATGCCGACGGTAGCACAGCTACTGGTAGGGTCACCCATGTCGGACAGGTCAAGGGAGAGGGACCAGACGAAGTGACGCACAAACCTGCTGCCTTGTAGGTAGACTGGGGACAGTCAAAGGCTAGGGAAAGCATCCCGAAAAATGCTTGTCAAAATCGGATGTACTGAGCCACAGGCTTGACAAAGTAGTGCAACGTAACTTTATCGTTTCATGATGCCACAGATGAAAATTAATCGTTATGGTGCTAATTCCGCGAAGTCCCATCAGGCGGTGATAGTGCCGGGCCCCCTGCCTCGAGGGGGTCCACCCATGACTACTGGTGGGCACCTTCCCCTGTGCTGTGGAGTCAAGGCACAGAGGAGTAGGTTAAGAGCTATTGACCAAACACCCCGGACACTCAACATTCTACAGTGGAATGCCGAAGGAGTTTATAACAAGAAAGTCTCCTTAACAAATTCTCAGTCAGAGGATATCAGGCCACACGTTTCGACCGCGAAGGACACAAAGGAGGAGTTCTAATACTTACACGAAATACAATACCTTGCAGCGAAGTATCTGTGATCTCTGACAACCAAACGGAAATCATAGGTGTTGACATAATGATAAAGGACGTGAAAATAAGAATTTACAATCTGTATAGCCCGGCAGATAAGGATCTTACACTCTCAAACATGAAAATAACTGACACAAATTGCATTATTGTCGGAGACTTTAATAGCCGTTCAGAAAGATGGGGATACCCAGATACTGACAGAAGAGGAGATGAAGTGGAGACTGGGAAATAGACTCAAATCTCCATCTACTCAACAAAGCTTATGACACACCGAGCTTCTACTCCAGAAGATGGATTACCACTTCTACTCCAGACTTAGCTTTCTGCACAGGAGACATCCTCCACAAAATCGATCGCCATGTGCTTGATCAATTAGCAGGTAGTGACCACAGACCAATCAAGCTTGTAATGAATATGGAGTATGTTCCACAGGAGCAAAAGCCTTTGCCCCGCTGGAATTACAAGCAAGCAGATTGGGACAGATTTGCCATACTAACAGACAAATATTGTGAAAACATAAATACACGATATGGCAACATGAAGCAAATGGTGGAAAGTCTAAACAGAGCAATAATACAGGTGGCCACTGAGTCTATTCCAAGAGGAGCGAGGAAAAATTACAAACCATACTGGACTGAAGAACTACAAATTTTGGAGGACAAAGTTGAAGATGCCAGGAAGACCGCAGAGAGAGAACAAACAACTGAAGCGAACATCTCTCTCAAAGCCATCTCAGCAAAATATAAAAGAACAGTAAATCAAACAACAAGAGATTGTTGAAGGGAAAAAACAGAAAACCTGAATTTTGACAGGGATGGAAACAAACTATGGAAACTAGTGAAAGCCATGAACAATGAAGGACCTAGAAACAAACAAATAACATTTAAACAAGGAAATGCCTTGCTTACAGGAAATAAGGCTGCAAATGCACTAATGAATACCCTAAAATATAAGAAATCACCAGGAAAGGATGGAATCACAAATGAAATGCTAATAGGACTAGACACTAAGGCAAAAAAGAAACTACTAGCAGTCCTAAATTACAGCTGGAAGAGAGGAATAGTCCCACAGGCATGGAAGGAAGCTATACTAATACCAGTCCCAAAGAAAGGAAAAGACCTGGAAGAACCAAATGGCTATCGACCTATCAGTCTACTTAGCTGTGTAGGAAAATTAATGGAACGCATTATCAATGGCAGGCTAACATGGCATCTGGAAGAAAACCAACTCTTAACACCACACCAAGCAGGATTCAGAAAGTACAGATCCACTGAAGATCAAATAACCTATATAGTTCAGGAAATAGAGGATGCCTTCCAAGAGAAAAAGCACACCCTAGCAGTCTGGATAAATTTAGAAAAAGCATTTGATAAAGTATGGAAGGAAGGACAGAAAGTAAAACTGCAAAAAATGCATGTTTGTGGGAAAATGTACACATGGATCAGCCACTACCTTGAGAACAGAACTGCCAGGACAAAAGTACAAGGACAAACCAGCAAAATGATGCTGTTGGAGCAAGGTGTCCCCCAAGGAGGAGTTCTTTCACCAACATTATTCCTAGCATATATAAATGACATCACGGAAAATTTTCCAGCCAGAGTACACACATCCTCCTTTGCAGATGACCTAGCCATATGGACATCTGAAGAATATATTAGTACAGCTAACAGCAGAATACAGCAAGCCTTATTAGCGCTAGAGGACTGGTCAAAATCATGGCTAGTGAAGATAAGTGAGGAGAAAACAACATGCACAGTGTTCTCCCTCTCAAATAAAACTCAGCAACCTAAGTTGGTATTGAATGGAAAAATATTGCGCCATGAAGAAAATCCAAACTATCTCGGAGTCACCTTTGATCGTCGCTTGACATGGAAAACACAGGTTGAGAAAAATCGAACAAGAGCAAGGCAAAGAATGGCAATCATGAAAAAGCTTGCTGGTACAACGTGGGGAGCAGATGAGAAAGTTCTCAAGAAGTTATATATTGGACGGGTGAGGCCAGTACTGGAATATGGCATCGCAGCTTGGGCAACAGCAGCTAAGTCAAACTTTAACAAAATAAGTAGAGTCCAAAATCAAGGAATGCGAATCATAACTGGAAGCCTGAAGACAACGCCTATTAATGAACTAGAAAAGATCACTTGTTTACAACCAATGCAGGATAGAAGAGATAGCAGAGCCCAGCAACAAGCAGAAAAATTTAGAAGATTGACAGACCACCCTATGTATAAAAGGATTAATGGTTTTGGAAAGGGAAGACTGAAGCGTAGCAACTTTGTAGAAACTGCAAAACGAAAGATTAGGGCAGATCCTATACTTAACATATCAACTGTCAAACCCATTTACAATGCACACAAGTTCCCAGCTTGGAGACAGCAGCAACTGCCTGAGATGATAGAAAACATTCCTGGTATTGAGAAAAAGAACACTCAGCATGAAACGAAAGAAGAGAAATAACCCTAAACTACATAAAAGAACATTACCCAAGCAGCAATTGGACCCATGCATATACAGATGGATCAGCCAAAAATTCAATAGAGAATGGAGGAGGAGGAATTCTCCTAAATTTAAAAAATGGAGTGAAAAAAACACATTCAGTGGCAACTGGAAAATTTTCAAGTAACTTCAAAGCCGAGGTAGAGGCTCTTAAAAACTGCAGCAGAAATGCTCTTGATGGAGGAAAATAAAGAGAAGCAAATAGCTATCTTCACAGATGTAAAGTCAGCTGTCTCAATACTGAAGAGCAATAACAGCACAGAACTAGCTGACCTAAGAGCAGCACTCCATGGTCTATGCCAGAAATCCAAAAAAGTTGTAATACAGTGGATCCCATCACATTGCAGTATACCTGGAAATGAAGAGGCTGACAGACTAGCAAAAGAGGGCGGACGACTACCACAGCCTGACATAGACATAACCTATAATGAGGCAAAGAGGTTTATAAAAAGCACTTATAGAACCAAATGGGAATCAGAGCATCCAGGCCACCAGAAGGATGATGCATATTACAAACTCGACCGAAGAGAACAAGTAGCAATCTTCAGACTCCGCACAGGACATAACAGGCTGAAATACCACTTGTTCAATAAACTAAAGATAGGAGATACCGATGAATGTAATTGTGGAACTGGTAAAATGACAGCTAAACATTTGCTGCAGGAGTGCCCAATATATGCAGAACAGAGAAAGATATTTTGGCCCACAGCCTGCTTCATTTGAGGACAAGCTCTATGGAGATATCAACAAGCTCAAGTTGACTGCAGCTTACTTTAACTACATTCAGGTTGACATCTAAAGGTGCATGAAGAAGTATTTAGACTGCCACACTTCATACCACAGGTATGTCGGTTACAAAAGCGTCCCAGAGGCATGAAATGGAATATTGCTTGGATAGCAAATCCATTACGTGGAAAGTCCGAATCAAAAGCTCACTGTGTGGGCTTCATAAAAGGTGGAAAAAGTGTCCTAGTGGCACGAAATGGAATATTGCTTGGATAGCAAATCCATTATGTGGAAAGTCCGAATCGAAAGCTCACTGTGTGGATGTCATCTGCAGACTGCATTCTTCTGGTTTCCGGAAGGAACAGCCTATGGTGAACGGAAGGCCCAATATACGGAAGTGAGGCTAAGCAGCCATGTGCAGGACGTGACGATTCCTTGGGTGAACCCAGTACCAGAGCGCTATGTGTTGGCTCTGCAAGTATGGAAGCCTCCTTGGATGGCGGGGAATGCCCATGGTCTGCCCCTGCCTTCCCTTGAGGGCTGACCAGGATGTCTTTGGCTGTTCTATATGGGCCAGCTAGGGATGGGGGATAACACCACAACAGTGAGAGTCAAACGTCCTAAGAAACCCCCGGGAAGGTTAACCCGGTCAACAAATGCCCGCAGAAGTCGGATGTGTCGGCCTAACGGCGCAAGAACGCAGCTCTGCTGTAAACAGGCACAACGCAGTCACATCCGAAGAAAAAAAAATCCGGATGAACGCAGAAGAAGAAGAAGAAGAAGAAGAAGAAGAAGAAGAAGAAGAAGAAGAAGAAGAAGAAGAAGAAGAAGAAGAAGAAGAAGAAGAAGAAGAAGAAGAAGAAGAAGAAGAAGAAGAAGAAGAAGAAGAAGAAGAAGAAGAAGAAGAGAAGAAGAAGAAGAAGAAGAAGAAGAAGAAGAAGAAGAAGAAGAAGAAGAAGAAGAAGAAGAAGAAGAAGAAGAAGAAGAAGAAGAAGAAGAAGAAGAAGAAGAAGAAGAAGAAGAAGAAGAAGAAGAAGAAGAAGAAGAAGAAGAAGAAGAAGAAGAAGAAGAAGAAGAAGAAGAAGAAGAAGAAGAAGAAGAAGAAGAAGAAGAAGAAGAAGAAGAAGAAGAAGAAGAAGAAGAAGAAGAAGAAGAAGAAGAAGAAGAAGAAGAAGAAGAAGAAGAAGAAGAAGAAGAAGAAGAAGAAGAAGAAGAAGAAGAAGAAGAAGAAGAAGAAGAAGAAGAAGAAGAAGAAGAAGAAGAAGAAGAAGAAGAAGAAGAAGAAGAAGAAGAAGAAGAAGAAGAAGAAGAAGAAGAAGAAGAAGAAGAAAGAAGAAGAAGAAGAAGAAGAAGAAGAAGAAGAAGAAGAAGAAGAAGAAGAAGAAGAAGAAGAAGAAGAAGAAGAAGAAGAGAAGAAGAAGAAGAAGAAGAAGAAGAAGAAGAAGAAGAAGAAGAAGAAGAAGAAGAAGAGAAGAAGAAGAAGAAGAAGAAGAAGAAGAAGAAGAAGAAGAAGAAGAAGAAGAAGAAGAAGAAGAAGAAGAAGAAGAAGAAGAAGAAGAAGAAGAAGAAGAAGAAGAAGAAAGAAGAAGAAGAAGAAGAAGAAGAAGAAGAAGAAGAAGAAGAAGAAGAAGAAGAAGAAGAAGAAGAAGAAGAAGAAGAAGAAGAAGAAAGAAGAAGAAGAAGAAGAAGAAGAAGAAGAAGAAGAAGAAGAAGAAGAAGAAGAAGAAGAAGAAGAAGAAGAAGAAGAAGAAGAAGAAGAAGAAGAAGAAGAAGAAGAAGAAGAAGAAGAAGAAGAAGAAGAAGAAGAAGAAGAAGAAGAAGAAGAAGAAGAAGAAGAGAAGAAGAAGAAGAAGAAGAAGAAGAAGAAGAAGAAGAAGAAGAAGAAGAAGAAGAAGAAGAAGAAGAAGAAGAAGAAGAAGAAGAAGAAGAAGAAGAAGAAGAAAGAAGAAGAAGAAGAAGAAGAAGAAGAAGAAGAAGAAGAAGAAGAAGAAGAAGAAGAAGAAAGAAGAAGAAGAAGAAGAAGAAGAAGAAGAAAGAAGAAGAGAAGAAGAAGAAGAAGAAGAAGAAGAAGAAGAAGAAGAAGAAGAAGAAGAAGAAGAAGAAGAAGAAGAAGAAGAAGAGAAGAAGAAGAAGAAGAAGAAGAGAAGAAGAAGAAGAAGAAAGAAGAAGAAGAAGAAGAAGAGAAGAAGGAAGAAGAAGAAGAAGAAGAAGAAGAAGAAGAAGAAGAAGAAGAAGAAGAAGAAGAAGAAGAAGAAGAAGAAGAAGAAGAAGAAGAAGAAGAAGAAGAAGAAGAAGAAGAAGAAGAAGAAGAAGAAGAAGAAGAAGAAGAAGAAGAAGAAGAAGAAGAAGAAGAAGAAGAAGAAGAAGAAGAAGAAGAAGAAAGAAGAAGAAGAAGAAGAAGAAGAAGAAGAAGAAGAAGAAGAGAAGAAGAAGAAGAGAAGAAGAAGAAGAAGAAGAAGAAGAAGAAGAAGAAGAAGAAGAGAAGAAGAAGAAGAAGAAGAAGAAGAAGAAGAAGAAGAAGAAGAGAAGAAGAAGAAGAAGAAGAAGAAGAAGAAGAAGAAGAAGAAGAAGAAGAAGAAGAAGAAGAAGAAGAAGAAGAAGAAGAAGAAGAAGAAGAAGAAGAAGAAGAAGAAGAAGAAGAAGAAGAAGAAGAAGAAGAAGAAGAAGAAGAAGAAGAAGAAGAAGAAGAAGAAGAAGAAGAAGAAGAAGGCTGATCAGGCCTATTTTGGCTCGAAATGTTCTTTGACAATGTGGACAAAGAATGCTTGACGTTTCTGGAGGAGGATTTCCTGCAGTGGTTTTTCTGTCCTGCATTTTCTTTACAGCTCTTGCAGTCCTTGTTGCCTCACACATGACTGCACCCTTGTGTAATGATGCACGCCACTAATTTCGGTCTCTGGCTGCAGTCTCCTAGGTGTTATGATGAATTCCAAAAGCATTCAGAGAGATTTTCAGAGTGTCTTTAAAGCATTTCCTTTGGCCACCTTGGGAGCGTTTACCACAACGCAGTTCGCTGTAAAATATTCGTTTAGGGAGCCTGTGATCTGGCATGCGAGTCAAGTGACCAGCCCAACGAATCTGATTCTTCACCAGTAGAGTGTGGATACTGGGCATGGACGCTCTTTCTAGGACTTCAGTGTCTGGGATCTTGTCTTGCCATTTAATCTTTAGTAGTTTCCTTGGGCAGTCTGTGTGGAAGTGGTTTAATTTCCTAGCGTGTCGCTGATAAAAGTCCAGGTTTCACAAGCATATAGCAGTGTGGATAATACAACTGTTTTGTAGACTTTTAGCTTTGTTTGCAGGCTTATTCCCGTTCTGTCCCATGCATTTTTGTACAGTCTGCCAAAGGCCACAGTGGCCTTGGAGATTCTTGCATTCACTTCGTCATCGATTGTGGCAGCTTGTGACACGGGTGCTGCCAAGATAGGTGAATTTGTCCACAACACTTAGTCTATGACCATTCACTTTGATATTCGGCACGGTGTGATTATTCCCTGGAGCTGGCTGGTACATAACTACAGCCTTCTCCAAGTTGATATTGAGCCCAAAGTTGGCACAGGCATGTGAGAAAGCTGAAACATTATGTTGCATGTCCGCCTCTGAGTTGGCGTATAGAGCGCAATCATCAGCAAACAGGAGCTCTCTGACGGTGTCGCTGTTAATTTTGGTTTTAGCTTTCAGCCTTCTCGGATTGAATAACTTTCCATCCATACGGTAGTTGATGTCTATCCCAATGTCGTCGTTCTCGAAGGCATTCATCAACATGGCTGAAAACATGAGGCTGAACAGTGTTGGTGCCAGGACACATCCTTGCTTCACTCCATTGGTGACAGGAAAGGATTCAGACAGTTCACCATTTTCCTATACTCTTGCTTGCATACCATCATGAAATAGCCGCACTATTTTGACAAACTTTCGTGGACAGCCATATTTTGCCATAATCTTCCACAGTCCTTCTCTGCTGACTGTATCAAAAGCCTTGGTAAGGTCAATGAAAGTGGAGAACATTTCGCAGTTCTGTTCCTGACATTTCTCTTGCAGCTGCCTTGCAGCGAAAATCATGTCAACAGTTCCACGTTCTTTTCTGAAGCCACATTGACTCTCAGGAAGAAGACCTTGATCGAGATGGGCCGTGAGGCGATTGAGAAGAATTCTGGCGAGTATCTTCCCTGCAATTGAAAGCAAGGAGATGCCTCGGTGGTTGTCACAGGATTGGCGGTTTCCTTTACGTTTGTAAATGTGGACTATTGACGCGTCCTTGAAATCTTGTGGCATGGTCTCGTTCACCCATATGTTTGTAAAGACTTGATGAAGCTGCTCTGTTAGGACCGGCCCACCTGCCTTGTATATCTCTGCTGGGATGGAATCACGACCAGGTGCCTTGCCGCTGGAGAGTTGCTGGATGGCTTTGTTTTACTTCACTATGGTTGGCATGGCATCAAGTGTCTCATTGGTGGGAACTTGAGGAAGGCAGTTGATGGTTTCATCATCGAAGAAGGAAGTTGCATTTAAGATGCTGAAATGCTCTGCCCAGCGTTGAAGGATTTCTTTCTTATCGGTGACCAATGTTCCCCCATCTTCACTGAGGAGGGGAGCTATGCGTGGTGATGTAGGACCATATACCACTTTCAGTGCGTCGTAGAAGTTTTTCATATCATGTCTGTCAGCAAAGCCTTGAATTTCATCAGCTTTGCTGCTGCACTCACACTGGAATTGATAAATGCAGTTTGATTTGGTGTACGGAGACAATAGTTCTTTAACAGATGGAGTAGGAATCGATGTCGTTTTATATCTGATCATTAGTTCAGCAGCAACAAATGTGCGGCTTACTAATAGTTTCCAGTAGATGGTGTATTCGTGTCCTTGCATCCTGGATATAAGTTCTACACGTTTGCGCAATATCAGCGACAATGTGTATCATTATTCAGCCACAGTATTATTCATATTTTTTCGCATAACATGATATATACCGCTGCAGTATGCACCTGCGAGATGCAGCGATATATGCCAGGCAAGAAATCGTGCAATATTTTACTTATAGCATCTGTTTAAATTCACTGAGGGATACCTTCTTTTTAATTTCTCAGCTCGTCTGCTTATTGTCCATGGTTCACATACATACAACAATAGAGGTTCTACACTTATTGTGTAATAAGTTCACAATACCAGTTAACACAAGCCAACAAATTTAACACGCTTTTTCTCACTGCAACTGTCAGCTTTTCATTGGCATGTTGTCCATCTTGCAAAAGGTTACTTTTGTCATGGCGATTTTGTTTTAATTTCTATAAGGTACCTTCCATCAGATGATTTGACAGTTCCAAGATAGTTGAATTATTTCACCTATTTAAGAGGGTTCCCCCCCCCCCCCCCCCCCCCCCCCCCCCCCCCCATTTACTTGGATTTTATATTGTGGTATTTCTTTCTGTTTAGAGATGACCATAATGTTTGTTTTCTTACAATTTAATGCTGACCATATTTGTTCATGGCGTACAATAACCACATCCAATAAATGCTGCAGATTGTGTTCATTGTCTGCAATCAATTTTGTACCATCTACAAATCTATTTTTTGTCAGTCGTTAGTCACGGTTCCAAATTCACGGCAAAGGGTCACCCCTGTGCCAGTGAATATCACACAAAATGCTCATCACTGCCTCACGTGATCGAGACAGAATTCCAGACAAACCAATAGCACACACAGGCATACATGCATTAGGCCGCTGCCAGAATGCCAACACAAGTCCGCCACTAAAATGACACTTTATCATAGATGGAAGTGGCAGTCACTAGAAAAGCAGCAGTTTCACATAGTTTGATGTTATTTCTCTGTAAAGTGTCTGAAAGCTGCAGCAAACCTTTATATGAAAGAGAATTAGTTGCTATAGTCGCCACCATGTTGACTGGAAATCCCAAACATGTTACTATGAGAAAACCTACTCACAAGAGAACACCTGTAGTATATAGATGGAATAGTTACTTCCATATCCTTTACAGGATGCTGCAATCAACCCCAGCATGTTTTGGCTGTATGCGATTTTTTTTACAAATTATTTTCTTGTCTTATTGAATAAAGAAGAAAACACCAGGCATGCTGTCTGTGTTGACGAAATGCCCCAAGTCAACTGGTTTAGCAAAATAAGAAACATAATGGTAACAACAATACAAAAAGAATATATTACAATGGCAAAAGTAAATGACACCAAACAACAGTTATTAATAAATGAGAAAACTGGAAGATAATATCCGAAAATGTTTATTTCTGAGCTAGTGAATGATTCCATATAATGTACAAAACTAATAAAGACAAGACAAACTCCGCCTGAAACAGATATTCAGTAATACATTATACATCACACAATCTAATCTCTCAGTAAATGTAGTAGGAAAACAAACAGGTTGTATCAGCTCTTTCTTGCAGATGTCATGTCTATGAAATGCAGAACTACTCTCTGTGGACAGGTCTGCATTACAAATTTAAACTTTTCAAATCATAAACTACATGGGAAGTCATGTTTTTATTCTTGGATTCCGTTTCAAATGAGTAGGCACTTTTTAAAATCAACTGTAATTTCACACTGTTTAGTGCTCAACTCATAGCTTATACTAGATAATGTGAAATGTGAGGAAGTGGCCTTTCTTATTTCAACATGTCACATGAAATGTTTTACAAAGATTTTGTTTCAATACTACTTAGAATTGGATAAATCCATTAGATATCAAATTTACATGGGAGGGAAATAAACACTAGTTAAAATTGTATGATATTTGAAATGAATATCAATAAAATCCAAAACATAAGCCATGAATATTTAAAACTTACACAATAATACAGATTATTATCTAATCAATATATACATTTATTTTGTGATCCTGAACTTTTGGATATACCATCAAATCTGAATACTAAAGCCAAAACACTGATCACAAAGGCTGGTCACGAAACAATAGACGCTGCTCTGGGAGTAGAAGAAATGATGCAAAACAAGATGGAACCCACTGGCCAAATGAAACAGAGAGAGGCCTAAAACACATCAAGAATACAACTAGACACAGAGATGTCCAATATGGGGTGGACACAGAGGAAGCTGCAGGAGATGGTACAAGATGGGATGGCTTGGCATGAATTGGTTCAGGGCTTATACTTCAATAGAAGACAAAGAGCAAAAGAAGAAGAACAGACACTGCTTTGTTTCTGGAGAGGTCTCTTAATATTGGCAACAGTAAAACTAACAAATGCGATTTTATAAAACAAACTTCCACAGACACAATCTCCTAGGGGCATCTCATATGCTCATTGTCTGGCTACTTGAAAATAAAATCAACTTTAGTGAAGCCAAATGCTCCACCAGAAGCAAAATGAAAAACAATGATGGTCACCTATTGTGTAATAATATATCAATGATCACACATCAAGTTCACAATATCAGTTAACATAGACCAACAGCCATGTGTGTGTGTGTGTGTGTGTATATATTATATATATATATGTGTGTGTGAACAATCACATTTACATTGATATGACATACAACAATAACTGTATGACAGCACAAATACACACTTTCATGAGAGACAGCAACAGTAGATGGTTTAATGGTGTACAAATATTAAATTGTCTCAAAAACATAATTAATTTCAAATCAAATGTAAATATGCCACCAATAACAAATTAGTTATGACCAGGTGAGACTCACACACAGGTACGAAAAGTAATTCTTCTCTTCTAAAGAATCCCATCAGCAAACATTAAGTTTGACAGCTGAACCTGCACAAACTATTTGCGCTTGTAAATTAGATGATAAGTAAAGTAAGCTACAGTCCGGCATATAATAGATCTAGGAACAAATGTGGACATCTAGTAGTAAAAGAAAATATGTAGTCATGTTCACAATCAGTCAAGATCTTCGGTTAGCTCAATAAGGTTGATGTTATCAACACACTGAGCTTGGTTAGACGATTTTATGGGCGAGGGTTTAGCGCTTCGACTCCAGGCATTGGTTTTCCTGAAAGTAAAATGGCATAGACAGTTTAGGATGTTTGTGTTCACTATATACAGCAATTAACAAATCACACATCTGTGTTTAAAACCACTATGTTAGATTGTGTCACACATTAAGAAAATGGGACTGTTGGGAAATTATACAAGGTTGGAAAGTTGATGTGGCTTCTCAAAGTTGATGATTGTTTGTTCCATACACAAAGAAATGAAGACTGTTGGGGCACTGTTGTTGTTACTTATCTCAATACTGCTGAACTGACCACCTTTAGCAACATAATGCTATTCGTATAAAGGTACAGCTCCTCTGCAGCTGTTTCACAGATCCGCAGACATAGTAACTGTTGGCGACGGCTTAAGCTATTTTTAATTCTTCTTCAGCGTTCCGAGCCATTGAGGTTCTTTGCTGCAGATACAATCCGTCTCCATTCGTCTCTCTGGTTGACCTTCTCTTGCCAGTCAGTTGATTCCAAGTGCTTGTAGGTCTGTATATATATTATCTCTCCACCAGTCTTCTTGGTCTACCTCGGGGTCTACGGTCATTTATTTCCTGAGTGTAGGCGAGTTTTGTTTCCCTATTATCTTCCATTCTTTCTATATGCCCCAGCCATTGTGGTCTATTAGCCTTCATGATACCAGTGATTAGCAGGGACTTAAACAGATCATAAACGTCTTTGTTACTTCTTCTTTTCCACTCTCCACTTTGTGTATCCCTAATGGGTCCAAAGATGCGTCTTAAAACTTTGTTCTCAAAGGTTTGTAGCAAGGCTTCGTCTCCTTTCGTTGTACTCCAGGTTTCAGAGCCATACAGCACAACTGGTCTGATCAGTGTTTTGTATATTGTGATCTTGGTGTTACGAGATAGCGCCTTTGATTTTAGTAGATGTTGTAGTGCATAGTATATCTTATTTCCAGAATTGATTCTAGTTTGTATTTCTTCCCTTATGATGTTGGAGCAGTTGAAGATTGTACCCAGGTATTTGTATGTTTCCGTTCTTTTAATGGTCATATTATCTATTTGTATGTGGCCAGAGTTTTTAGCCATTCCTTCTCTTGAAATTACCATATATTCTGTCTTATCTTGGTTGATAACCAGCCCCATCTGTTGGGATTTTTCCTTTAAGTGAGTCAATATTTCCAATGTCTTTTGTTCATTTTCCCCTATAATATCTATATCATCTGCATAACCAAGCAGCTTGGATGTTCCTCCAATATCACATTCCTCCTTTACCCTCCTTACAACTTTCTCTAGAGCCAGATTGAAGAGTAGCGGCGATAGTGCATCACCCTGTTTCAAGCCAGATGTTATTTGGAAAGGGTCTGATTTCCTGCCTTTATATGTTACTATATTATAAGTATCTTCCATGCATAGTCTGGTCATGTTGATTAACTTCCTTGGTATTCCAAATTCCCGCATAGCATTCCATAGACTATTCCTATGGACACTATCATAAGCCTTTTTAAAATCCACAAAAATGTTATGGAGATCTCTTTTTATTCCCAATTTTTCTCGGCTATTTGTCGTAAGATAAATATCTGATCTATTGTTGATCTGTTTTGTCTAAATCCCGCCTGGTAGTCACCTAATATGTATTCTGAATATGGTTTTAGTCTATTTAGTAATACTGCGGATAATACTGATCTTATAGCTTATGGACAGTAGTGATATTCCTCTGTAATTTTCACACTGGAACTTGTCTCCTTTCTTAAAGATAGGTATCAATAATGACTCTTTCCAGTCATGGGGTAATTCTTCAGTCCTCCAGATTTTTATTATTAGTTCGTATAGCTTTAGATGTAATGCATGGCCACCTGCCTTTATAAATTCAGCAGCAATTCCATCAGCCCCAGTTGTACTTATTGTTTTTAAGTCATGTGATTACATATAGGATTTCTTCAAATGCAGGTTCTTCAATTTGTGGTTCACACGTTAGAACCTCTTCCTGTGGGAAAGTGTTACATGAAACTTCACAATTTAGTAATTCAACAAAGTATTCTTTCCATGTGTTGCACATTTCCTCATTGGTATTTATCATATTCCCATTTTTGTCTTTTAAACCATATGTGTTGTGTTGATGCCCACGTTTCATTGACTTCAGTTCTTTAAAAAACTTTCTGGATTCGTTTTTTTGGTGATTAGTGAGCACTTGGCAAGGTGATTAATGGTTTCATGAGGGAGAGAACAATGTCTGTACAGGGGTGCATATTAGAAATTGTTCAGGTTTAAAGGGCTTCTGATTCCAGTATACCCAGTTAGAAACCAAAATCAGAGTGGTTTTTCCTGCCAAGGCCATTAATGTTGTCAAAGGATTGTTTAAATCTATTGGAAGAATATTTTTTTTTTCATTTGGTGATTGCCAAGACAAGTGGATATTCAGTTTGTGTGATTATATCTTGAAAAACTTAATTTTTCCACTTTCCCTTTTTCCCTGAATATTCATTACAATTTTACAACTAAACACCACTTTATGTTTCTATTTACTGAATCAAATCTAAGGTGCCATCTCATGGTGGGTAAAATCTTTTTTTTCACCAGGCTTATCGTAGAAGCCTCTTTATGAGGGGTACTACTAAGATATGGATCTACTGCCCACATTATGTTAGAGAGAACAGAAATAGAAACGTGACTGATCACCTCGAGGACACCTATAGTGAGACAAAGTTAAGAGTGCCTTGTCTTCTTCTTGTGATAGCTGCATTTGATGACTGCACTGGTATGCGAGCTTTAATGATGAACTCAACCATTGTTTTAAGAATTTTATGTTAGTTAGTCGACAGATCATCCTCATTGCACATCGAACCATTCAGTCCTTAAGTGCTCAGATCCCCTCCTCAGTAAATCTCACAGCGTGTAGCAATTGACACCAGTTCTGTGTTGGTTTATTAATCTTCTTTGGCTTCCTGTGTAGTGTTCTTGTTTTGCCACACCTCTTTTAATTTGCTATTCTCGCAGTCCGACCATGGATGTAGATTCGGCCATCACTTGGTTCTCGCAAAAGTCTTACTTCTCGTAGAGCATTCAGAATGTCAGTCTGGTCCATGGCTTGCCCGCCTTCCACAGTAGCCTTACTTGCAAGCTTGTCAGCCCACTCATTTCCTCGTACACCCACGTCCTGGCACGAAAACAAAACTAATCTTTGCCAGTCGAGACAGCTCCAGAGACAGCAGCCACTCTCTTCTGACCCACCCCATCTTTATCCTCCTGAGCATGCTCATCGAGTCACTAAGGAAACATGCCCCAGTGAATGTCTGTGTCTCGAGCCATGTTATTGCTTTACTTACTGCCATGACTTCCATAGTCAGGCTACTTGTGGTCAAAGCAGAAGCACCAGAATCTTCCTTCACAATTCTCCTTCTGGCCTAAGCCGTAAAAGCCCTGAACTTCTCACTCGTCGGATGACCAATCCATTTGTGTAAATGACAGCATCACCCTCCAAAGAATTCTCAAAGATCAAAGCCTGTAGATTTACCCCACACATGTTAGTTGCATACAGCTTGGAGTTTAATTCAAAGAGTCAATATATCTTTCTTAGAATCTTTTACAACAGTATTCAAGTAGATACCTGTTTGAATACACAGATGCCATACTACATTCATTCATTCAGTAGCATGTCCTCTGCAGGACCTTGCTCCCATAACAACCTTCCGGAAAACTTCTTGATCACAAACAAGATGTCCCGCATTCGATACACCCATCTGGAGATTATCCGCCACATCCTGCACCCATTTTCTCTTTGGCCTTCCTCTTCCTCTCTTCCCAGGCATATACCCCTCCATTATTGTTCTCTTCAAACTTTCATGACGTTTCAAGTGACCAAAATATTTCCATTTTCTTTGTTTTATCGTCTTTAATAGCCAACTCTCTTCAATATTCAGCTCTTGAAGTATGGATGCATTTGTTCTTTTCTTTACTGTCATACTACAACATACAGGAAAGAATATCAAATATGGCCCCAAATATAACGAAATTTCGTCTGCTTGTTAATTCTGTGTTTGCTAATTAGCAAATGTTCCGTGATGGTCGACGTTTTACGCGGGCTTCAAATGAAAACCTTAAATGTTTTTTGTTTTGTTTTTTGTTTTGTTTCGTGAATATATTCTGAAAAAAGAACAGAATAAATATATCATTCTTCGATGTAGTCACCACTGGCGTTTTATGCAAGTCCTCCAGCGCTATAAAGTGCATGGGTTCGTGTAGAAAAATATTCTCTTGGCCGCGTGTGTAACCACTTATGTACCACCTGCTGTACCTCTTCATCGGACAGAAAAGTCTTTCCTCCCAATGACTCTTTGAGTTGTCTAAACAGGTGGAAATCACATGGGGCTAGGTCTGGCGAGTACGGGGGTGTGGCATTCTAGAGTAGGTTGCCGTGGCACCCACTTTGCAGACACCGTGCGGTAATGTAGTACATCATGGATGATGTGGTGTTCTGAACCTTGACTGATGTCAAGATGTGCGGTAATGCCACTCACAGTCAATAAACGGTTTTCCTGTACGAGCTCTTCAAAGGCTACAATCGACACTGGAGTCACTACTCGCTCGATGTGCCTGACCCGGTCGTGAACAGTCTGTCACAGAAGTCACGCCGTTTTGAAACTTCCTACTCCACTTATGTTGTTTGTCCATCAAGAATGATGATGACCATTCATTTTATCCAGTGGGGTTGAAAGTATGGAGCCGTGGGTTCTAAGATGGCTGATACCCCTCTGCCGTGCGTCCACCTTGACGAGGTAGAGGGGCTTGCGCGTTCCAATGACCCCAAGAGCTATGCCGACGGTAGCACAGCTACTGGTAGGGTCACCCATGTCGGACAGGTCAAGGGAGAGGGACCAGACGAAGCAACGCACAAACCTGCTGCCTTGTAGGTAGACTGGGGACAGTCAAAGGCTAGGGAAAGCATCCCGAAAAATGCTTGTCAAAATCGGATGTACTGAGCCACAGGCTTGACAAAGTAGTGCAACGTAACTTTATCATTTCATGATGCCACAGATGAAAATTAATCGTTATGGTGCCAATTCCGCGAAGTCCCATCAGGCGGTGATAGTGCCGTGCCCCCTGCCTCGAGGGGGCCCACCCATGACTACTGCTGTGGAGTCAAGGCACAGAGGAGTAGGTTAAGAGCTATTGACCAAACACCCCGGACACTCAACATACTACAGTGGAATGCCGAAGGAGTTTATAACAAGAAAGTCTCCTTAACAAATTCTCAGTCAGAGGATATCAGGCCACACGTTTCGACCGCGAAGGACACAAAGGAGGAGTTCTAATACTTACACGAAATACAATACCTTGCAGTGAAGTATCTGTGATATCTGACAACCAAACGGAAATCATAGGTGTTGACATAATGATAAAGGACGTGACAATAAGAATTTACAATCTGTATAGCCCGGCAGATAAGGATCTTACACTCTCAAACATGAAAATAACTGACACAAATTGCATTATTGTCGGAGACTTTAATAGCCGTTCAGAAAGATGGGGATACCCAGATACTGACAGAAGAGGAGATGAAGTGGAGGACTGGGAAATAGACTAAAATCTCCATCTACCCAACAAAGCGGATGATACACCGAGCTTCTACACCAGAAGATGGATTACCACTTCTACTCCAGACTTAGCTTTCTGCACAGGAGACATCCTCCACAAAATTGATCGCCATGTGCTTGATCAATTAGCAGGTAGTGACCACAGACCAATCAAGCTTGTAATGAATATGGAGTATGTTCCACCGGAGCCAAGCCTTTGCCCCGCTGGAATTACAAACGAGCAGATTGGGACACGATATGGCAACATGAAGCAAATGGTGGAAAGTCTAAACAGAGCAATAATACAGGTGGCCACTGAGTCTATTCCAAGAGGAGCGAGGAAAAATTACAAACCATACTGGACTGAAGAACTACAAATTTTGGAGGACAAAGTTGAAGATGCCAGGAAGACCGCAGAGAGAGAACAAACAACTGAAGCGAACATCTCTCTCAAAGCCATCTCAGCAAAATATAAAAGAACAGTAAATCAAACAACAAGAGATTGTTGGAGGGAAAAAACAGAAAACCTGAATTTTGACAGGGATGGAAACAAACTATGGAAACTAGTGAAAGCCATGAACAATGAAGGACCTAGAAACAAACAAATAACATTTAAACAAGAAAATGCCTTGCTTACAGGAAATAAGGCTGTGTCAGCAACTCACTTGCGACAGGCATACAAGGATTCCCTTCTTTTGCACTACACGAAAGTGACAACTCGTATTGTTTGCAAAAGGATACATTTTTATTCGGAGCTGATCATACAATAGCTCCACGAGCGGAATACCACAACGGTATTAAACATCATAGGATGTGATGACGATAAGATGGAATGAGGAGATGATATTAATCTATTATAACTACTGAAGCTAAGCTAAACTATTATACTGTCCTTAACAACAACAAAGTATCCCTAGCGGATACACGTCTGATTCCTACGCCGTCCGTCTCTGTCTGAGCCCCGCTGAGCGTGGCGTGTTCAGCCACGAGCAATTAGCTCAGCGTGCGTTCGTTAGTTTACGTGCTGGGCACTGGGCTGTGCTGACCAGAGTTACTTGGTCCTCTCTCGTGAAGTGGGTTTCCCAGTCTCTTGGGTAACCCCAGCTCATCTGCACTCGTTGCCCTCCTTGTTGACACAAGTGTGTCCCGTTATAGCTATTTATAGCGTTAGTGTCTCTTCTGTCTGGTCTCCTATCCTGTTACGTCACTTGCCCTCTTCCTAAGCTCTATTTTAGCTCTCCTCAGCTTAGAGCTCTCTCCTAAGTCTTTGACAGCTGCAAATGCACTAATGGAACACTATGCCAGTGCAAACCACATTGATATTACAACTGAACAGAAGAAAGCAATCAAAGATAAACAGATACATCATAGTAATACAGAGACAGCAGCTGAATATATGATGGCAAAACTAACAATGGAAGAAATGGAACAGGCAATGAATACCCTAAAAAAGAAGAAATCACCAGGAAAGGATAGAATCACAAATCGAAATGCTAATAGGACTAGGCACTAAGGCAAAAAAGAAACTACTAGCAGTCCTAAATTACAGCTGGAAGAGAGGAATAGTCCCACAGGCATGGAAGGAAGCTATACTAATACCAGTCCCAAAGAAAGGAAAAGACCTGGAAGAACCAAATGGCTATCGACCTATCAGTCTACTTAGCTGTGTAGGAAAATTAATGGAACGCATTATCAATGGCAGGCTAACATGGCATCTGGAAGAAAACCAACTCTTAACACCACACCAAGCAGGATTCAGAAAGTACAGATCAACTGAAGATCAAATAACCTATATAGCTCAGGAAATAGAGGATGCCTTCCAAGAGAAAAAGCACACACTAGCGGTCTGGATAGATTTAGAAAAAGCATTTGATAAAGTATGGAAGGAAGGACTGAAAGTAAAACTGCAAAAAAATGCATGTTTGTGGGAAAATGTACAAATGGATCAGCCACTACCTTGAGAACAGAACTGCCAGGACAAAAGTACAAGGACAAACCAGCAAAATGATGCTGTTGGAGCAAGGTGTCCCCCAAGGAGGAGTTCTTTCACCAACATTATTCCTAGCATATATAAATGACATCACGGAAAATTTTCCAGCCAGAGTACACACATCCTCCTTTGCAGATGACCTAGCCATATGGACATCTGAAGAATATATTAGTACAGCTAACAGCAGAATACAGCAAGCCCTATTAGCGCTAGAGGACTGGTCAAAATCATGGCTAGTGAAGATAAGTGAGGAGAAAACAACATGCACAGTGTTCTCCCTCTCAAATAAAACTCAGCAACCTAAGCTGGTATTGAATGGAAAAATATTGCGCCATGAAGAAAATCCAAACTATCTAGGAGTCACCTTTGATCGTCGCCTTGACATGGAAAACACAGGTTGAGAAAAATCGAACAAGAGCAAGGCAAAGAATGGCAATCATGAAAAAGCTTGCTGGTACAACGTGGGGAGCAGATGAGAAAGTTCTCAAGAAGTTATATACTGGACGGGTGAGGCCAGTACTGGAATATGGCATCGCAGCTTGGGCAACAGCAGCTAAGTCAAACTTTAACAAAATAAGTAGAGTCCAAAATCAAGGAATGCGAATCATAACTGGAAGCCTGAAGACAAAGCCTATTAATGAACTAGAAAAGATCACTTGTTTACAACCAATGCAGGATAGAAGAGATAGCAGAGCCCAGCAACAAGCAGAAAAATTTAGAAGATTGACAGACCACCCTATGTATAAAAGGATTAATGGTTTTGGAAAGGGAAGACTGAAGCTGTAGAAACTGCAAAACGAAAGATTAGGGCAGATCCCTATACTTAACATATCAACAGTCAAACCCATTTACAATGCACACAAGTTCCCAGCTTGGAGACAGCAGCAACTGCCTGAGATGATAGAAAACATTCCTGGTATTGAGAAAAAGAACACTCAGCATGAAACTGAAAGAAGAGAAATAACCCTAAACTACATAAAAGAACATTACCCAAGCAGCAATTGGACCCATGCATATACAGATGGATCAGCCAAAAATTCAATAGAGAATGGAGGAGGAGGAATTCTCCTAAATTTAAAAAATGGAGTGAAAAAAAACACATTCAGTGGCAACTGGAAAATTTTCAAGTAACTTCAAAGCAGGAGGTAGAGGCTCTGAAAACTGCAGCAGAAATGCTCTTGATGGAGGAAAATAAAGAGAAGCAAATAGCTATCTTCACAGATGCAAAGTCAGCTGTCTCAATACTGAAGAGCAATAACAGCACAGAACTAACTGACCTAAGAGCAGCACTCCATGGTCTATGCCAGAAATCCAAAAAGTTGTAATACAGTGGATCCCATCACATTGCAGTATACCTGGAAATGAAGAGGCTGACAGACTAGCAAAAGAGGGCGGACGACTACCACAGCCTGACATAGACATAACCTATAATGAGGCAAAAAGGTTTATAAAAAGCACTTATAGAACCAAATGGGAATCAGAGCATCCAGGCCACCAGAAGGGTGATGCATATTACAAACTCGACCGAAGAGAACAAGTAGCAATCTTCAGACTCCGCACAGGACATAACAGGCTGAAACACCACTTGTTCAATAAACTAAAGATAGGAGATACCGATGAATGTAATTGTGGAACTGGTAAAATGACAGCTAAACATTTGCTGCAGGAGTGCCCAATATATGCAGAACAGAGAAAGATATTTTGGCCCACGCCTGCTTCATTTGAGGACAAGCTCTATGGAGATATCAACAAGCTCAAGTTGACTACAGCTTACTTTAACTACATTCAGGTTGACATCTAAAGGTGCATGAAGATGTATTTAGACTGCCACACTTCATACCACAGGTATGTCGATTACAAAAGCGTCCCAGAGGCATGAAATGGAATATTGCTTGGATAGCAAATCCATTACGTGGAAAGTCCGAATCAAAAGCTCACTGTGTGGGCTTCATAAAAGGTGGAAAAGTGTCCTAGTGACACGAAATGGAAAACTGCTTGGATAGCAAATCGATTACGTGAAAAGTCCGAATCGAAAGCTCACAGTGTGGGCTTCATAAAAGGTGGAAAAAGTATCCTAGTGGCACGAAATGGAATATTGCTTGGATAGCAAATCCATTATGTGGAAAGTCTGAATCGAAAGCTCACTGTGTGGATGTCATCTGCAGACTGCATTCTTCTGGTTTCCGGAGGAACAGCCTATGGTGAACGGAAGGTCCAATATACGGAAGTGAGGCTAAGCAGACATGTGCAGGACGTGACGATTCCTTGGGTGAGCCCAGTACCAGAGCGCTATGTGTTGGCTCTGCAAGTATGGAAGCCTCCTTGGATGGCGGGGAATGCCCATGGTCTGCCCCTGCCTTCCCTTGAGGGCTGACCAGGATGTCTTTGGCTGTTCTATATGGGCCAGCTAGGATGGGGGATAACACCACAACAGTGAGATTCAAACGTCCTAAGAAACCCCCGGGAAGGTTAACCCGGTCAACAAATGCCCGCAGAAGTCGGATGTGTCGGTCTAGCGGCGCAGGAGCACAGCTCTGCTGTAAACAGGCACAACGCTGTCACATCCGGGGGGAAAAAATCCGGATGAACGAAGAAGAAGAAGAAGAAGAAGAAGAAGAAGAAGAAGAAGAAGAAGAAGAAGAAGAAGAAGAAGAAGAAGAAGAAGAAGAAGAAGAAGAAGAAGAAGAAGAAGAAGAAGAAGAAGGAGAAGAAGAAGAAGAAGACGGCTGATAAGGCCTATTCTGGCTCGAAATGTTCTTTGACAATGTGTACAAAGAATGCTTGACGTTTCTGGAGGAGGATTTCCTGCAGTGGTTTTTCTGTCCTGCATTTTCTTTACAGCTCTTGCAGTCCTGGTTGCCTCACACATGACTGCACCCTTGTGTAATGATGCACGCCATTAATTTCGGTCTCTGGCTGCAGTCTCCCAGGTGTCATGATGAATTCCAAAAGCATTCAGAGAGATTTTCAGAGTGTCTTTAAAGCATTTCCTCTGGCCACCTTGGAAGCGTTTACCACAACGCAGTTCGCTGTAAAAAATATTCGTTTAGGGAGCCTGTGATCTGGCATGCGAGTCAAGTGACCAGCCCAACGAATCTGATTCTTCATCAGTAGAGTGTGGATACTGGGCATGGACGCTCTTTCTAGGACTTCAGTGTCTGAGATCTTGTCTTGCCATTTAATCTTCAGTAGTTTCCTTGGGCAGACTGTGGAAGTGGTTTAATTTCCTAGCGTGTCGCTGATAAAAGTCCAGGTTTCAGAAGCATATAGCAGTGTGGATAATACAACTGCTTTTGTAGACTTTTAGCTTTGTTTGCAGGCTTATTCCCGTTCTGTCCCATGCATTTTTGTACAGTCTGCCAAAGGCCACAGTGGACTAAGATTCTTGCATTCACTTCGTCATCAATTGTGGCAGCTTGTGACACAGTGCTGCCAAGATAGGTGATTGTGTCCACAACACTTAGTCTATGACCATTCACTTTGATATTCGGCACAGTGTGATTATTCCCTGGAGCTGGCTGGTACATAACTACAGTCTTCTCCAAGTTGATATTGAGCCCAAAGTTGGCACAGGCATGTGAGAAAGCTGTAACATTATGTTGCATGTCCGCCTCTGAGATGGCGTATAGAGCGCAATCATCAGCAAACAGGAGCTCTCTGACGGTGTCGCTGTTAATTTTAGTTTTAGCTTTCAGCCTTCTGAGATTGAATAACTTTCCATCCATACGGTAGTTGATGTCTATCCCAATGTCGTCGTTCTCGAAGGCATTCATCAACATGGCTGAAAACATGAGGCTGAACAGTGTTGGTGCCAGGACACATCCTTGCTTCACTCCATTGGTGACAGGAAAGGTTCAGACAGTTCACCATTTTCCTATACTCTTGCTTGCATACCATCATGAAATAGCCGCACTATTTTGACAAACTTTCGTGGACAGCCATATTTTGCCATGATCTTCCACAGTCCTTCTCTGCTGACTGTATCAAAAGCCTTGGTAAGGTCAATGAAAGTGGAGAACATTTCGCAGTTCTGTTCCTGACATTTCTCTTGCAGCTGCCTTGCAGCGAAAATCATGTCAACAGTTCCACGTTCTTTTCTGAAGCCACATTGACTCTCAGGAAGAAGACCTTGATCGAGATGGGCCGTGAGGCGATTGAGAAGAATTCTGGCGAGTATCTTCCCTGCAATTGAAAGCAAGGAGATGCCTCGGTGGTTGTCACAGGATTGGCGGTTTCCTTTACGTTTGTAAAGGTGGACTATTGACGCGTCCTTGAAATCTTGTGGCATGGTCTCGTTCACCCATATGTTTGTAAAGACTTGGTGAAGCTGCTCTGTTAGGACCGGCCCACCTGCCTTGTATATCTCTGCTGGGATGGAGTCAGGACCAGGTGCCTTGCCGCTGGAGAGTTGCTGGATGGCTTTGTTTACTTCCACTATGGTTGGCAGGTCATTAAGTGTCTCATTGGTGGGAACTTGAGGAAGGCAGTTGATGGTTTCATCATCGAAGAAGGAAGTTGCATTTAAGATGTTGCTGAAATGCTCTGCCCAGCGTTGAATGATTTCTTTCTTATCGGTGACCAATGTTTCCCCATCTGCACTGAGGAGGGGAGCTATGCGTGGTGATGTAGGACCATATACCACTTTCAGTGAGTCGTAGAAGTTTTTCATATCATGTCTGTCAGCAAAGCCTTGAATTTCATCAGCTTTGCTGCTGCACTCACACTGGAATTGATAAATGCAGTGTGATTTGGTGTACGGAGACAATAGTTCTTTAACAGATGGAGTAGGAATCGATGTCGTTTTATATCTGATCATTAGTTCAGCAGCAAAGAATGTGCGGCTTACTGCTAGTTTCCAGTCGATGGTGTATTCGTGTCCTTGCATCCTGGATATAAGTTCTACACGTTTTCCCAATATCAGCGACAATGTGTATCATTATTCAGCCACAGTATTATTCATATTTTTTCACATAACATGATATATAACGCTGCAGTATGCACCTGCGAGATGCAGCGATATATGCCAGGCAAGAAATCGTACATTTTACTTATAGCATCTGTTTAAATTCACTGAGGGATACCTTCTTTTTAATTTCTTAGCTCCTCTGCTTCTTGTCCATGGTTCACATACATACAACAGTAGAGGTTCTACACTTGTGTAATAAGTTCACAATACCAGTTAACACAAGCCAACAAATTTAACACGCTTTTTCTCACTGCAACTGTCAGCTTTTCATTGGCATGTTGTCCATCTTGCAAAAGGCTACTTTTGTCATGGCGATTTTGTTTTAATTTCCATAAGGTACCTCCCATCAGATGATTTGACAGTTCCAAGATAGCTGAATTATTTCACCTATTTAAGAAAGTTCTCCCCCCCCCCCCCCCCCCCCCCCCCCCCCCCCCCCCCCATTTAGTTGGATTTTATATTGTGGTATTTCTTTCTGTTTAGAGATGACCATAATGTTTGTTTTCTTACAATTTAATGCTGACTGACCCTATTTGTTCATGGCATACAATAACGGCATCCAATAAATGCTGCAGATTGTGTTCATTGTCTGCAATCATATAGATCAGTGTTTCCCAACCTTTTTTGTGCCATGCCCCACTTAAGCCTTTCTAAAATTCATATTTTTTCAAAACATATAATGTAGAACTGAAATTCAAGTACAAAATAATTTTAATGAAAGATTTTTCAATATTATTTTAATTATTAGTAATTATTTATTATTTAAATGTAGTGAGATCCTTGCGCTTGATGCTTGCTGCAAAGAGATCTTATGTCAGGTTCCAATTTAGTTAACTTCAGTCTCAAGTCTCCCCGTTTTGTTATATTCAGCCGATTTCTTCCATTTTCGAATTGCCCCCCTGTGGGGCGTGGGCCCCACGTTGGGAAACACTGATATAGATGGAATAGTTACTTCCATATCCTTTACAGGATGCTGCAATCAACCCCAGCATGTTTTGGCTGTTTGTGATTTTTTAAACAAATTATTTTCTTGTATAATTGAACAAAGAAGAAAACACCAGACATGCTGACTGGGTGTGCTGACTGTGTTGACGAAATGCCCCAAGTCAACTGGTTTTGCAAAATAAGAAACATAATGGTAACAACAATACATGAAGAAATATATTACAATGGCAAAAGTAAATGACACCAAACAACAGTTATTAATAAATGAGAAGACTGGAAGATATTCGAAAATGTTTATTTCTGAGCTAGTGAATGATTCCATATAATGTACAAACTAATAAAGACAAGACAAACTCTGCCTGAAACAGATATTCAGTAATACATTATACACCACACAATCTAATCTCTCAGTAAATGTGGTAGGAAAACAAACAGGTTGTATCAGCTCTTTCTTGCAGATGTCATGTCTATGAAATGCAGAACTACTCTGTGGACAGGTCTGCACTGCAAATTTAAACTTTTCAAATCATAAACTACATGGGTAGTCATGTTTTTATTTTTGGATTCAGTTTCAAATGAGTAGGCACTTTTACAATCAACTGTAATTTCACACTGTTTAGTGCTCAACTCATAGCTTACACTAGATAATGTGAAATGTGAGGAAGTGGCGTTTCTTATTCCAACATGTCACATGAAATGTTTTACAAAGATTTTGTTTAAATATTACTTAGAATTGGATAAATCCACTAGAAATCAAATTTACATGGGAGGGAAATAAACACTAGTTAAAATTGTATGATATTTGAAATGAATATCAATAAAATCCAAAACATAAGCCATGAATATTTAAAAATTACACAATAATACAGATTATTATCTAATCAATATATACATTTATTTTGTGATCCTGAACTTTTGGATATACCATCAAATCTGAATACTAAAGCCAAAACACTGATCACAAAGGCTGGTCACGAAACAATAGACGCTGCTCTGGGAGTAGAAGAAATGATGCAAAACAAGATGGAACCCACTGGCCAAATGAAACAGAGAGAGGCCTAAAACACATTGAGAATACAACTAGACACAGAGATGTCCAATATGGGGTGGACATAGAGGAAGCTGCAGGAGATGGTACAAGATGGGATGGCTTGGCATGAATTGGTTCAGGGCTTTTACTTCAATAGAAGACAAAGAGCAGAAGAAGAAGAACAGACACTGCTTTGTTTCTGGAGAGATCTCTTAATATTGGCAACAGTAAAACTAACAAATGTGATTTTATAAAACAAACTTCCACAGACACAATCTCCTAGGGGCATCTCATATGCTCATTGTCTGGCTACTTGAAAATAAAATCAACTTTAGTGAAGCTAAATGCTCCACCAGAAGCAAAATGAAAAACGATGATGGTCACCTATTGTGTAATAATATATCAATGATCACACATCAAGTTCACAATATCAGTCAACATAGACCAAAAGCCATATGCCATATATATATATATATATATATATATATATATATATATATATATATATATATATATATATATATATATATTTATTTTTTTTCGCATATCCTTTACGGGACATCGCTGTCAACAGCAGCATCTTTCAGCTGTATATATATATACATGTGTGTGTGTGTGATGTGTGCTGTGAGAGAGAGAGAGAGAGAGAGAGAGAGAGAGAGAGAGAGAGAGGAGAGAGAGAGAGAGAGAGAGAGAGAGAGAGAGAGAGAGAGAGAGAGAGAGAGAGAGAGAGAGAGAACAATCACATTTACATTGATAGACATACAACAATAACTGTATGACAGCACAAATACACACTTTCATGAGAGACAGCAACAGCAGATGGTCTATTGATGTATAAATATTAAATTGTCTCAAAAACATAATTAATTTCAAATCAAATGTAAATATGCCACCAATGACAAATTAGTTATGACCAGGTGAGACTCACACACTGGTAGGAAAAGTAATTCTTCTCTTCTAAAGAATGCCATCAGCAAACATTAAGTTCGACAGCTGAACCTGCACAAACTATTTGCGCTTGTAAATTAGATGATAAGTAAAGTAAGCTACAGTCTTGCATATAACAGATCTAGGAACAAATGTAGACATCTAGTAGTAAGAGAAAATATGTAGTCCTGTTCACAATCTGTCAAGACCTTCGGTTAGCTCAATAAGGTTGATATTATTTATCAACACACAGAGCTTGGTTAGGCGATTTTATGGGCGAGGGTTTAGAGCTTCGACTCCAGGCATTGGTTTTCCTGAAAGTAAAATGGCATAGACAGTTTAGGATGTTTGTGTTCACTATATACAGTAATTAACAAATCACACATCTGTGTTTAAAACCACTGTGTTAGATTGTGTCACATTCAGAATTTGGGAGTCTCTGTGGCGAAGTGGTCAAGCCGTTTGACTCGTGCTCCGAAGATTGTGGGTTCGATTTCGGGCCGAGTCCTTCGGTTTACGAGTTAAATGTTTCGGAGACTCCTGTGGGTCGTCGTTAAAAGCTACGGAGTTCGTGCTTTGTGCGACGCTTTCCGTGCTGCGGAAAGAGACTGAGCCATATGGGATAAAACCCGGTGCAATGAAGTCGACCCTGTCGACTTTTAAGCGACTTTTTTAACACATAAGAAAATGGGACTGTTGGAAAATTACACAAGGTTGGAAAGTTGATGTGGCTTATCAAAGTTGATGATCGTTTGTTCCATACACAAAGAAATGAAGACTGTTGGGGCACTGCTGTTGTTCTTATCTCAAAGCTGCTGCACTGACCACCTTTAGCAACATAATGCTATTCGTATAAAAGTACAGCTCCTCTGCAGCTGTTTCACACATCCATAGACACAGTAACTGTTGGCAACGGCTTAAGCTATTTTTAATGCCGTTTGAAAATACAGAGCACTTGGCAAGGTGGTTAATGGTTTCATGAGGGAGAGAAAAATGTCTGTACAGGGGTGCATATCATAAATTATTCAGGTGTAAAGGGCTTTTGATTCCAGTATACCCAGTTAGAAACCAAAATCAGAGTGGTTTTTCCTGCCAAGGCCATTAATGTTGTCAGAAAAAGGATTGTTTAAATCTATTGAAAGAATATTTTTTTTTTCATTTGGTGATTGCCAAGACAATTGGATATTCAGTTTGTGTGATTATATCTTGAAAAACTTAATTTTTCCATTTTCCCTTTTCCCCTGAATATTCATTACAATTTTACAGCTAAACACCACTTTATGTTTCTATTTACTGAATCAATCTAAGGTGCCATCTCATGGTGGATAAAATCTTTTTTTCACCAGGCTTATCGTAGAAGCCTTTTTATGATGGGTACTACTAAGATATGGATCTACTGCCCACATTATGTTAGAGAGAACAGAAATAGAAACGCGACTGATCACCTCGAGGACACCTATGGCAAGACCAAAGTTAAGAGTGCCTTGTCTTCTTCTTGTGATAGCTGCATTTGATGACTGCACTGGTATGTGAGTTTTAATGATGAACTCAACCATTGTTTTAAGTATTTTATGTTAGTCGACAGATCATCCTCATTGCACATCGAACCATTCAGTCCATAAGTGCTCAGATCCCCTCCTCAGTAAATCTCACAATGTGTAGCAATTAACACCAGTTCTGCGTTGGTTTATTAATCTTCTTTGGCTTCCTGTGTAGTGTTCTTGTTTTGCCACACCTCTTTTAATTTGCTGTTCTCGCAGTCTGACCATGGTTGTAGATTCAGTCATCACTTGGTTCTCGCAAAAGTCTTACTTCTCATAGAGAATTCGGAATGTCAGCCTGGTCCATGGCTTGTCCGCCTTCCACAGTAGCCTTACCTGCAAGCTTGTCAGCCCGCTCATTTCCTCGTACACCCACGTCCTGACACGAAAACAAAATTAATCTTTGCCAGTCGAGACTGCTCCAGAGACAGCAGCCACTCTCTTCTGACCCACCCCATCTTTATCCTCCTGAGCATGCTCACTGAGTCACTAAGGAAACATGCCCCAGTGAATGTCTGTGTTTCGAGCCATGTTATTGCTTTACTTACTGCCATGACTTCCATAGTCAGGCTACTTGTGGTCAAAGCAAAAGCACCAGAATCTTCCTTCACAATTCTCCTTCTGGCCTGAGCCGTAAAAGCCCTGAACTTCTCACTCGTCGGATGACCAATCCATCTGTGTAGATGACAGCATCACCCTCCAAAGAATTCTCGAAGATCAAAGCCTGTAGATTTACCCCACACATACAGCTTGGAGTTTAATTCAAAGAGTCAATATATCTTTCTTAGAATCTTTTATGACAGTATTCAAGTAGATACCTGTTTGAATATACAGATGCCATACTACATTCATTCATTCATTCAGTAGCATGTCCTCTGCAGAACCTCGCTCCCATAACAACCTTCCGGAAAACTTCTCGATCACAAACAAGATGTCCCGCATTCGATACACCCATCTGGAGATCATCCGCCACATCCTGCACCCATCTTCTCTTTGGCCTTCCTCTTCCTCTCTTCCCAGGCATATACCCCTCCATTATTGTTCTCTCCAAGCTTTCATGACGTTTCAAGTGACCAAAATATTTCCTTTTTCTTTGTTTCTTTTGTCTTTAATAGCCAACTCTCTTCAATATTCAGCTCTTGAAGTATGGATGCATTTGTTCTTTTCTTAACTGTCATACTACAACATACAGGAAAGAACATCAAATATGGCCCCAAATATAAAACTAATTCGTTTGTAACGAGAAAACAGACAGGATACCTTCCAACAACTCCAAGCTAGCTCCACCCCCAGTGCTGACATGACTAAGTTTGTCCTCAGTTTTAAATTTCTTGGCACACGTTGCAGTGTCACCACCACCTGGAAATAACAAATGAAAATAATATATTACCCCATGACAAAGCAGCTTTCTTCAGTCATGTGATGAGAAGAGAGGCATTGGAGAACATTGTGATAACCGGAAAGATCAATGGGAGAAAAAAGGCAGGGGCTGACCAAGTGAAATTATGCTGGATGGACTGGAGGTGGCATGGAGGAATATCATCAACAGAATTTATAAAGAAACCAATGACAGATCTGTGAAGACACATGATAATGATCCAATGATAATTACAGATGGGGGAAGCATCCAATGTCATGAGAGTAAATGATAAGAAAATTAACAGGTGCATTCAAACAGAATTATTTGGGGGGGGGGGGGGGGGGGGGGGGAGAGAAGAAGAGTGGGGGAGAAGCCAAATCTACCAACATTGTAAAAATAGGTTTTAAATGTTTTCTCAAGGTAATGTTGGCTTTTTCATCACTATGTCGAGCAAACATTACATTTGGTATTTGCATGAACATACTCACAGATGTGTGTCTGTGTGTTTATAGACACACAAAAGACAAAATACATTCAATGTTAAACACCAAAACAAAAGTAATATTCAAAACATTCTACATTCTGCAGACTTCTACAATAATTTCATTTTTTTTATTGGTTGCATGCCTTTTGCAGGATGTTGCAATCAACCATGTTATTTTTATAGGCAATTTTACATTAAGTAGTTTGCCACTGCTTTCTGAACGAGAAAGTCAACGTTTTTAATGACGGTGTAGGGATTTACTCCACAACCTCCCAGAGAACCAGAATGTTCAGAAGAAGCACTAAATCTTTTGGCTAGGTTGACTTATAGTTGCCTAAATATAAATAAATATTATTCTACACAGAAGGGTCAGCATAAAATGCTGTTCGAAATGGAGGAGAGGGAGTGTACATAGAATACCCAAATAATACTAGGGACACGGCAAGAGTACCGACAGGAAAGTACTGCCATAACTATGATGCTGAAATTGAGGCAATCAAGATAGCAATAGAGAAATTGCTAAATACCAGCCATGGTAATCTGTGGTGCTATTGACAGATGCAAAATCTGTACTTGAGGCGCTCCTGTCTGGGAAATTGCCAGTACTAAGGACACTACTTTCTTAACTTAGCAGTCAGCACAAGATCACCATACAGTGGATACCATCCCACTGTGGAGTACCCGGAGATGACAGAGCTGATCAATAGCCTGATGTGCCTATTACATACCACCAAAAGAAAAGAATGATCAAATAAGTTAGAAAGCCACCAAAGCCTGCTCAAAATGACTACCATGTTATGCACAGACCAGAACAAGTCATTATTCTGCGCCTCAGAACTGGACACAATATATTACGCAACCACATGTATACAAAATTCAAGATTGGTGAATCAGCACTTGTGCACATGTGGATTGGCATTGCAGACAGCACAGCACATACTCCAAGACTGCCCAAAATACAACATATCTAGGCAAACCCTCTGGCCTAGAGAGACAACAGTGAAAAATAAACTCTATGGACCGCTGAGTGAACTAAAAAAAGAGTTAAATTCATACAAGAGACAACATTGCAGTTATAGACATATTTCAAGCGAACAAAAGAAGAAGAAGAAGAAGAAGAAGAAGAAGAAGAAGAAGAAGAAGAAGAAGAAGAAGAAGAAGAAGAAGAAGAAGAAGAAGAAGAAGAAGAAGAAGAAGAAGAAGAATGAATATTATGTCCGCCTTGATGTGAATGATTACCTCACTTGTGCACAAAAGTACTGGCACACATTTGTTGGTTAAAGAAATCCTGCCACTGCTGAAGATTGAACCCCACCAGTGTCTTGACACTTGACAGTCAAGCTCATTAACCACCAGCCACTGTGTCTTCATGTTAGTGTAGAAATAATTGAAACATGGAAGCTATTTAAAATAACAGCTGTCAATTACAGTGAGAACAAGAGTGTTGAACTGTTGTATGAAACCTGTACTGTGGTATTGCTATAATGCGATTAAGAACAATGAATGCAAACATCTGTAACTTTCAATAAACAATGTGAACTTGATCAAACATGCAACGGTCCAGGGAATTCTGCAGTATAACAGAGTCCAGAAACATGATCAATTAGCAATCAAGTACTTGAAGCCGGTCGATGCAATAATAAAGGCAATATTTATTTGCCGGAGTCGAACAGGTTACAGATTCATCAATAAATACATCAGTTCCGATTTATACTTACTGTGCCTGTTATGGCCAGGCGGAACGGTAAAGAAACATGGTTAGATTGGAATCGTAAACGATCGAAGACATTAAAAATCTATAGACATCATGTCCTGGTGCTTCTGTCTTTGGCTATCCTATCTATGCGTCAGCCTGTTTCAACTTGCTGAGTCCCGTTCCAATATTGTCGCATTTGTCCGTGGCTTTCTGATCGATATACATCTTGCATTAATAGCCTCGTTCTTCTTTCTAATATCTGTTGGCCATCGGAGTAAGTGTACAGCCAGTATATAAGTTCTCTCCTTGCTGAGAATCGCATCGAGCTACCTCGTTGTTCAAGCTCCAAGATCTGACTACTGTTGTTGACAATGTTCCTGATATATTCTGTTTTTTATGTCGGCCTCCTAGTTTCTACCACTATTTGGTTCACGATTTTCTCACTAAGTTTCTTTTACGTCATATCAACTGCGCTGCTTCTTGGCAGGTATGCATGTGATACATGGGCAATAAGACAAAACAACAGACAAGCTAAGAAACATCTAATGGCAGTGGAAATTTTGCTTCCGAAGAAAATGCAAAGAATACCAAGTATCGGCATAAAAACAAATGATATAGTCCATAAACACACAAATGAAAACCATAAATTGATTAGAGAAATTAGATGCAGACAGTAAAGTTTGTCTTGGGCAGGTTAAGAGGAGAAATAACAGACAGTAAAGTTTGTCTTGGGCAGGTTGACAGGAGATATAAACTGTAAAACGTAGTGACGAATGGCAAAACTAAGGCAAGAGAGCAAGGGGAAGACAAAGATAGCTTTGTCACATGGCATAATCGGGACAAGAACACAGACCTAATCCAGAACTCTGGTGATCATCTGAGATGGAAAACCATGATTACCCACATTTATTGACACGATACATGATGATGATGATTAAAAACAAACACACAGAGAGACAGACAGACCTATGATGCTAACGGCTCCCTTCTCAGTAGCTCTCACGACAGCATCCATCATCTTCTTGGTCCCTTGGGAGAAATTCTCAAACTCAAACACTCCAGGTGGCCTGTCAGGAAACAACAGCTGTTCAAACAAGACAAAGGACAGCAACCCCACAGCAGACTCTGCTGCACAGCTGTACAATACTAGGAGACATAGACCATGTCATTGTTATATGAAATGAGGTGACTAGCTCCCTTGCTCATCATTCATGGCATTCCCAAAGTAAGGCATCTAGTTTGTGAGTGATTGTGGTGTAGTGATTTTGTGATACAGATTCGAAATATCAGATACAATGATTATGTTATCGTAAATGACACAACTTCACATTGGACAGTTTCAGACAGGCTCAGTCCCCTGATGCAGTAGCCACTGCAAAGTATCTCTGATACTGTTCTCATGAGATGTTGGTTACTGTATGTCCTCTCTTGATCTCAAAGATGGCCTCCGTGTTCTTGGCCAGATTTCACTCCTTGTAGCTTTGCTAGTGTCACAAAATCTCATCAGTTCCCGCCAGCCGAGACCATACTACACTGACGATATCAGCCCTGTCCAAGCTTCCTCCTGTTGGTACTGATTCATTATTTGCCAGGTGGTCATGCGTTCATTATCTTTTCACTCCAGCATGTCTGAGTGTGTATAACCAGGTGAGTGATCTGAAGTATAACTTCTATCCATTCCCAGCAAAGTTATTCTAATAGCTCCAGAAACAGTTTAACTTTCATGTGAAATAAAATACACTAATTAATTACATTTACAACTGTAGCTAGTTTTACAGAAGAATACTGAAAATATATTGGACATTCCAAAAGAGTAATCCATATGTTTAGAAAGAGATTCAGATACAAAGACAAATTCTCACAAACAAAAAGATGTAGTCGATATTTGTTGGAACTTTATGAACAGAGCAAAAGTAGAACACCGTAAATGGAAAGATTTAGGGAAAGAGAGATAGAGGAAGGCAGCAAGAGAAGATTTTTGAGTCTTTCATTATGGCATGCAGTGAACTGATACATGGAGGTCAGCATGGCTGAATGGATAAGAGAGCTTGCTCTTAAACTTCCAGTGTGCTGTTGGCAAGGTAGTATGTTCAACACCAGTCAGTTGGATTAAAATGTTGACTTCTTGTCCCTGACTTGGCAATGTAAATTACAACTACCTCAGAAGTCGGAGTGGATTCACTAGATGGTGAGGAAAACTGGAAATAGGGAAAGCTAGCCCAGCATTGACTACGCCAGAGTTCAAAGCGAACGAACAGAACAAAAAACTGGACATGTTCTACTGGAGATTTTGAGGTGATGACATTGTGAGGTGATGACATTGTGAGGTGATGAGATTGTGAGGTGATGAGATTGTGAGGTGATGAGATTGTGAGGTGATGAGAATGTGAGGTGATGAGATTGTGAGGTGATGAGATTGTGAGGTGATGAGAAGCATAAAGACTGACCCCAGTTAGCAAGAAGCATGATGGTGATGCCCATGATGACAGGCTGATGTCTGATCTAAGTTAAATGCCAAGCTTTCACTTTGTATGTAACTTCAAAACTCAACAATACAAAGCCAGCAAGTCCAACACATATGACCTCCTCTAATACAATGTAATTTCCCCATATTTTCTTTTAATCCTTAGCTTTATTGAAGATCTCACACACTTTATGTAAGTGGGAAAAAAGTGAACCACAATGCACAGATGTTTAAAGTGTTTTCACAATAAAGAGTACACAAAGTATCAGAAATGTGTTGGATGACATAACCTACATCAATATACATCGATAATAAATAAAGTTAGTTAGACATGCTTTGAGAACAAAGCCATTAGCAACTGTTATGTGGTTACGAGAGATGCGTATCTGCATACAGAGCTATAGGAAGATCAAGAGATGGATACACATGGTCAAGCATATTCAACATAAAAATGTGCACAATTGGCTCCTGATAAAATATTCCACTCTCCCCTAAGATACATTGTCAAGTGTTGACCACAAAACTTATTTTAAAACCAACAGTAATAGAATAGTTATCATCTACCTGTGATAGATCATATAAGGGGCATTCATTTGAAATTTTTTTGTGCCGCACTGCGCGTAATTGCGTACGCTGAACATAATCATGTCATAGTCATGTGATAAATACTGACCAATGAATAAAAGAATAAGTGCTTATCGTCCCATGATGAATAGGTTCTGTTTCTGACCGTTGAGAAAATGGCCGGGTTTATCCAAAATCCATCCAAAGAAGCTCAAAGAGCGGTGATTCAGTTTCTTTCATTTGAAGGATGTCGACCAGTGGACATTCATGAAGAATGCAGGCAGCGTACAGTAACAAATCTGTGTCGATGACAACAGTGACAAATTGGGCACGAATGTTTCGGAAAGGACGTCAGTTCACGACAGATCTTCGACAGCCAGGTCAAGAGCATATTGTTGCAACAGAAAAAACCATCACCAAAATTGATGCAGCAGTACAGATGAACCATTGTCGCAGCATACATTCGCTAGCTAAAGAATTTGATGTGTCAATTGGGACAGTTCAAAAGGTCGTTCATAAGAGACTGCAATATCGGAAGGTGAGTTCACAGTGGGTACCATGTTGACCAACCACCAAACAAAGAAACGCATGGGATGGTGTTTGCTGCGTTACAGAGTGGAGGGTGATACATTTCTCTTCCCCATAGTGGCAGGCGATGAATCATGGTGTCACTACTTTCAGCCAAGCAGCAAAAGAGAGAGAGCATGCAATGGAAGCATGCTAGATCACCAAAAGCCAACAAATTCTAGTTACAGGTTTCCGCTGGTAAGGTTATGCTGAGCGCATTTTTTTACCATGAAGGGCTATTGTTGGCCGATTTTAAAGAACCTGGTGTCAACATCAACTCTACCCACTACTTGCAAACACTAGACAAGCTGCAAAAAGCATCAAGAATAAATGGCCCGGCATGCTTTCGTGTGGTGTAATTTTGTTGAACGATAACGCTCGTCCTCATGTTGCAAAAATTGTGCAGGAAGCATTAGCAAGGAAGAAGTGGGAAATTCTGCAACATCCAGCCTATGGTCTTGATTTGTCAGCATGTGATTTTCATTTGTTTGGACCTCTTAAAAAACCTCTCAAGGGGCAACGATTTCACACAGATGCAGACGTAATAAACGCAGTAAACACTTGGTTCAGTGAGCAACCACAATCCTTTTTTGCGGACGGCACACGCCACCTACCTAAGCGATGGGATGCTTGTCTAAATGCCTACGGCGACTTCTTTTGACCAACCCATGGTGCATAATTCATTCAAAATGAATGTTTTGTTTAATTCTACCACACTTGTTAATGTTTCTTTCATACTTTTGTAATAAAGCCATTGGAACGGGTTTCAAATGAACATCCCTAATAGTTAAACAGATAGCTTCAGGATATGATAAACCAGATAAATCTGTTTCTGAACTTTGAAAATAAATTATTTACCCATTCCAACAAATAGTTTTGGCTCTCTCAATAACGGCTGTAAACTGATCACTGGAATTGGGTCCCACATCAAGTCCCTGGAAGAAATAATTAAAATAGTGAATTTTAACTTAATGACAGCAATGACCTTGTATGGAAAGTCCTCAGAGAACCATCCGTGGCAACATCCTGTATGACACCGTTCCCAAATGCCAACTTCTTGCCCGCTTTTGTTTCCACCAGGGTTTGTCCTGTACATTTCAGCACAGTTTATATCTACTCCTTCTTGGGACTATTCCAATAAGTACTGTGTTGGACAATCCACCTTATTTTGACAATTGATCTGATCATACCACTGGAGTTTTTATATTTTAACAATTATTAACTGACTGAATGCCAAAGGATAATATATTGCCACATGTGACCTCTCATTTAGATAGAAGGACAATATATCACCATACTAGAGTCATAGTGTTGTCTGGTTTCTTGGTATCTTCCACAATTTAAATGGTCAGTGAACAGAAATTTACATTATTATACTTGTTCAAATTACTGTGTACTTTTTGTTTGGCACTGAATCAGTTAAGAGGACCTTGCATGGTCACACACATTGTCTGCTGGTATTCGGCACACTGACATCTAAGATGTGCTCTTCCAAGGATGTGTCCGGAGTATCTCATCTCCAATGTTTGAAGTTTTGTGAACAGCCTGGTAGTTAAATCTTTCACTCCCAGGCAATGCATGATGTGTAGTGGACTCGTGTCCATGAATCCCAAACATTGTGTAATGTGTTCTTTTCCTTGTTTACATTTGATCAACACATACTAAGAAATCTGGCGTCCCCGCTGGTTATTTCTCCACGTGAGCATTATTTTAAACATCATAGAGATGGAATATTTTCATTACTAGATTCCATCACTACATACAGAAGTACCATGTAGGCAATGGTCATACAGACAGAAATAAATAAATTATGGACACAAATAGACAAGATATAAAGAGAGATACAGATGAGAGAGACAGGATGGGTGAAGCACAGGCATACATACAAACATATATAGTCTTTTAAAACATCTTGATGCACTGCTCCTTTCATTTTAAATGTGTCTCTAAGTATTTAGACAGACAATTGTTTCTGTACCAGAAAATACAAATACTGCTTACCATCCAACCTGCAGGAATACCAGATTCAACAGTGGCAGTGCCTGTTTTAGCATCCTCTGCAAACTTATCGCCAGTGATGAAGTCTTTAGGAAGATGGAGCTGAACCTTCCTGGCTTTGGCCTTGTCCACCAGCTTCTGCACAATCTTTGAACCTTCCTCATCATAGAGTGAGTTACCAATCTGAGAAATAATGTTTTAAAAAATAGTTTATTTCAGTAATAATACAATAGTACAAATCCTGCTACTAAAGCCAGAGTCCCATGAAAAATATACAGAAGCTAATACAGTTAGAAAGCAAATCAGGGCAGATAAAAAACAATATACTGATGGCATAGCAGAAGTTGCAGATGCAAAAATAAACCTCAGAAGCGTTTGCAGTACCAGATGAAAAATAGCAGGAAAATATAATTATCTAAGTGTGTTTATCAAAAAAAAATAGTCATGGGAAGGTTATCATCAAACATGAAAGATCATACCAACAAGTGAACCAAATACTTAGAGGAACTTCTGAATAAACAAGTCCCAAAAGACCTCATAAATGCAGGTGGACATCAATTGTGAGAAACCAAACATCTAAAGACAAAATTAGCTATCCAACTTATGAAGAATGGGAAAGTTGCTAGTATAAATGCTATCACTGCAGAAGCTATTGAACTCAATAATAAACCTCAATTGAGTTACTGAACAAGCTATGTAGAGTGGGTGACCGGAGAAATATCAGCAGACTGGAGAAGATATCTGGTAAAGCAGCCAAAGAAACAGGGACCTTCAGGGATGCAAAAACTGTAGAGGAATTATGGTATTAACAGTTACCGGGAAAATTTGGGGGGGAGGGGGGGGGGGGGGGCGCTTTCACAGCACTAGGAAAATTTTGGAAGGTAAAAAAAATCTGCCATAAGGCCCCGAAACATGGAGAATAAATAAACCAATTACTAATAACCTACAAACATTCATTAATTGGTACCTGTGGAGAACAGAGGGAGACTAAACTGGTATGACAGACCGACTGAAGTGAATTTTATGGAGAAAAGTAAATAAATTTCAGTGAATCATGAGGTGAGGAAAAGACACTGCTACTGGGTAGAACATAACTTGAAAAAGCCTATTAATTGTATAACTAGAAAGTCTATACTCTGGTTCCCACGGGGTCAAACAAATAGAGAAACACCTAAAACACACGGAGAAGAGAATTAGAGGCAGAGGTGAACAAAATGGTCAGGCCATGGAGCAAGCTGAAGGCAACAGCAAAAGACAGGACGGCTTGTTGTGATTTGGTTGAGGGCCTATGTTTCAACAGGGGATAAAGGAGGAAGAGAAGAAGAAAATCAGAAAGATTCTATCAATCAAATTAGGCATAAATATCTGACATGAAAAGAGTAATGGATATGTACCTCCATCTTGTGAAGAACTTTCAGGAAGGTGAAGGCCATTCCACCACCAATAATCATCTCATCAACCTTCTCCAACAGATTTTCAATAAGCAGAATCTTGTCTGATACTTTGGCACTGGAAAAATCATAAACAAAACTTCAGTTATCTAACTTTATTACTTTATGAAACATACATAAACTCTGCTAAATTACTATTATGCAACATGCCTTAGAAAACAAAAACATACATTATTCTGTTGCAATTAACAAAAGAAAGCCTGCAGACATTCAATGAACAAACAAAAGACAAACCTGTAGATATGTGCTCAACATGAAAAATACAAATCAGCTGCAGTGGTGTAGTGGCATGTTATTTATAGTTATTTTTTCTTTCTTAGGCTGAGTTTCCGTGGCGAAGTGGTTACAGGCCTGCCTCACGTTTTGATGTTGAGGGTTCAATTCCTAGCTACGACATTCAGTTCACAAGCTCAATTTTCTCAGAGACTCCTGGAGGTCGTAGCTGAAGCTACAGAGATCGTGCTTTGTAAGACACCTTTGGCAAGCTACCCTATGGAAAGAGACCAAGTCATATGGGATAAAACCATATATCCAATACACCTCAATGTGCGAAAAAAGAAGCCCTTACTTTTACTTACCATCGCCAGTGTACCACAATTTTATGTATATAGGGACCTTTAACTTTTTGTTTTTATCTTTAAAACACCATGAAACAAAACAAATACATACTGCTTTAAAGAAATGAGATAAGTGAATTAAGCCTTTCTGTTGATATCTTACCCTCCAAGGATGGCCAGGAAAGGTCTGGCTGGACTTTCTAGTGCTTTTGCAAAGTACTCCAGCTCCTTTTTCATGAGGAAGCCACAACATTTCACTGGCAGGTTGACACCAACCATTGAGCTGAAAACAAAGAGAAAGTTCACAATGTTTTGTTCAAGATCATGTTTGCCGCCATTTTATATTTACAACCATCCATTTATGTACTTCCTTTAACAGATTGATTAACCATAATCAATGTCATTGCACTTGGGATTGATTAACTATAATCGATGTCATTGCACCTAGGATATATCCTGTGAGTCTTCTGCAGAATTCAGTTTAGGAATGCTGACTGTGTAGATCACAGATTGTAAACACACCTTTGTTGCCTCACCTGTGACCATGTTTACTACTGCCACAAGTGATGTCAAATGCCAAGTCTGTATCATATGACTCGTTAGCCTCAGTGTCAGCTTTCAGCAACTTATCATATGACTCAACAGCCTCAGTGACAGCTTTCAGCAACTTATATGACTCATTAGCCTCAGTTACAGCTTTCAGCAACTTATCATATGACTCATCAGCCTCTGTGTCAGCTTTCAGCAACTTATCATATGACTCATGAGCCTCAGTGCCAGCTTTCAGCAACTTATATAACTCATCAGCCTCCGCGTCAGCTTTCAGCAACTTATCAAATATATTGATTACCTGTCCAGTATACACCCACAGTTAAATCTCTGTGATTTTTATGCAAGCACTATAACTGTAAGTATATCATTATATAACAACAACTGCTAACACCAAAGCTAACATGGATCAGTTCAACATAATTAACAAGTGCTGCTTATTACCATAGATATCTTCTTCTTCTGCGTTCATCCGGATTTTTTTTCCGGATGTGACTGCGTTGTGCCTGTTTACAGCAGAGCTGCGTTCTTGCGCCGTTAGGCCGACACATCCGACTTCTGCGGGCATTTGTTGACCAGGTTAACCTTCCCGGTTACCATAGATATAAAAACAATCGCAAACATGAAACACTTCACCAAAGGAGTATCTACCTGTGAGCTCGATGTGCAGTGCCAAACGCATCATTCACATAGATATCACCAAGTTTGGAGAGTGAAGAACAAAAGGCAGCAATTGATGCTGGCTCTGCTTTGGCCTGGGAAAGAAAAACACTATAAATAACATGCCATTTGCACTCATAATTACACAATTACCTGCCTGTCAACTAACAATTGTTAGACAACATAACAAAGCATAAAACAAACTTTATTAACCATTAAGGATCATCATCATTTCACTCTGGGTAGGACCACTGATGCTCCAATCTACTTCTTTACATCATCTCCAGCACACAGCGACTGATCACACTAGTTCTGTGTTGACCAATCAGATGTCTTGAGCCCTTGTCAAAACTGTCACGTTCAACAACACCCCGCTGCACTTCTATCTTCTTCACTTTGGATAAGGAAGCAGATTCACATGTCATCTCTTTACTCTGTCTCTCTTAAAACACTGTTGATGTCCATCAACAGCTCTTCCTTCTTTTATCACTGCCTTTGAACACTATCACAAACAAACAAATAAAAATATGAGGCACTTCATAAAAAAGTTTAGTTGCATGGCTGTCCATTGCATGACATCACAATAAAACCCAGTATTTACTGGCAGTTTGTGATTTTCCAGGTAATTTTACATTGAACTGTTGCCATAGCTTTCTGACTGCCTGACACACACCTTTGTGAAAATCAACACAAAATGATCAGCTCCCAAATCAGCTGACTGGGAACCTGGCATATATATATATATAATATTTAATGTAGTTGTATTGGTGTGCCAATATAAGCAATCTGGACAACAAAGACAACTTATCACAAACATCAGAAAGAGGCAGTCATTGTGTTTTTGGCCATGTTTTGAGAAGACAAAAACTGGAACATGTCTTAAAACCGGAAAGATTTGCGGAAAGAGAGATAGAGGAAGACAGTGGGAGAAGATTCTTGACTGTCTTGTGTTATGGCACAGAAGGGAGTCAACAAACGAATTGATCCATGCCGTCAGAGATCAAAATTTGTGGAGAGTCATGATCACCCATGCCAACCGGCAAGGCACTGAATGATGATGACGACTGGTATGTATATGTTTCTGTGCTGATGAAGGCTTTGGCTGCAATGTCCATTTTGTTAAATGTGATCTTGTTCTAGTAAAGCTTACACCTTCTTGTTTTTTTGATGACTTATTCATCATACACACTGAGACATGTTAGATTCTTGGTAAGGGTTGGAGTTTAGGTTTTGTTTTTATTTAACACCTGGTCTGTACACTACATGCTGACTGCTTGGGCGAGTGGTATTTATTCTTTAGCTTGGAAAAAAACATTCCCAACCCACACCAGCAACGGTATGAATACAGTAATGAAATGAGAATAAAATTCAGCGTACCTATTATTTCCAAATAATATAAATTCTTTGCAAAGTTTCCCTAAGCAAATAATAATTAATGCCATTTACTATACAAAAACAATAACAACAACCTACCTTGTTGCCTTGTGCATCTTTCCCCTTGCCCTCTTCTTCCAGGTGAAATCTTACATTTTCCAGAAGTATCACACTTCCTTGTGGTGGGTTAGCACAGACATCCTCAACTTTGGGTCCCACACAGTCATCAAGGAAAGTGACTTTTCTAATGAGGAGAACAATAAAGAAATTCTTATACAAAAGGCAATCCACTGTACAGCTTTCTACACATCACATTATGAACAGAGAAACCATAAGATGGCATCAATTCTTGTCAAAGAAGTTTGAAGTTTAAAATCACAACTTGAAAACTAAAAATGCAACCACATGACTTGAACAATAAGTAAAATGCTATATAATTAATCCTAATATTAGTTTCCACTTACTTCTTTTTTATTATCATTGCCTTTGATGATTACACCAAGATAATTCTCACAATTAAGTCAAAGACTTAAAAAATGCCGCTGTTGTTTGATTCAGCTTTTTGGAGTTTTAGCTGCTTCTCAATGGATGATCTCCTCCTCAATCATGAGCTATAATATATCTCTTTTTTTTTCTCCCTACACCCCTCCCTCTCGCCCCCTCTCAATCTCTTCCTCTGGTATTGAATATAGAAGATATATATTACTGAACAGAAAGAAATCATCACTGATGCTTACTTTCCCAACAAAGCCTCCAACTCTGCCACAACTGGTTTCAAACTGGCTGTTGGATCTGGCTGACCATCGGGTCTGCCAAGATGAGACATAAGAACAACAGACTTTGCTCCTTTATCCAAGGCATATTTGATGGTTGGCACAGCAGCCGCAATTCTGTCAAGAGAAGGAACAGTTATTCACAACAAGTAGTTTTCAGATCATCATTGCTAATAATGTCATATATACTGTCTCATTAGGCATCTCCATGTTCATGTATGTTTGCAACTTTATAACTACTGTTAATGTTTTATCTGCACAATCTTTTGTTTTCACCCTATAAGCTGATAATAACTTTAAATAGTAAATGCATTTTAAATAAATGTACAGAGTAATGCCGTTCTCTCTGGCCAAGGGGTAACGACATTGTTCGTAATCCCAAATATCCACGTGGGAAAAACAGCAGCTGTGATAATTAGCAGCTGTTCACGCCGCACTGGTAACTTACAGGAGTATGTGAGCTGGTCATTCGGAAAGCAATGGCAAACTATTGAACATAAAACTTGCCTAGTACATCAACAGCAGCTGAAATTGCTGGTGTTGACTGCAACGTCCTGTAAGGGATATGCAACCCAAAAAAAACACACACAAGTAAATGCATACTTTAAATAACACTTTGTTCTCTAGACTATAAATAAACACCAAAACACACAATACTAAAGCCATAGTAGAGTGAAGCCTGCTGGCTCGGTGGTCATGGGCTCGAATCCAGATGCCAGGGGAGTTTTTAACATTAACCTGGGCTCCCACGTCAACACAGCCTTTACTAGCCTTTACATGTGTACCACAGTCTTTGGAAATAAAGGCAGCTGATATGATTCTGACCACATCACTCAGAGTGCCAACTGATCTATGAAAATATGGATCTCGCACCATATACCCATTACACCTAGAGCATGCAATTATAGGCTCCTTTACTTTACTTTTTACACATTATTAGATGTGTGAATCTTTACTTTACATTTTACACATTATTACATGTGTGAATGTATTTTAACTTCACCTCAAAAAGGTATTACCAAAATTTTTAACAAAAGTATAAAAGAAAATGGAAAGTCATAATGCTAAGATAACTTTGACTTGACTGGCACCTTGCCCTCTTGACAGATGATAGTTAGTAAAATGGGGTTATCTCTTCATAACACAAAACCAGGGCTGAATTTAGAGACCATGTCGAAGACAATGGAGAAATCGACAGTAATGATTACAATTATAGTATTCTTCTCAATGGAAGAGATGATAGTAATTACAACACTACAATTAACATCCAATCAATAAAGTTACAAACCTCTGGTTGTTTGTGATTTTTCCACCCTTCAATGGAACATTGAAGTCAACTCTGTATGGATTTAAAGGAATGTTTTAAAATATATTAATACATAAATAGCCAACACCTCAATAGCAACATAATTATAATAATATATAGTGACAGCAGGCAGAGTGGTCGAAATGTATAGTGGTGACAGGAGGTTGGGTGGTCATAATATAAAGTGACAAGGAAAGACTTTAGACTTGTAAACAACATATACTGGAAACAACAAGCTGCCATAAGGATTGATAATGAAGTAGGTCAATATCAGCCTATTGCGAGAGATGTGAGACAAGGATGTGTAATGTCTCCAGATCTTTTTTCCCTGTGTAGTTAAAATATTTTCAGAAATGTAGAAGATATGAAAGGAATCATCAATAACATTAGATATGCGGATGATACAGTATTGATTGCAGACAATGAGCAGAACAAGCAAACATTTAGTAGATGTGGTTGCTGCACACAGTGAACAACTAGGGTTAAAATTAAATTGTAAGAAGAAACAAGATTATGGTCATCATAGGGAAGAAGGAAATACCACAATGTAATATACAAGTAAATTGTATTAATTAGGGAGTCTCTGTGACGAAGTGGTCAAACTATCTGCCATGTCCTCTAAAGGTTGTGGGATCGAATCTGGGCTATGTCTTTCAGTTTACGAATGCATTTTTCTCAGAGACTCCTGGTGGTCATCGCAGGAGCTACGGAGTTCGTGCTTTGTGAGACACTTTCGGCAGGCCACCCTGTGGAAAGAGACTGAGCCATATGTGATAAAACCCGGGGCAATGAAGTTGATCCTCTCAACTTGTAAGACTTTTCTTTTTTTTTACAAGTAAATGGGAATATTCTTAAACAAATGAATTGGTATAATTATCTTGGAACAGTCATAACATTTAATGGGAGATACTTTGAAGAGATTAGAACAAGAATCGCCACGGCAAAGGTAGCCTTTCGCAAGATGGAAAACATACTGACCAATAAAAAGATGTCATTTGCAACGAGAAAAGAAATGATGAGGTGCTACATAGAACCCGGGCTTTAATATGGATGTGAAGCGTGGACAACGAGCAGTCAAGCTGAAAAACATCTGATGGCTGTGGAAATCTGGTTTCTAGGAAAATGCAAAGAATATCATGAACAGCCAGAAAAGACAATGACCAAGTCCTACAAGAAACAAATGAAAATTGTAAATTGATTAGAGAAATTAGACATAGACAGTCACAATTTGTTGGGCATATTATGAGAAGAAATAAATTGGAGATCTTAGTGACTGGCAAGATCGGGGGAGCAGAGAAGTAAATACCTGGATGGTCTGACCACATGGCATGGTCGAGACAAGAACACTGAGCTGATCCACATCTCTGATGATTGAGTGAGATGGTGAAATATGGCCGCCCACGCTTACCAGCGTGGCACATGATGACATATTTGTAGAGACAGGAAGTAGAGTGGTTCAGTTAGGTTAGGCACTAGCAGCCTTACACATTGCATCTGCCTACAAGTTACATATTGTGTTTAATGCAAGCCCCACTTTCTGAATAAGTAGTCAACATAGAGTAACTAATACATAGATGGTGCACTGATTCATAAAGAAAGAGTTAAAAGTGCTAGTATGATCTTAGATGCAGATAGTTTCATATTCTAAAATGGCATGGGATCATTGAAAGTTGCACCAGTAGTAAGAGCAGCAGCAGTAGTAATAGCAGCAGCAGCAACAGCAGTAGTAGTAATAGAAGCAGCAGTAATAGTAATAGTAGAAGCAGCAGTAGAAGAAATTTCATTATCTATTAACTCTTAAATGACATCAGTGCTTGATGGAGTACTGTCCCCTTTGTAATTTGATTTTCTGTAGAATAAATCCTAGATGCAGATGGTGTAATGTTATAACGTGGCAGGGAACCATTGACAGCAGCAGCAGCAACAGCAGCAACAGCAGCAACAGCAGCAGCAACAGCAGCAGCAGCAACAGCAGTAGAATAATAGTAGGGTAGAAATAATAATAGGGCTCGCTGTTGTGCAAGTGGTAGCATTAGGAACTCTGATTGTAATGGTGATCATAGTAGTAGTAGTACTGGTAATTGCAGTGGTGGTAGTAGTGATGGATGTGGCTTAAATTGGTGGTGGTAGTAGCAGCAGTAGCAGTATAGCAGCAGCAGGAGAAGTTTCATGCCATCTATTACCACTTAAAGCACTTCAGGATTTCATTCAGTGTTAAAAATCAATAGTTAGTTATCTAGAGACCATTCTTACCATTTATAACCTGGGCAACACAAAACAAAGTATACCAGAAGATATCTTATCATAAACATTTGGAAATACTCTCCTCAAATAATGACTTCAATTCTCTCAAGCTGTGTTATTAATATTATATTATTATTATTATTTACTTAATTTACAATCAGGAAATGGTAAAGTAAAAAATGCTCTGCTGGTCTAGTTAGTAATTAGAGGTCCAATTTCAAACTAATTTGTTTATTGTATAGTTTTAGGCGAGGGAAATGAAGATTCAAAGTTAAGAGTAATACAATTATCAGAAATTGTATTCTAGTTTGTGTAGAAGATCTGATAATTCGAGCAATTGTTTAGTTGAAATTGATTTTGTCAAGTGCAAATTGAAATGCCAACGTCTGCTTACTTAAGGTCAAGGACTTGTCTGAACAAGGTCACATATACTATGCTGGTATCGTAAACAATAAAATTATGCAATTTTCATAAACAGTTAGTGTACAATACCTGATCAGTACACGTTTTCCGTTGAGGTCTACTTGGTCAATACTCAGCTTGTTCATGGTGGCAAATGATAGTCGTCAGTGATATCAATAAAACAGAGAATTAGAACAGCCTCGTCAGTTCACTTCTCTGAGAACAAACGGAAGCGAGGTTTTACCGGCCAAGGGAGAGAATTTAACCTTAACCTTGTTCTGGGTTCACGAAAGGTCACTTCTGTTATTTCCAACGTCTGAAGGTGGAGGGAGATTTCTGTTAGCTCTTAACTTTGTTAGTTATGTGACTTTGTTTTAGTGGTTATATAATCCTGTTTATTGGGTTGCCGGTCTCCGTGGCCAAAGGCTTGCGAACGCGGTTCGTGAGCCGGGTACCAGGCGTTCGAATCTCAGCTGCAACCGATTTGTGCAGCAGACCGTGTCGCGTTGTGTTATAACGTTCTGGTATGGGAGCCGGTCGTTCAGAAAGCAATGGCAAACTACTGAACGTAACACTTGCCTAGTACATCAACAGCAGCTGGAAAATGATGGTGTTGACTGCGACGTCCCGTAAGGGATATGCAACAATTTTTTTTTAATTGGGTTGGCTGTAGAGGGGAGTTAAAATTAATGTAATTCCAATATGACCTTGTATATCAATATGTTAGGTGTCGTCTCCACAATGAAGGTTTGCTAACAACACAAAGGCTTTCTATAGAGTAAGGCATGCCAACATGACAGAGATTGTAAAAAAAATACATATTGGAAACATCAAGCTGCCATCAGAATTGATAACAAAGTAGATCAATATCAGCCTATTAATGAGAGGTGTGAGACCGGGATGTGTAATGTCTCCAGATATGGTTTCCCTGTTTAGTGAAAATATTTTCAGAAATGTACAAGGTATGAAAGGAATAATCATTGGAGGAAGGAACATAAATAACATTAGATATGCATATGATACAGTCTTGATTGCAGACAATGAGCAGGATCTGCAACATTTAGTAGATGCGGCCGTTGCACACAAAGAAAAACTAGGGTTAGAATTAAATTGTAAGTAGACACATATTATGGTCGTCGCTAGGAAAAACGAAATACCACAATGCAATATACAGGTAAATGGGAATATTCTTAAACAATTGGATCGGTACAATTATCTCGGAACAGTCATAGCATCTGATGGGAGATGCTTTGAAGATATTAGAACAAGAATCGCCTTAGCGAAAGTAGACTTTTGCAAGATGAAAAAACATACTGACCAATAAAAAGATGTCAACTGCTACGAGAAAAAGAGTGTTGAGGTGCTACATAGAGTCTGTACTTTTGTATGGATGCGAAGCGTGGACAATGAACAGCCAAGCTGAAAAAATCTGATGGCTGTGGAAATGTGGTTTCTGAGGAGAATGCAAAGAATATTGTGGACAGACAGAATTCCCAACGACCATGTCCTACAAGAAACATATGAAAATCGTAAACTGATTAGAGAAATTAGATGTAGACATTCAACATTTTTTGGACAATGTTATGAGAAGAAATAAATTAGAACTTGGTGACAACTGGCAAGATCAAGGAAGAGAACAAAGGGAAGGCAGAGAAGTAAATACCTGAAAGGCTTGACCACGTGGCATGGTAAAGACAAAAACACTGAGCTGATCGACGACTCTGGTGATCGAGTGAAATGGTGAATCATGACCGCCCACGCTTACCGGCATGGCACATGATGGATGGATGGAACTGCAATGGATCTCCAACATGTCTCTCGCCTTGGCTGTACTTTGACAGACTGCTCTTCATCCATTTCTTGATACTATCTCATCTCTCCACAGATATCTACTTCTTGCTCACCTGTCGTCAACTCTTCTTGTGGTCTTTACAAGTGTGTTATGTCGTTTAATATAGCCAAGATATTTAATTTGATTCATGTTTATTTCATCAACTAAGCTGCCTGCCTCGTGTTCCGAAGGTTGTTGGTTCGACCCCGGACACTGTCATTCGGTTCCTGGGTGCAATTTCCTTGAAGACTCCTGGGGGTTGTCGCTGGAGCTACGAAAGTTTGTGCTTTGTGCGACACTTTCGGCCCTGCGAAAAGAAATGGGGCCATATGGATTAAAACCCGGTGTAATGCAGTCGATCTTATGTCTTTAAACCCTTTCAAACCCTCATCAGCTTTTCATTTCCGGCCTTTCTATAACCTATGTACTCTGTATATAAACATGCTAAAAGAAAAATAGCATCAAGTCTCGGAAACTGAAATACTATTTAGACTTCAAAGTGGCTTAGGCAGAGCAGTAATGGACGGCATATTTCCTGAGAGATGAGGCCTGGTCGACAGGCACGAAGGTTGGCACGAGACATTAAAGGTATCCTGGACATGAAAATGCAAAAGGCTGGGGCACCGGCGAGAGGTCGAGAGTCTTTCCGGTGGGCAGTAATGAGAGTGGCATTCTGCTAAGGACGTGACGACGATGACAATGATGACGACGATAATAATTATTGATGACGACCATGAAGATGATGACCTTGTGTGTGTGTGTGTGTGTGTGTGTGTTAGATTTGAAGTTAGTTTTTATGTGTTCCTGTACAGTTGGTGTGAACAGAAAGTTACGGCCTATGTGTCTATAGGTGATGTTACCTATGACCCTCCTGCCATACACCGCAAGCTACTACTCGTATGTTGGCAGTAAATTACAATTTTTATGTTAAAATTCTCGTTTTGACAGATGTGTTGGGATAAAAAGGGGTTTAAATGAGAGATTATAATTGTTTCCGGGTTTTATTCCATATGGCTCGGTCTTTTTCCACAGATCAATCAATCAGATGCCGTCTCCGCAATGAAGTTTGGCTGCAAATGGATCTCCAATACTGTCTGTCTTTCGCCCTGACTGTACATTCTGTCAGGCTGATGCTCGTCCATCTCTTGATGTTATCCTCCCACTTGTATCGTTGTCTACCTCTTGCTCGCTTGCCCTCAACCTTGCCTTCCAGTATGGTTTTTATAAGAGCATCATGTCCTTTAAAGCGTCGCACAAAGCACGAACTCCATAGCTCCAGAGACGACCAGGAGTCTCCTAGAAAAATGCATTCGTGAACTGAAAGGCGTAGTCAAGGAACGAACCTACAGCCTTCGGAATGCAAAGCTTGACCATTTCGCCAGGGTGACGCCCGTGTGTTTGGATCGCTAGATGAACAGATGGGCTTGTCTGGCTATATGACTTTGCGTTGGGAGTTTGTTTAGTAAGGCAAAGATAAGTCCCGCAGCAGATAGATACTGCCATTGGGGTGTGAATTCCTAGGCCACGGCATATACAGATTTGATCCCTTCGTGGTCACGTTTCTTTCACAGACAATTCTCAGAAAATTCTTAAAAGTTTTCGCAGTTCTCATTTTATTACTGCAGAGGCTGGAAGAAAGAATCTTGCCACTATTGAGGTGAGGACTGAACAGAGATCTCCGTATTGGTACGACAGCGCACGAATCAGTATGCCACAGTGGCTTGGACAATTACGTATAGTGTTAATATCGTGGGTTTTATGAATGGAAAGGGGGGGGGGGGGTTACTTTAGTACCTATGACACCATGTGGTGGATCAGGTAGAATGTAAGTTGACGCTACTTGGCTTCGGGAGGAGAAGCATGATTGGGAGGGTACAAGCCTTATCCTTGTGTGTGGAATTGCATCATTAAGATTACATGTCATAGCATGGCAGACGAGGCCCTAAGCCTTGGTCGGCAACTGGTCTAGGATCGAAGTTCCGACATGCGGGCAGTTAGAGCATTGGTTTGCTGATCCGGCAGCTTCTGTGGAGATTGTCTGGTTCCAGATGTATTGGTGTTATCTGTTCTCCGGAGTAAACTATGCAGGCCGAGAGGGGGATCATGCTGCATGGGCAACACACGGTCTCTAAAATTTCAGCCCAGGCTTTTTGCTATGGAGAGGTGTAATTCCATCTCTGGTCTCCAGTGTGACAAACTATCGTCTGTCAAGACGGCAAGGTGACAGCAGATGTTACACTAATGACAAGGACACAATGTAATATTTACACAGGAAAGTAAACACGGGGAAAACATGGGGGGGGGGGGGGGGGGGGGGTGTGTTTGGTGGTTACTTTACTGATGGTAATACTATGTATTCGTTTAGAAGTTTAGGTATAGTATAGTGCGATGTAGCAATTATTGTGGAGCAGCTTGAAGTGGGAAGGTGTTGATGTAACCGCAATCATTGTATGCTATGGATTATAATTGATATAGGCCTTTGGTGTTAAGATGACTATATACACGCTGCTAGCCTTGTTCGGAATGTTGTAGATTCAGCGGTGCTGGGCGGATCTCGCCTGTTGTCTCTGAGTCGTGTAGTGATACATGCAAGTATCTATCGCCTGTTGCGTTGTTAAATATAAAATGTCCCATGCATTTGGCAGTAACAATGTTCCTTTGTATGCAAAAACTGGGCGCTTAAAGAAGCAATATCCGTATCCCTTTTCTTATACTAGTACTACTGCTTTTAGTATTCTATTACTTCAAATACTGCACAGCAACAACTACTGTTTCTTCTTCCGCTGCTCTTATTTATTACTATGAAATGGAAACAAATAGGTATTTTAAATTGTTTTCTCGCAGGAATTTAAAATACCTATTTGTTTCCATTTTATATTGTTATATCCTGCTGCAGCCGCTGCTTTTTCTCTCTATTCCATATTATTTATTACTACTACTGGTGCTTACTACTACTACTATTAGTTCTTCTTCTGCCACTACTCGTATTATTACTACTACTAATACTACTACTTGCTTTGTGGTATGTCTTTCTTATTTGGAAGTGATCATGTTTTCTTACAATTTAGTTCTAACTCTAGTTGTAGTTGCTCATTATGTACGATAACAGCGTCCATTAAATGTTGAAGACCTTTTAACATTGTCTGGTTAAAATACTATACCATCTGCATACCCTTTGGTGCCATGTCCTGCATGTCTTTTAAATGTATGACAATATTGTCATTATGCAGTGAAAAAGTGGTGGTGGTGGTGGGAGGGGCGGTGGTGATAGTAGTAGTAGTCGGGCATCGCCGTCGTCAAAATACATCATAGCGTGAAAAGAAAACTTGCTGTACCTACTTGACAAACATTAGACACACACAAATCTTTCATATCATGTTTAATTCAATAGCTCAAGCATCTGACGTCAGTGTTCATTATCGATATGTGCCATGCCAATAAGCATGGGAAGTCACGGTTCGTCACCTCATATAATTACGTCTTGGAACTGGTCTGTGATTCTTGTCCTGATTATACCACGTGGCCAGACTATCCAGGTACTTATCTCTTTTTGTCTTCCCATTGCTCTTCTCCCATCAATTCTGCCAGATAGGTGGTCAGTCTTTTCCTCTGTTAGCGGATAGTGAACGCAGGTGTCAAACCGTCAACTGTCCACGTTCCTGTCATTATCAGCGTAGCCCCTATCAACTACACTAGTGTGCCAGCGTCTCATAATGTGTGCAGCAAATCTTGACTATGTCTCATTTCTTCAATCATTTGATGGTTTTATGATATATATATGCTTTTGATAAAGTGAGACATGTCAACATGATAAGGATGCTTGAAGATCTACAAATTGATAGGAAAGACCTTAGACTTGTAAAAAACATATATTGGAAACAACAAGCTGCCATAAGAGTTGATAATGAAGTAAGCCAATATCAGCCTATTAAGAGAGGTGTGAGACAGGGATGTGTAATGTCTCCAGATCTGTTTTCCCTGTACAGTGAAAATATTTTCAGAAATATTGAAAATATGGAAGGAATCAACATTGGGGGACGATGCATCAATAACATTAGATATGCAGATGATACAGTCTTGATTGCAGACAATGAACAGGACCTGCAAAATTTAGTAGATGTGGTTGTTACACACAGTGAACAACAAGGGTTAGAGTTAAATTGTAAAAAGACACAGATTATGGTCGTCACTAGGAAGAACGAAATACCACAGTGTAATATACAAGTAAATGGGAATATTCTTCAACAAGTGAATAGGTACAATTATCTCGGAACACTAATAACATCTGATGGGAGATGCCTTGAAGAGATTAGAACAAGAATCGCCATGGCAAAAGTAGCCTTTAGCAAGATGAAAAACATACTGACCAATAAAAAGATGTCAATTGAAACGAGAAAAAGAGTGTTGAGATGCTACATAGAACCTGTACTTTTATATGGATGTGAAGCTTGGACAATGAGCAGCCAGGCTGAAAAACATCTGATGGCTGTAGAAATGTGGTTTCTGAGGAAAATGCAAAGAATACCATGGACAGCCAGAAAGACCAATGAACAAGTCCTTCAAGAAACAAATGAAGATCGTAAACTGATCAGAGACATTATATGTAGACAGTCACAATTTTTTGGGCATGTTATGAGAAGAAATGATTTGGAGAACTTGGTGACAACTGGTAAGATCGAGGGGAACAGACCAAGGGGAAGACCTAGAAACAAGTATCTGGATGGCTTGGCCTTGTGGCATGGTCGAGACAGAAACACGGAACTGATCCACGACTCTGTTGATCGAGTGAGATGGCAGAACATGACCGCCCACGCTTACCGGCATGGCACATGATGGATGGATGATATGAGGTGTTTTGTTTTAATTTACTTTTTTTTTTTTGGTGGTGGGGGTTGGGGGCCTTTCCCTCACTTTTAACTGGAAATCCCTACATATGCTGCTACTTCTAGTGCATTAGACCGATGTTTTGCATGTGGATTAGCTTTTCCTATTACTAGTGTCCCTCGCCATCAGATGAACCCATTCCGACTTCAGAGGTACATGTCATTCGCGTCCCCAAGTCAAGACGAGAAATCAACAATTTAGTCTCCAACTGACCTGTGTAGGGGTTGAACCCACACTACCTAGGCATCAGCACACCAGATGTTAAGAGCAAGAGCTCTGATCCATTCGGCCATGCTGACCTCCATACGTAGGACTCTCGTTCATGTTTCCCCTTCCCTGCCCAAGATCTTTGCATGTTCCCCAGAAACTATCAGTTTCACTGCCATCAGATTTTATCACTTCGGGCAGAGGAGCGCAATTGGGAGAGTACAAGCCTAACCCTAGTGTGAGGAAATGCAACCTAACGACTAAATGTCATGGCCTAAGCCTTGGCCGGCGACTGGTCTAGGATGCAAGCTCCGACAGGCGGACAGTTAGAGTACTGCTTTGCTGATCTGGCAGCTTCTGCAGCTTGTCTTGTTTCAGGACGTATTGGTTACCTTTCCTCCGGAGTAAACTATGCAGGCCGATAGAGGGATCATGCTGCATTAGCAACACATGGTCTCTAAACTCAGCCCAGGCTTTGTGTTATGGAGAGGTATAACTCCATTTTACAAACTATCGTCTGTTAGGACGGCACGGTGCCAATCAGATGTTTATCATCTTATGTACATATTGTTCATGCTTCACATGCACATAGCAATATGTATTCTATATAGAACTTCAACACTCTTTTTTCCCAAAGCAATTGACAGCTGTTTATTGGTGAGTATAGTTTTCATCTTCCAAAAGGCAACCTTTCTTATAATGACAGTAAATACAAAAATAATTTAGCTAATACACAACAATGCACTCATGAACCAGTCTGTTTCTTTTTAATAAGAAAATCCAAATTCTTACAATATTATCCAAATATTTTATCATGAGCTTATATCTATAAACCAAACACCAAAAACCCTGTCCTATAAAGTATTTACACTTATCATCATCATCATCATCATCATCATCATGTGCCTTGCCTTAGGGCCTTTGCATTCATGTGTCTCCACAAATCTCAGTCCGTGTTATTCTAGGTCATTTCTATTGAGAATATTCCCCCATGCCACTGTCTTAGGCCATCTAGTTAATTTCTCTTGGTTTGCTTCTGCCTTTTCTAGTGGTGATATTTCCAATCATCCCAATATTTTATCAATTTTCTCTTCTCATGACATAACTAAAGAACATTGTTTGTCTCTTTGTTATAATTGTACACTGTTCTACTTTCATTAGTGTTTTCAGGCAATCATTGTTACTTTGGCAGTCAAAAGTATTCACAACATTCACCTCATAAACCACACCTTTGTTGCCTCCAAGCTCTACCTAGTTTATTCACACCTGAAACACTTGAGACATTCTCATACGTGCTTTATCCTCATCTGCAACAGCCAGTGAAGAGTCCCAACTCCAATGGTACCAGGAGCAGTCTGGTTACATGTCCATCCTGCCTCTCCGCACAGCCCTGAGTGTCGGTCGGATTCTCCTGTCATTCCCTGCAGCACAACTTTCCCCAAGCCATGATTATCTTCCCGTTCTTCCACCCTATACACATGACTCCAAAGGGCAGCGACCACATCAGCCCCACCAAGTGGTGCAGACTCAGCCAATCCAACCAACTGCTCCTTTCCCCCACACCAGCATGTCCTGGGGAAAAAATCCAACCGATGCTCTCTATTTTTATTTATCACACCTGCAATAAACCTTCCAGCAACGGTGATATAGCTTTTCAAATTAAATATTGTGATGTTAGGCCATATCAGGTTGCTCAGACTAAAAACTGGTATGAATTATTTCCCCATCACACATTTTCCTCTCTGAATGCCCATAAACTTCTTCTTGGAAAATTATTGTGACGGTTTCCCTTTACTCTCCACACATTATTCTGTACAAAATAAAACTACACACCGCACAACCAGTTTCCCTGTTCAATCACAGAACTATCATTATGTAGAAAGTAAGCAAAGGACCTATAGGGCACACAAGATATGGTGCTAGACCCATATTTGTATGACACTCTGTGGGTGATGTGGTCAGTATCCCGCTGGCTGCCTTTACTTCCCAAGACATTTCCTGGTATCCATCTTAGGCTGGGTTGGCCTGGGAGCTCAGGTTAGTTTTAACAATTCAAACCCGCCCTAATTAGGATTGAACTCATGACCCTATCAATATGTACAATATAATATAGCAATCATTATGAACAAAGTACTACAACAATTACTATGTACAATATATCAATTACCATTTACAATATAAGTCTTTGTCAGTTTTGCTGCCAATTTGACCTTTTTTGCAAATAAGCCCTACTTTCATCTTATACCTTCACATTTCTTCAAATGCAAATGTTAAAACAACATGGACTAGAACAGACCCATCACATATATGTACAAATTGAGCAATTTCTAACATCCACTAACAACTGGAAGAAACTGATTATATCTGAGACAAAATTACAAAAGCCACCTGGCAGACATTAACAATAAATTTCATGTGTATTTCCAAGAGAAAGAGAGAGAGAGAGAGAGAGAGAGAGAGAGAGAGAGAGAGAGAGAGAGAGAGAGAGAGAGAGAGAGAGAGAGAGAGAGAGAGAGAGAGAGAGTATGAGTGTGTGTGTATGTGGGTGTGTGTGTATGTGGGTGTGTGTGTGTTTTATTTTTGTTAGCATTCTCTCACTTTGAACTCAAGTGAAGTCCATACAAATGCTACTACTTCTAGAACATTGGATTTTTGAGTGTGGCTTAGCTTTCCTTATTACTAGTGTCCCTCACCACCAGGTGAACCCACTCCAACTTCTGAAGTACTTGTAATGTATGTCCCCAAATCAAGGACAAGAAGTCAACCTTTTAGACCAACTGACCGGTGTATGGGTTGAATGCGCTACATCAGCATCAGCACAACGGAAGTTTAGGAGCAAGGGCTCTTATCCATTCGACCATGCCAACCTCTCAGAACCGTATGATCTTAGGCCGACCAACAAGATGGCGGACACAGGAAAGTAAGCACATCCAGGACATGAAGATGCCTGAGGCTGGCCAAGGCCCCTGTGGATAGTGATGAGAGCCAGGTTCTGAACAGGAATTGCTAGATGATGATGATGGATTATGGGACATCATCAAGCAGCCAGTCCTTTGCAGAATGCCACTCCCATCACAAAGAATATATATATATATATACACACACACATACACAGACACACACTTTCATACAAAGGTAGCTGTTATAGCACGGTGGCCAGCATGCTTGCCTGTCGGCCTGGGAGTCGTGTGTTCAAATTTCCATCGAGGTTGGCATTTCCAGATCAACCCAGTCAAAATGGGTCAAGTTAGTTGCATATTAATTTACAGGATGTCACAATCAACCCCAGCATATTTTGACTGTTTCTGATCTACAAGGCAAGTGTATGTTCAGTAGTTTGCCATTGTTTTATGAATGGCAGACGTTCATATCATTGTTAAAAATCAACCCAGGCGGTCTGCTTGTAAATCGCCTGCAGCTGATTTCAACAGTGGTATGCGAGATTGCGAGTTGTGTTTTCTAGCTCTCTGTCACAGTTCTGGCTCTAAAATTGGTACAAGGAAGTATTCTGTATACTGGGAAGTAAAGATGACACTAGTCACATGACCTATCATGTGCCCATTGGTCTATACAAATAATGGATTAACAGCAAATACTTAATGTGCCTTTAGATGTTGAAGAAAGTCCTTGACTTCCAGCGCAGAAGAGGACTAAACTGGTATGACAGAATTACTAGTTGGGAACTCATAAATAAACCTAAACAAACTTCAGTGAATTAGAAGTTCAGGAAAAGACTCTGGTGCTCAGTGAGACACACACTGAGAAACCTGTTAACAGCATAAACAGAAAATCTTTCATGTGGAATCTAAAAGGCAAGAGAAATAATAGGGAAGCCTAAACGAAGGTACAAAGCCTGGGAAAAGGAGAGAGTTGAGGCCAGAACCGACAACACAGCACTCGGGACATTCCCAAAGTGCCCCATCCTCATCTTCAATAGCCAGCAAAGAGGGAAAGATTGGCAACCTATTTCTCCAGGTCTTCAAAATGTGATGATGTTGACACATCACAGACTCATAGCAGGAAACTGCTTTGAGACAACAACAAAAAACACACACACTCAGAAGATAAATTAGAGGCAGAGATTAACAAGTGGGAGTTAAAGCAGTGCTAGATTTAATCAGAAAACAGCAAGTTAAATGGTTTGGCCATATAACTAAGCTACCAACTAAGAGTATTATATTATCACAACAAGCAATGATGTACAGACCAAACGGAACCAGAAGAAGAGGCCGACCATGTAAACGATGGACAGAGGAAATAACAGAATCCATGGGAATCATATATATGAAGACCATAAACGGGTAGTCTCCTGCTGTTTATGCTTTGACACCGCAAGGTTCAAGAGGAACACAATGACATGATGAGATGAATGATAGTTCACTTTACCATGAGTAAACAGCATATTAAGTAAGTAAAACAGTAAAGGACCTTTATACAAACCTGGAGGAAAACAGCTTACTTCTACATGCATAATATGTACATTAGAAAACCGATACAAATTTATGATTCTCAGTTCTTGTTCTGCACGCTTGAATCTTTATACGATTGGCTTTCTAGGTGCAGCAATATACATCTTATGGTAAATAAGTCAAACACATCCCAAATATGTCCAGCAAGTAAAGATCCTTTTTACACGCGTGAAGGCACACTGGGCATATGTTGCCAGAACCATATTTGTATAGACCAATCAGGTGATGTGGTCAGTATTACGTCAGCCCTTTATTTCCAAAGACATTTCCTGGCACCCGGTTTAGACTTGGTCAACTGGTAGCCCAAGTCAATTAAACAAATTTGAATCCACCCCAATGCAGATTGAACCTCTGCCAACCGGGACAGCAGGCAAGTGTCTAGCCACTATGCTCCAGCAGTTCCCCAAATAACTCAAACGTACCATAAATGTTGGCTCTGTGGTGAAGGGGTTATGGACAGAATTCGTAATCCTGCATAATGCGTTTGAAACATAGCCGCAGGTGACTTTTGCGTTTGTTTTCATAAAAAGGTATGAGTCTCAATCGTTCAGAAAGCAATGGCAAACTACTGATTAAATTTGCCAAGAAATTACAAACAGTAAAAAAATGCTGGGGTTGACTGTGACATCCTGTAAAGGATATGCAACTAACTTTAACCACAAATAAATCAAACATTGTGAAAACACAATTTATGTACAAACGCATGGTAAAGAAACAAATAAATTGTTTTGTATGTATAATGATCAGACCAATCAGCGCTCAATCTGATATCAATATAACACCGGCAATCTATACTTCCCAGAGCAAACCCTGGTAGCCATTGTAGGATGGGTGACCTGCAAGTCCAAGTCAATGTTTAAAACATGCCCTACCTCGAGGAGGATTCAAACACGACCACAGCACCAGTAGGCAAGCTGCTGGACCCTGAATTACCAGGGCTACCACGAACCTAAACATGATTCTACATTTAAAATATGAAAACAAAATCAATTACTTTCAGCAAATAGTTTCAGTGAAAGGCATAACGTGTTAGTTAATGCACAAAGATATACAATATTTGCTAGCTGTCTAATTTTAAAGACAAGAACACCACTTTTGTATTAGCATGCAGTTTAACAAATAGAATTCACACAGATTAAACAGTAAATAAACCAAATATTTTCTACATAAAACAAGAAGTTCTCATGAAAAACAATGGAATGTACATGTGAAATATAGCATACTAGAGATCGATTCTAGTGTAATTTGGGCCACAGGTGCAGCCCTTTGAGAAAAACTCTTCTGGAGGAGGAGAAGAAGAGCATTCTGCTTGTTGTTGTCCTGAAGACAGATAACATTCTGGCCAACAGAGGAGGATCAACAATGATTAATCAACATGATTAAGCCTGCTGAGGTCTTCAAACTGTACATACTGCGGGAGTTCAAGATAAGTCACACACATTCCTCAAATGATGGTAGATAGCAACACCCATGTCTTGTACACCACATGTGGACAGCTCACAAGAATGTTCAAAACAGGAATCAACACACCGCAATTTCTTTTACCTTGCACATTCCAAAAGACGGACCTTTCTCAGGGTGGTTACAGATGAAAGGATCAACTTCCCTGTACTGGGCTTTATCCCATGTGGCTTGGTCTCTCTCCACAGAAAGAGAGCACTGCACAAAGCACAAACATTGTGGCTCCAGCAATGACCCACAGGTGTTCCCAGAAAAACTGCACTTGGGGGTCAGTAAGACTCAGTCAACACACAAACCCATGACCTTCAGAGCGCGAGGCAGATGGCTTGAACACTTCACCATGGACACAGTGATGCAGGATCTCCTCAAGGTGTGTCCTATCCATGACATGTTTTCTGTGAGGCAGATGGCTTGAACACTTTACCATGGACACAGTGATACAGGATCTCCTCAAGGTGTGTGCTGGAACACTTCACCATGGACACAGTGATACAGGATCTCCTCAAGGTGTGTGCTGGAACACTTCACCATGAACACAGTGATACAGGGTCTCCTCAAGGTGTGTGCTGGAACACTTCACCATGGACACAGTGATACAGGATCTCCTCAAGGTGTGTGCTGGAACACTTCACCATGGACACAGTGATACAGGATCTCCTCAAGGTGTATGCTTGAACACTTCACCATGGACACAGTGATACAGGATCTCCTCAAGGTGCTGTGCTGGAACACTTCACCATGGACACAGTGATACAGGATCTCCTCAAGGTGTGTCCTATCCATGACATGTTTTCTACAGTTCTTGACACATTAGAATTTGTCATGTTCTCTTCATGACCTCCACAAGGCGATTCAAAAAAATTACAAACATTAACAAACAAATAAATGCCCATGAAAAATAAAAGTGTTTTGACACAATCACACAAAGGTGTATTGCTAATAACACTTTTCTACTTTATACAAGCACAATTTCAACAAAAGGAACCTAGCCTTGAAGTTCTGTATGCAACAACACAAAAAACAACTGCTGCCTGATCAACAATATTTACAATTGCATCAATGAAACAATATATTATACATAAACCTTGAAAATCTGAGCAGGACATGCAGAAATGAACACCGGTGCTATACTGAAAAGGTTAAAGAATGTATTAATTATTGCATGGTAAGCACATTTTATAATTAGAGCTTGATGTTTTCTATGATGCTGGATATGAACATGTCACAAATGTTGACTATCTTGGTTCTGTAATTAACAACGCTGGGAACTGTTCAAAAGAAATCAGGAGGATGGTTGCCATAGGAAAGCCCAGAACCTACGGCACAACACCGGCAAGCAAATCACAGCAATAATTGGCGAACGAAAGAAGAAGAACAACAACAATAATACTGAGAACATGCGTCTGTTCTATGTTCTCTGGCAACATATTATTGTGAATCATGGACAATTACACAAAGACTAAAATGGAACATCAAGGTTTTTTAACATACATGTTACAGAACCATTTTTAAAATACTGACGAACAAGAAGATCAGAAATTCTAGAATATGTAAATATTGAAGAAAACTGGTTCATAAAAATTATATCTTGGAAACTGAAATACTTTCATCATCATCATGTGCCATGCTAAGTGCAGGCGATCATGTTTCACCATCTCACGCGATCACCAGTCGTGAATCAGCTGTATTATTGTCTCAACCATACCATATGTCCAAGCCATCAAGGTATTTACTTCTCTGCCTTCCCTTGCTGTCTTCCCCTCGATCTTGCTAATTGTCACTAAGTTCTCCAATTTATTTCTTCTCATAACGTGGCCAAAACATTGTGACTGCCTGTGTCTAATTTCTCTAATCAGTTTACGATCTTCATTTGTTTCTTGTACGACTTGGTCATTGGTTTTTCTTTGTGTCCATGGTATTCTTTGCATTTTCCCCAGAAACCACATTTCCACAGCCATTAGATGTTTTTCAGCTTGACTGCTCAAAACATCTGATGGCATATGGAAATACTCTGGCCACGTCAAATGGCACAGCAGTTTAGAAACATTAGTAAAGAAAGGCATAGTTCCTGGAAGACAAGGCAAAGGACCAACCATGTTAGAACATTAAAGACAATCTGGGGCATGCAAACATGAGTCAGGGGAACTGACCAGGGATCAAGAGTCTCTCCAGTGAGCTGTGATGAGAGTGACGTGCAAACAACCTGCAACATGATGATGATGATTATGAAGATGGATTTATGAGACACAATGAATGATTTTTTTCTTCTGCTTTATAAGTTTCACATTTCACATGAGGTGTATGATGCTGCTCTTTAATTATTAGCAATATGTCTAATACTTTTGGATAACTTGAGATCCTGGATGCATAAATCAAATCCATAACACATTAAAATGTTTAGAGGCGTATATAAAGAATATGTTGTATTTCATGGAAACAAAAACAGAGGTTCTAGAAAAACGGAATGAAAAGAGAGTTGATGAAAGAAATAAAAAAGAGGCCAGTGAAATATTTTGGCCACGTTAAAAGACATAAAACTCTTATTAAAATCATACTGGAGGGCAAGCTTGAGGGTAAGCGAGCAAGAGGCAGACAACGATACAAGTGGGAAGATAACATCAAAAGATGAAAGAAAATCAATCTGGCAGAATGTACAATCAAGGCTAGAGACAGACGGTGTTGGAGATCCATTGCAGCCAACCTTTATTGAGGAGACGACACCTGATTGATTGATTGATAAGGTGGCATGTAGTGGTGTAAATAAAGTGGCATGTAGTGGTGTATATAAAGTGGCATGTAGTGGTGTATATAAAGTGGCATTTAGTGGTGTATATAAAGTGACATTTAATGGTGTATATAAAGTGACATTTCGTGGTGTATAAAGTGATACCACTTCTTGTTGAAGGATGTGCTTGTGGAAGAGTCAAGGACAAATATGCAAGAGGAAGACAATTTTACAAGTGGGTGGACTATATCAAGAGATGGACTGAGAGAAGCATCTCTGAGTGTACTGTAAAGACACAGGACAGAGACTCAATTGAGTCAATTTTCAATAATGAGATGGCACTGGATGATGATGATGATGATGCACAAGGGGAAGTCGATAAGTAAATCACAAATGGCTGTAGAAAAATAACTAAATATGATAACAACTTGAAGCCAGTTTATTTTTATACATACATTGTCACTTTATTTCTCAACATAATTTCCACCAACATTGATGCACTTATCCCATCGTTTTATCAGTCTTCCCAAACCGGCTGCATGGAACTGCGTGCTCTTTTTTCTAAACCAGATTTTCACTCCACATTCAACTTCGGCGTCATTCGCGAAATGTCTCCAGCCATGGTGGGTTTTCAGTGGATCAAAAAGGTGGAAATCGCTAGGGGCTAAGTCGGGGCTGAAAGGTGGATGTTCCAGAACTTCCCACCTTAGTTGGTTAATTTTCTCTTGAGTTAATTGAGCCGCATGTGGTCTGGCATTGTCATGAAGAAGCAATACTCCTCTAGTCAGCAGTCCTGGACATTGTCTTCAATCATGCATTATGCTGTATGCTGAACCATGTGAGCACCCTATTGCAGATGCAACAGAGTTTATCCTTACTTGCCTGTCACCTCTAATAATCTCCTCCACCCGCTACAAGGATGCTTCTGTTGCAATCTCAACAGGACGACTAGATCGAATTTCATCAACAATTTTAGAGCGTCCTTGAGAAAAATTTCCTACCCAGCTATGCACCGCTTTACAGGACAAACATTTGTCTGCATAAACAGGAAGCATTTCCTTATGAATGTCCTTTGCAGGACAGTCCTTTTGCCCACAAAAATTGCACAACAGCACGTTGCTCTTTGGTTGTACGCTCAGTAAGTACAGTCGCCATTATGTTTATGTGCTGTGCATGCGCATGAGACACCTAGCACCACCTGATGAATGGGAATATCAAGTTCAATGTTGCTATCACCTAATGACACCTGTAGAAAACACCAACTACATTTACCTGCCATCCCATAGAGCTGTGTGGCTTACTTATTGACTCGTCTTCGTAGTTCTTCAATGACAAAGCCATTGTATGATAATGATGAATGGGGTATATTTGACATTCAATGATGAGATAACACTGGATTGTGATGAATGGTGTAAATAAAGGCAACATGAATATAAGCAGTGCTTGCTGTTTCCCCTTGGGAAGTCGTTAGGCCATATCTGATGTCTGGAACACACAGCAACTGCACAAGAGAGTGGAATAAAGACTTGGGATTGAATGATTGCTGCCTAAGTTTCTTAGGTTAAAAAATGGAAGCAATGCTGATGGTGTATTCAAACCTTGAAGCAATTCTGCTGATGGTGTCCAAAAATGGAAGTAATTATGATGATGGTATTAAAACACTCAGCAATTCTGATGATAGTTTTCAAATACTCAAGCAACTCTGGTGATGGTGTTAAAAAACTGAAATAATTATGATGATGGTATTAAAAAACTGAAGCAATTCTGGTAATGGTATTTCAAACATCAAAGCAATACTAATGATGGTATTCAAAACTGAAGCAATCGTGATGGTGGTATTCAAAACTGAAGCAATTCTGCTGATGGTGTTCAAAACTTGAAGTAATTATGATGATGGTATTAAAACACTCAAGCAATTCTGATAAAAGTTTTCAAACACTCAAGCAACTCTGGTGATGGTGTTAAAAAACTGAGCAATTCTGGTAATGGTATTTAAACACTGAAGCAATTTTGGTGATGGTTTTTCAAACATCAAAGCAATACTAATGATGGTATTCAAAACTGAAGCAATCGTGGTGGTGGTATTCAAAACTGAAGCAATGCTGATGATGGTGTTAAAAAATTGAAGAAATTCTGATTATGATATACACACACTAAAGCAATTCTGATTATGATATTAACACACTGAAGCAATTATGATGAAGGAATTCAAACATCAATGTTAGAAAAACAAATAAAGTAAATAAAGAAATGCTCTATGATCAAAATAAAACCATGGAACTTCTCTTTTTATACATGGTTACTGCAATGATCAATTAATACAACCAAGAACAAATACACACTCATTTAGTACTCATTATAAACAAGGAAAAGATGAACCAATATATAAATGATTCTGCATTATACAGTTTATAGTCAATGAAAATACGAGGTGTGTACAAGTAATCATACCTATGCTGTAAATTTGCTTCTTAACAAATGAACAACAAATCAACATTATATAAAGAAGTAGTTCTCTTTGGAAGGCACACACCCACCTGGAAATGTGTCCCCCACATCTGGTAGATATATCATAAGTGTTGAACTAAAAGTGTTTTCAGCTGGCCTGTCACAACCCTTTTACTACTGTACAATTCAAAAACAGCTTTCTTTGGTCATGTGATGAGAAGAGAGGCATTGGAGAACATGTTGATGACTGGAAAGATCAAGGGGAATTGAGGCAGAGGCCGACCAAGAGAAATTATGCTGGATGGATTGAGACGGTGGCATGGAGGAATATCAGCAGCAGAGTTGATCCAGAACACCAAAGACTGAGATATGTGGAGAGACATAAACGCTTACGCCAGCTGACTTGGCTCTTGATGATGATGACAGGTCTAAAATCTAAAATGGTGGCTTGCTAGGTGGGAAATAAGCTTTCAAGAAGGAAAATCAGTATGAGGGCCTTATGCACTATTGTTACACCAATTTTTAGGTAAAATATTTGGTTATAGATATATTTTGATAATGTGTCACTTTTACGCATGCTTTCAAACTCAAACTTTGCTGTTATATCAGACATGTTTATGGCATGAAGATGAAATCTGCATTAAAAAGTAAGTTTAAAGGTATGTCACAGATGGTGGTTTAAAGTAAGTTTTCAGATAGTCAGCCTCATTACATTTTAGGCACACTTTGCAAAAATATATGCATCAAAACCAAAATTATATATTCATTTCCAGCATTAACAAAAATGACAAACAAACATAAAGTTAAATGAAAGTACAACAACATAAATCACAATGTAAGGAACAAAAAGTAATAATCCTGTGCAGTTAATATGCTAAAAACAGATTGAAATAAATTACAGTGTTATTTAAATGATAAAATCCAGCTATTACAAAAACAGTTTACGATGAAATAAAATAACATTTATAAATGCCAATAACGATTTACAATTGATTCATAATAGAAGCACATATATTTCCAAAATCTTACTTCTAAAACATAGAAATAAAACAAACTGCAAGTGTTTAAAAATATTAAATTATGAAACAAAAAATTAACGGACAAGAATAAGTGTAAACTCTGAAGCAGTCAATTAAGTAGAATAATGAAACATGCATATATGCATAAACAGACGGTTTAATGTTTTCCAACAAACAGTCTCTTAACAAAACATCACAATAATTACTCAAGATATTAAAAAAAATAAAGCTTCCTAGACATCAAGAATATTAATAATGATATATTAAGAGACTATGGCACAACAACAGCAACCAAACTAAAGTAAGATTGAGAACATAAATCTTTCCTGTGGCAACATATGGATGTAAGTCATGGATCATTTCTCAATCATAAATTTAAAAAAAATAAAGGTTTAGGATATCATGGACAAAGAAGAAGACAAATATTGACATTCTTTAGATCTGAACATTGAAGAAATCTGGCTGATTAGCAGCAACATGCTTCTGAAACTGAGCTATTTTGGCAACATTAAACACCATAGTGGTTAGAAAAGACGAGATGGAATGTATGATTCCTGGGCAGACCAGCACAAAAATGGATGCTAGAAATTGAAGACACCTTCAGCACAAAAATAGACAAAGGAGATTGAGACAACTTCAACACAAAAATGAACATTGGAGATTAAAGACACATTGAGCACAAAAATTGACACTGGAGATTGAAGACATCTTCAGCACAAAAACAGACACTGGAGATTGAAAACAACTTCAGCACACTGGAGATTGAAGACACCTTCAGCACAAACATTGACCCTTGAGTTTGAAGGAGATTGAAGAAACCTTCAGCATAAAAACTGACACTTGAGATTAAAGACACCTTGAGTATGAAAATGCCTGAGGCAGGGAAACTATCAATGGACTGAGAATCTTTTCGGTGGGCCATGTTGAAAGTGATGTTGTGCTACATGATAATGTGAGCATGGCATCCTGATTGCTGTGATGCACCTCATGGCTGAATGTCTTTGTCTATAGTACCATATTTTCCTGGGGTAGAAAGTGGTTAATGTACATACAGAGTTCTCTTTTTTTTACAGTACAGACATTTGGAACCCAAAAGTGTTTATATGTGATAGTTACCAGGAAATACTGGTCCCCATAAAATAAAATACCATAACTTGTTGTCCTGAAGATAATTGATTTGTTGCTTGTAAATTGTTTCCCCCTTTGGGCTAGTGCACAAACCTGCTGGTCCTGTGGAGCTGGGTTCAAACCTCACCCCTCACAACAGCTGCCATGTGGAACCAAAAGTGTTTATATGCGATAGTAATTGGGAAATTCTGGTCCCCCATCAAATAAAATATCATAATATAAATTGTCCTGAAGGTAACTGATTTGTTGTTTATAAATGTATTACCTTTTGGGGTAGTACACAAACAAACCTGATGGCTCCGTGGACCAGGATTCAGAATCCCTTAGAGTTTTTTGTTTTTGTTGGTGTTTTTTTTGTGTGGCCATGGACACACAGCTTCTGAATTGACCCACCCTCATAAATGAGTATCAGAAAATTGTCAGGGAGCATGAGACTGAAACCACCCACTGAGTGCTGTTTGGTCAAGAAAATGTGGACCTAGCACCATATCACCAGTATACCATACTGGCATGGATGTCATTCTTTTACTGTTTACAGATAAGTTTAGTCTGGGGTTCAATCCAAATCCAGCAGCTACCAGCTGTATACACAAGCTATGAGGTGACCAGATAAATTCAGAATTAACATACACATTACTTCCTGCTTTATCTACACAAAATCTGGTGGGATAGTGGTTAGTGCATTTGACTACTAATACAGGGTGCCTGAGTTCAGTCCCAGTAGGTTCTCCATGCTGCATGTGAAAGGCATGGGTGCTGAGTGTTTACAACCTTCATGGAGAAATATTCTGCAACTTGTAAGTTCAAAATCCCCCAGTTTTATTCTTTAGTGATTACGAAAAGATCTATGACACATCTGTATGTTGCCACCGGAAAGATGCATGTTCTCATAAATTTTACTTCAACCTATTTTCTAGTGTTGTGTCATACATTCTTAATTCTTGTTTAACTTCTCCATTTCTAGGCCATAATACATCTGACTTTTGTTGAGCAGATCCCCTGGTTGTTTATTTTGTGACGCTAAGATGTTCATAGTGTGTGACATTTTCAATTTATTCATTGTTGTGATTTCAGGTCTGTAGACATTATTATTTTATTTAAGAAGGAAAACAATCTTATTTTTGCTGCGTCTCTAGACAGAGAGGATTGACTCCTCTAATCTCTTAGCACTATTTGCATACTGGAGATCTGGACTTGGATTTTTACCAATTATGAATAGATAAAAATTATCTCTGGTCTGTTCATTTTATGTTTCTAATTATATTTATTTGCATAAGATACTGAACATGTATGGGAACAGAATGCAACCCTGTGTTACTCACCTTTTCACCTCAAACCAACTGATGTTTCATCAGTTACTCTGACAGCAGCTAGTTCATGATGTAATGATTCAAATAAGCAGGTTACTTTAGCTGCAAACCCTGTATATCTCTCATAATATTCCACAATTTCTTATGTCAAACACAGTTAAAGGTTAACTGTAATCTACAAAACAAGTTTGAAGATCTATACTGTACTCTTTTCATTTCTCAAAGACAGTTCTCACATTGAAGAGGTCTCTTGTTCCTCAGCCGTGTCTGAAATCTGTCTGTATTTCTTGTAATTTGTATTCTAACTTATGTTCAATTTCCTTCATGATAATTTACAGGATGTTGCTAGCATGAATTATTAGTATGATTTTTGGTGCACAGTTATAAATGTCATTTCTTTCAGAGAGGCATGTAGATTGATCTCTTCCATGGTCTGGGCAAATCAGTGCTGTTCCAGATCTCAACACATGGTGCATGATAGAGGCCAGGATTAATTCTGCTGGTACATCATCACTGCCTTTCTAATTGCAATGTCTTTAATAAAGGTTCTAGTTCTTTCTCTTTGTTTTCATAAATATTATTCAGGTTCTTTGTCACACAATTGTACATTTCTCCAATCCAGTTCTATTTGTTAAGAATCTATTTGCTTTCTGTTAAATTATCGCTAATACTATCATTTATTACATGCCATGATGGTCTGAATTCATCTGTTAATGTTCTGATTTCCTTTAAAATTTCTCCATCTTTTCCTTGCAACTGTAGATGCTTTGTTCTATTACCAGTATTCATTACAAACTCATTTTGATCTTCTCTGATCACACTTGGGATTTTTCTCGTGTATGTGGAACTATTTGTTTTTATCCTTGCTTGCTTGAATTAACAAATGTGGGCATCTATCAAAGTGAGGTGACGCAGCACCATTTCCATGGGCAACTGTTGCAGAGCTCTCATCTCTAAGCTCAGAAACCAGTGGAGCATGCAAGAATGGTACTGGAGCTTCACATTAACAAAGAGGAAAATTAGGATGTAACCAGATCATGACTCAGTACAGCACAAATTGGAACAGGCCTAGGTTGGTCATATATCCTCCACAGGCTTCAGGTCATCAGACTCCAACCCAGCCAAAGCCCAGATAGAGGTTGAGTTGAGTTAAGAACCGACATCACTGCACTCAGGACATTCCCATATGTGCTCAGTCCCCTCGTTCAACAGCCAGCGAAGAGTCTACAACTACTAATCATTCCCACTGCTATCTAATTAAAAGAGAGGTATAGTGGACAAATGTCGCAACTGGATGGGCAAAGAAGTGGAAGACAGCAAACCACAAAAATGAGTTGCCAATAAGCATTTACATAGAGATATCAACTGTCAGGGAACCCGTGAGGTAACTGACATAGCATGAGAAACAAATTCACAGGTATTGATTTGCACTCAGCCTGGGAAGGTAACCCGGCCAACAAATGCCTGAAGAAGTTGGATGTGTCAGCCTAAAGGTGCAAATATTGCAACTCTGCTGTAAACAGGCACAACACAATTTGTGTCTAAAATAACATTCCGGGTGAACGCAGAAGAAGAAGAAGATTTGCACTCATATAAAGTTGAGATTAGAGGACACACTAGACAACATAACAAACTGAAAGATATAGTGATCATACTGGGAATCAAGGCGAACGACAGACCTGCCTAATGAAGACACTTTTTCAATTTTCAAGGGTGTCTTGTTGGCTGAGTGCCAAAGTACATTTGTTTCGACGGTGAGGCACTGTTGTCATTTGAAGGTGACAGGTTTGATTCCATCTCGTGGTCACTATAGCTTTCATTTTTTTATGTTTTTTATCAGAGGTCCTTTTCTTGTGATGGTCTGTGATTTGACAAATCATGATTAACGTAGACAGTCACAATTTTTTGGTCACGTTATGAGAAAAAATAAATTGGAGAACTTGGTAACAACTGGCAAGATCGAGGGGAAGAGAACAAGGTGAAGGCAGAGAACTAAATACCTGGATGGCTTGACCACGTGGTATGAGCTGATCCACGACTTGTGATAGAGTGAGATGGCAAAATATGACAGCCCATGCTTATCAGCATGGCACATGATGAATTAATGAATCAGAGAGGTAAGATTAAGGACATCCATGGTAATGATCAACACAGCAAAGATAAAAAACTAATATCAATATATATGGACACAATATACACAATAGAAAACACTTTAGACATGTTTTGTGCTAAATGCTGTTTCATAACATTGCATTAACAAATTTCAGTGCAGGTAAAGGGAGGAAAATAATATCAAGTTACAGCACTTTCTACATCTTCATTCCTTCCTATTTCCATTACCCCTATCCCTTTAACCTCAAAAGAGAAGTTATAATTAGGGTCCATCCCAGCCTTGGATTAATAATCATGTAACCAAATTAGCCACATTTCGGATATTAATTTAAAAGGGATTGTCATCCATAGGTATGTAATTCTAAGTCTTAAACTATTCATAATATTCCGTCTTTGTGATCTGTACGCTAACATGGTTAGGAATCTTAGAATATACACATTTATGTACATAACAGATTGTACTGAAAAAGTAATAAAATAACATTAGCAGTTTTACACATTCAATTTATTAATGACATAAGTATATATACACGTTTTGAGAACATATTAAAAGTTATAATACTGTGAAAACAAACTACAGTAATAAGATGTGCATAAATTGAAACAATACAAAAGAAACAATACGTATATAATTTATGTCAACAAATATTATATTACAATCAGATTGAATAATATAATAACAGAAATGCCACTGAGAAATAAAGAACACAATAAAACAGCTGAAGAACTTAACAGAAGAAACAAGTAATAATATCGCCTGTCAAAAAACATTCGCAGCTGCCAAAGTACCATCAGCTAAATTAACAACAGTATTAAAACTGTCAGCAAAAGTATTAACAACATCAGCAAAAGTATTAACACCGACAGCAACACAATCAACAAAAATATTAACATCCCTGGCTGTACTAAAATGTGCATTACATGAATACTACTGCCAAAACCAGAATGGCTGGAAGACATAGCATCTACAACGTGACTTTATTTATTTTGCGATTTTTTAATAGCATGTTATTTCTGTTTCCAGTGTGCTTTTATTTGTTTTTTAATGAAGCTGAGTAGAATAACACAAATTTAAAAAAAATCTGTGGTTAATAAGTTCTGTAAATGTTCAATTATTATATACAGACGATAAGAGGTCATGAACAGAAGCATGTATAACAAACAAACATGGCATAACTTAAATTGAAGTGACAACACAGCGGCCCACCTATCCATGAAAACAACCATAAGGGTTTCAAAAAATGTACTTACTATGTGCTCTAAAAGCACTGGAGAGTATGGGAAATGCCGTCATGACCTATAACTCAAGGAAGGGAAAGCCTCAACTGCATCATCTCAATGTGGTAGAGAACAGGAAACACTACGCTGTGGCTGGCGCAGCCCTGGAGACCATGTATCCAATGGGATAAGTGGATACTCTGCAGCTGAGCAAAGCAGGGCACTTATTTGTCAGGACAAATAGAAATAGACAAAGTAGAAATTCCATCAGCAGCATGTGTTCTTAACGATGTGACAGTGTGTCTGTCCTGCCCATACCCACCCACATGCAAGCATGCTCGTATGTGTACACATACACACACATACATCAAGTAAAAATTCCACCAGCAGTATATGGTCTTAATGAAGTAATAGTGTGTCCTTATACTAGCCACTATGGTACAGATTGCCGCATTTTAACGGAAACATATTTGCAGTTTTGTTCGGCAACTATTTCTTGTGTCTCCAATTTAAGGAGGTTTAGAGTACTCGTGATGTTAAAATTCCAGATTATTTCAAGATAGCTTTAAAAAAGGGACCGATCACTTTATATAGTTTCATCCTCCTCGGTTTACGTGTGTACATCTCGTGTTTCTGAAATTCGTTTCCTACACAGAGACAGAGTGACTTTTTCAGACGTACGTAGACCCACAAATCACGTTTTATGTAGATGTACTTGTTTGTTCTACTATGTGTTATTAAATGTACCATCCATGTTTACGTAAAACTTGTCACTTTCATCTATTAAAGTCGAGAGGGTCATCTAAAACTAAAATTATGAAGATTGCATGCTCTGGTGTGATATTTCAATGGCGGAAAATAGCCGTTTCCTTGTCAGCGATGACTATTTAATATTAATATGGAATATTCACAGCGATTTGCATGCCAATCAATGCATGTTTGCATTCAACATAAATTTTAGTATGTATCTGTACATTTTCATCACTCTGCATGGATCGAATCATTGATAATTTGTCATCTTTCCAACAGGACTTCTTTTGTCAAAATGCATCTATCTACGCTGGCTGACAAAACAAAGCGTGCATTCCATGCGCGGTCTGACGTCACACAGATGACATGAAGATGTATATATCTGTGTGCATGAGTGTATATATAAACCAGCAGAGTTATTTTTCCTTGAGTTATACAGGCCGCAGAGTTAATCTCACTTGGCGACAGTATAAACCGATAGTTGTGTGGGTGTGTAGGTAGGGTCACAAAAAGTGAAAGGTCAAAATCGTTTTTCTTCTATATGTCCTTTTTAAACGGTAAACTTACACACAAACATTAATATCTCGGCTTAAAATTGACCTACAGTCATGAATAAGGTACCGTTGGGTTTGTTTTTTTCAAGAATTATCCAACTATGTAGGTTATATAATTAAAAAGAAATTTATAAAAAGTTACTAAAGTGGCTACCTTATACACATGTCTCATTTTAAGGATGCTGAGTAACACTATCTATACATATATGCAATCTAATAAAAATAAAAATATTAGAGATTTTAAAAATTATGACCTTAAGCTGATTCACAAGAGAAATAAAGAATACAAATATTTAAAAAGAAGCACAATTAAAACTCAAAAAGGCAATCATTTTGTATAAAATACTATATATTGCAGAATAACATAATATAAAGACTCATAAGGAACATACAAATAATTAAAACTACCTATATATTTCACAAACATGCACAACCATCACTTTCTTTTGTTTAGCGAATATTCACACAAGTAAGCTTCGTATTTTACCAATGCTTAATGCTCTATCTTCTACCAATTCTTAACACTCTATCTGCTACCAATGCTTAACACTCTATCTTCTACCAACGCTTAACACTCTATCTTAACAGTACAATCCATGACAATACTAAAAACTTAATATTAACAATGAAGCTCATCAAATTCAGCATAACAAGAATATATTATGTGCGTATCCAGTGACAACAAAATTAAAGCTTATACACAGAAATAAAAGAATCTTTGCCATTCTATGTGTAGTCATTATATCCTCATTTCATTAAAATATGGAGTAATTTTTATAGGGCAAATGAAATATTTTTTCATTTTTTTTATAATACATACACTTTTTTTCCCTGGAGAATGGGCACTGACCTTAATATGGTAAGATTAATGGGAAAAGAGCTAGAGAAATAAAGCACACAAAGAACAGATTCTTAACAATCAAGAATGAAAAGATGTACGTACATGAACAGTTAAGACATGTGCAGCGAGAACAGATTCTGAACAATCCTGTTTTATCTTTGGGCTGTGGTTATCTTGCTTAAGTTAATCATTATATCATGAACAACAAGCAGCTGTCAGAGTAGCTGGTTAAACATCAAACTGGATTGAGGAGAGTAAGACAGAAATCATAACATCTTATGACTAGATAGATAACACAAGAAAAGATTCTGAACAATCTAGCATTATTCTCGTGCTGTGATTATCATACCTTAGTGAATCATTATTTCATAAACAACAAGCAGTTCTCAGAGTAGCTTGTGAAACAGCAAAATGGTTTGAGATGCAAAAGGAAGTAAGACAGGGATCATAGCATGAAGAACAGTTGTTGTAAGGAGGCATACTTACTAATGCCACTCGGCAAGGCACTTGATGATGAAATCATTTTTGGAGGCAATATTGTAACTACTATTTACAGTGATGTTTTCATAATATGTGAAATTTACATTGTTTAAATGCAAGACAAACATGGCACCACATTCACAGTTTCAGCAAAATAAAATCATGTATAACAAGCAAGTTTGCTGTGGACAAATAGAAACAAAATAAAACTACCTGAAAATTAAATTTCATTGATAGACAAATAACCATAAAGCTCTTTTTGTGTGGACAAACACCCAAATCTACACTTTTATGTCTATTTCTATGCAAACAAATTGACCAACATAACTGCTCCGGCTAATGATTTCACTGTAGGAAGAAACGGTAAAAATAATAGTCAATTTGCAATTGTTAGTTGCACTTCAGCAATCAAAGCTAACAAAAGTTTAGAGCAAATTAACTACCAAATTAAACACATGCTATGGTCACCATTAATTTACTGACATTTTTCAAGCATAGACATGCCAATGATTGTAGCCATAGTTTGTCATTTGCTAACACGTTTATTTCGTGTGATATGTGACACATTTTAAGAAGTTACAAATTATTTCTTCTTGTCCGAACTGCATGAAGTTTGGTGCTACTATTGACTCATCGTAGTTTATGATTGATTGATTGATTGATTGATTGATCTAGGAACCGACATCACAGCATTCGGGACATTCCCATAAGCGCTCCGTCTCCATCCTCAGTAGCCAGCGAAGAGTTCCAACACTAATAGTTCCAGTAGCAATCTGATTATATGTCCGTCTCGCCTTTCCTCCGAGCGCCGAGCGTCGGCCAGAACCCCTCATCACACCTCGTTGTCTCATTCTTACCAGACCATGGTGCTCCATCTGCTCCTCCGAGGTGTACACGTGCTCCCACAAGGCCGCAACCACGTCTGCCTTGTCATGCATCAATACTCCACCAAATTTTGCCGAGCCAGCCAATCTGTCCGCCTGTTCATTCCCCAGCACACCGGCATGCCCAGGAGAAAAGATCCAGGTGATGCTTACTACCCGTGACCTCCGAAGCGAAGCAAGCCACGTTTTCTATCCAGCGGAAAGCTGCACTGACCGCCTCCACCTCCATTCTTAAGCTAGATGTAGTGTTATCATACGCCAGGCTCTCCTGCACCAAACGCCGACCATTAGTTTTTGCCAAGAACCCCCAGGCACTTCTCCTACCTCTCAACACTGACCCATCCGTGTAGATAATCACATCACCCGAGCGAGAATTTTCATGAATTAGTTGCTGAATTTCCACTTCCGTGGCCCCCGCTGGCCACTCCCTGCACTCCCGGTTCAATGTTATTACAACTCTGCACAAGTCTGACTGCACGGCTGGCACTCTGACCCACTCCTCTCCTCGCCTGATGTTCTCCAAGGGGCACACCTGTCTGATCGTATCCTCCGCCTGAGCCATCCATGATTTCCCTCTTATCAGTCTCTGACCCTTAACTACGTCCAGCGCCTCATGCAACAGGTGATCTGTGTCTGCAGCTACTCTGAGGTATGCCTTCGCTTGCATCACCTTGTGCCTACTAGCAACAGTAGGAAGACCAAGGATGTAACGCATACACACTACTGGAGTGTCTCTGGTGCATCCCAGAATGACCCGCATCGCTTCATTCTGTATGAGCTCTAATTTCACCAGCTGACTCTTTGAGACAGTGAGCATTCCTAGTCCATAATCAATCACTGAGAGGATCAAGTGCTGGTATAGTGTGAAGAGCATTCTCTGCTCTATGTCCATTGCAGCCATAGTTTTAATTGCATTGAGTCCCTTTTGCGATCTTGTCACAACCGTCTCCACATGGTCCTTGAAGGACAGACTCCTGTCAAATGTGATTCCCAGATACTTCAGTTTGTTCTCTCTGTTGACGCTTCTACCATCTATCGTGAGGCTTGGGGTATCATCTCTCACAATCCTATTGTCCAGAGAGCACCACAACACGGCCGCCTTTTCCGGGTTGATGACAGCACTCATTTCAGTGCACCAGTCAATCACTTTGTCCACTGTCACCTGTAGCTCCTGGGCTGTTTGATCCCTATTTCTCCCCTGCCTGTATGCAAGAATATCATCTGCAAATGTTAGAATCCTTCCAACCCCTGGTGCTTCTAGGTATGCAATCTTGCTCGTATACACATTAAGAGCACCGGTGAGATAGCAGATCCCTGTGGCAGTCCCGGGGCTAAAATATGTGGCTCGGAGGTCCATGCGCCTAGACGGAGAGCAACTTGACGAGAATGCAGGACGGCTGCTATCCAGTTCACCAACCAGGGATTGACCCCCTTCTCCATAAGTGCGGTCATCAAAATATCATAGCGAACTCTATTGTACGCATCTTCGAGATCAAGCGCTGCCGCCATCGTTTCCTGTCTACTCTGGAACCCCTCATAAACGTCAAAGGCAAAGGTGGCTGCATTCGACCAGGTATCTTTTCCTGGCCTGTAGCTCCCCAGGCCTCTTGGAAGAAGCTTCCCCCTTTCCAAAAAATCCTGCAGCTTAACAGCGACTATCTTCTCTAAAACCTTCCCTTTATGATTTAAGAATCCACCAGAGGTTGCTTAATTAATTACCACATTTATTTCTGGTGATGTGTGGCACATTTCAAAGAGTTACAAATTATTTCTTCTTGTCTCAACTGCATGAAGTTTGGTGCTACTAGTGACTCATCATAATTTACGATTTAAGAATCCACCAGAAGTTACTTAATTAATTATCACATTTATTTCTGGTGATGTGTGGCACATTTCAAAGAGTTACAAATTATTTCTTCTTGTCTCAGCTGCATGAAGTTTGGTGCTACTTGTGACTCGTCATAGTTCATAATTTAAGAATCCACCAGAGGTTATCTCATTAACTACCGCATTTATTTGTTGTGATATGTGACATTTTAAGGAGTTACAAATTATTTCTTCTTGTTCCAAATGCATGAAGTTTGGTGCTACGAATGACTTGTAGTAGTTCATGATTTAAGGATCCACCAGAATGCACCATTAACTACCACATTTATAAACTTTCTGTGGCAGAATTAATTTATTTACATTTTGTAATGAGATGTGTTTAAAATTGGTAATGCAGTCAGTTGTTATTGTATTTCTTGTGATATATGAAACGTGCATTGTTTTAAGATTTTTTTGGGTGATATTTATTCAACTGCATAAGCTTTGGCTCTGTCAGTAACGTGCGACAGCTGTTGAATTGAACAAACAAAAATCTAAGACACTCACATCGTACATGTACATGCTTAACAATTCAGAAGTGATACAAAGATGAAGATTTGAGAAAATGTAACTACAAAATGTTTCCTGATAAATGTAACAATAAGAAATGTGACCAAACAATATACAACGGTTTTAATAAAACAACAACAAATAAAAAAACAAGTATTGAGCAGGGCACAAAAGTGACTAGTTTAAGGTCAATCTTGAAAAGTAGAAAATATACGAAAAACTAATTAGGATATAAATTTATAAATGTAAATATTTTAAAATAAAATAAAAGAATATTAAAATTAAACATGTATAGAAATAGAAAATGAGCACACCATGCTTCCACCCTGCAGCCTATCAGATGAGAAGAAAGTAGACGCCAAACAGAAGCCCCATTAACAAAACTAAACCAACTTTAAGCGGACAGCTCGTAGTGTTCAGGTTCAAGACTGTAAAACTTTACCTCTGACAGATAAACACCTATCGTTTTATTTAAAATCAGAATGCAGGCAACAGGTGTGAGAGCCTTAGTTCCTTAGTCACAACCATCTCCACGTATTAAGGATACATATTTTTCACATACAGCATATAAGGTTGCATTAAAAAGGCTACGTCATATCTCAGACAAAAATGTATGTCACATTGCGAAGCTTACATATTCATGCTATTTTTGCCGTATCCAACTTTTCACTAAGTGACAATACTACTAGAACTTTATTATTACATTTCTTATCACTGATAATAATAAAATCATCATAAAATTTAATCAATGAAACTTGGGAATGACTGATGATTAAATTTAGTTGATCAGTAATATTCTGTGGGTACGATCTGTAGCTTTCCAGCAACCAATAACAATTCAAAGCCTATATACAAGGTGTACACAATAGGTGTCAATCATGGGTGTCTCGTATGGAATCTAAAGCTTTTTGCTTAAATACACTCTGAGCATTCCTGGAGACTTCTCTTCGTATCTGTAAACACAAACAGACAGGTTATGTGAGTGTGTACTTTGTGAACACTTTGCACTTTTCTCAACAGAATGCTCACTTAAGAGTAAAACAAACAAACAGACAACTCACCTACCCAAGCAGATATATATAGTGGCTTGAAGAGAGAACAGTCATGGAGGCCAAGGTGCCCGAGAGAAGAGATGGGGGATGACCTGCAACACGATGGACACAGGAAACTGCAGACAGCTTGGACATTATGCAGAACTTTTGAGAGAGCAAGAGACTTTTCTGTGGGTCACGACATATATAAGAGAGAAAGAGAGAGAGAGACAGAACGAGAGAGAAAGAGAGAGAGAGGTCAGCATGGCTGCGGACTACGATGCACTTGCACTTAAACTTCTGGTGTGCTGATAGCAGGGTAGTGGGGTTCATTTCCTTCTCTGGCCAGTTAGACTTAAAAGTTGACTTCTCTTTAAGAAAGGAAAAACAAACTACTGCATGTAAAATAGTGTAGAAAATCAGCTGATTGCTATGCCCTGCAAAGGTGTATTTATACACATATTTGTATAGGAGCCTCAGTAGCATAGCCCTGACCCAACCAGTGGTCACAGATATTGTGCTGACCAGTACGGCTGACCTGTACCTCTTGTAGCATCTAGATTGGCCGATAATGATGACCAAGACTCAAAGACCAGCGTGTCACAGGGCAGACAATGAAAAGACTGCAACTGGTTATATTGACAAGAACCTTCATTATATCACCTCCTCAATGATGAAACTGGCCTCGGCTGTCCGTGACTCGATGAACCAAGTTGATTGTGCCCTTTAATAGTTGTTATTCCCCTACCATTGTGGCAGAGTGGGGTTTTCTGTTCAACATGATAACTGGTAGAATTGGTGCAGAAAGTGTTGTAGATGTTTATTGAGGTTGTCGCCACATGTGCATTTCATTGATTATTTCATTAAGCAAGTATATATTCACAGAGAAAACAAAGTATATACTCATAGAGAAAACAAAGAATATGCTATAGAGAAAACAAAGTATATACTCATAGAGAAAACAAAGTATATACTCACAGAGAAAATAAAGTATATACTCATAGAGAAAACAAAGTACACTCATAGAGAAAACAAAGTATATACTCTTAGAGAAAACAAAGTAAATACTGATAGAGAAAACAAAGAATATGCTATACATAAAACAAAGTGTATACTCATAGAGAAAACACAGTATTCGCTCATTGAGAAAACAAAGTATATACTCACAGAGAAAACAAAGAATATGCTATACATAAAACAAAGTGTATACTCATAGAGAAAACAAAGTATATGATCATCAGAATATTAGAAAACTGAAGGTGAATACTTACTGAAAACATTTTGCATAAAGATGGTGAATGATTGCCGGCTTCAGTTTTGCTTTCCCATTTTTGCTGTTGCGGCCCCATCCTGTTACTATATCCAAATAGGAGTTCTTCTTGTCTGGCTTCTTTCTGTACTCTGTGAAGGAAATAGGCATTCTCACGTTAGGCAGCTGCTCACTCAAATACCATATACATAATATTAAGTAGGATATTATATAGAACTATAAGAAAACCAAACAGCATTGTTTGGTCAGTTGATGAGAATAAAGGCACTAGAAAACATTGCGGTGACTGGAAAGACAATGTGGTAGATGAGGCTGAGAAATGATGAGAGACCATGAGAAATGATGCCGGATGGGCTGAATCAATAGAGCTGGTCCAGAACACATCGGACATCTGTGGAGCTGACAGAGCATATAATATAATATAATATTATATAATATATTATATTATATTGTATTATATTATATATATATTATATTATATAATAATTTTTTTAAATGTTCGCTTGCTTTAAACTCAAACAAAATCCATACATGTCCTACTACTTCTAGTGCACTGGACTGATTGTTGCGTCTGGATTAGCTTTCCCTACTACTAGGTCCCTCGCCATCAGGCGAACCAACTCCGACTTCAGAGGTATTTGTAATTTACATCCCCAAGTCAAGGACGAGAAGTCAATGTTTTAGTCCAATTGATCAACGTAGAGGTTGAACCCACTACCTCAGCACATCAGAAGTTTAAGAGCGAGTGCTCTAATCCTTCAGCCCTGATGACTTCCTTATCATCCATCAAGTGCCATGCCGGTAAGCGTGGGCGGTCATGTTCTGCCATCTCACTTGATCACCAGAGTCGTGGATCAGCTCCTTATTATATTATATTATATTATATTATATTATATTATATTACATGAGGTACCAGAAAATTTTCAGAGAGGTAAGAATGCTGGCCTAGTATCATATCCCTGTTACTTCCCCTGGACAATGGACTGAGTAATGTGACGATAGAATATCTAAAGCCCGAGGAAGAAACATTACCAATGTAGGTCTGTTTTCAGCTAGTCCATGTTTGCTGTGCTGACATCAAGGGAATAGTGCACTTACCATGTCTCATTCTGACAACAGGGGAATCTGTCCTACACTTACCATGTCTCATTCTGACAACAGGGGAAACTGTCCTACACTTACCATGTCTCATTCTGACAACAGGGAAAACTATCCTATACTTACCATGTCTCATTCTAACAACAGTGGAAACTATCCTATAATTACCATGTCTCATTCTGACAACAGGGAAAACTATCCTATACTTACCATGTCTCATTCTAACAACAGTGGAAACTATCCTATAATTACCATGTCTCATTCTGACAACAGGGGATACTATCCTATACTTACCATGTCTCATTCTGACAACAGGGGATACTATCCTATACTTACCATGTCTCATTCTGACAACAGGGGATACTATCCTATACTTACCATGTCTCATTCTGACAACAGGGGATACTATCCTACACTTACCATATCTCATTCTGGCAACAGGGAAAACTATCCTATACTTACCATGTCTCATTCTGGCAACAGGGAAAACTATCCTATACTTACCATATCTCACTCTGGCAACAGGGAAAACTATCCTATGTACCATGTCTCATTCTGACAACAGGGGAAACTATCCTATAATTACCATGTCTCATTCTGACAACAGGGGAAACTATCCTATACTTACCATATCTCATTCTGGCAACAGGGAAAACTATCCTATACTTACCATGTCTCATTCTGGCAACAGGGAAAACTATCCTATACTTACCATATCTCACTCTGGCAACAGGGAAAACTTTCCTATGTACCATGTCTCATTCTGACAACAGGGGAAACTATCCTATAATAACCATGTCTCATTATGACAACAGGGGAAACTATCCTATACTTACCATGTCTCATTCTGACAACAGGGGATACTATCCTATACTTACCATGTCTCATTCTGACAACAGGGGAAACTATCCTATAATTACCATGTCTCATTCTGACAACAGGGGATACTATCCTATACTTACCATGTCTCATTCTAACAACAGGGGAAACTATCCTATAATTACCATGTCTCATTCTGACAACAGGGGAAACTATCCTATACTTACGATGTCTCATTCTGACAACAGGAGAAACTATCCTATACTTACCATGTCTCATTCTGATAACAGGGGATACTATCCTATACTTACCATGTCTCATTATGACAACAGGGGATACAATCCTATACTTACGATGTCTCATTCTGACAACAGGAGAAATTATCCTATACTAACCTGTCTCATTCTGACAAGAGGGGAAACTATCCTACACTTACCATATCTCACTCTGGCAACAGGGGAAACTTTACAATACTTATCGTATCACTCTGATAACACAGGAAACTATACAATACTTATCGTATCACTCTGATAACACAGGAAACTATACAATACTTATCGTATCACTCTGACAACACAAGAAACTATCCTATATTTACCACGTCTCACTCTGACAACACAGGAAACTATCCTATATTTACCACGTCTCACTCTCACAACACAGGAAACTATACTATACTTATTCTATCACTCTGAAGACACAGGAAACTATTCTATACTTATCGTCTCACTCTCATAAAACAGGAAACAATCCTATAATACATCTCACTCTGACAACATGGGAAACATCCTATACTCTGACAACACAGGAAACTATCCTACACTACCATGACTCACTCCGACATCAAGGGTAACTCTGACATCAAGAGAATCTTAAACTTACCACTTCTCACTCTGACATCACAGGAAATTATCCTACACTTACCATGTATCACTCTGACAACATGGGATCTGTCTACCACAAACCATCATCCACCATGACATCGGGGGAAACTATCATCCACTTACTTACCATCTTCCTTCAAATCAATGGCCACATTGACAGCGTTAATTGCTTCATCCAGGCGGTAGAAATGCAGGTCAAGAGTGTTCTCCAACTGCAGCCTCTCACTCCTGTAGGTAATAGATACATTACATTGGTCAATTCAAGTGACCAGTAAATACAAGAGAGAACAGCAAGTGACCTAATAAATAACATAAAAATATATAACAATATAATATAATATCCATAAGATATATATATATATATATATATATATATATTGTTTTTTTATTTTGCATATCCCTTATTAGGATGGTGCAGTCAACATCAGCATTTTTCAGCTGCTGCTGATGTACTAGGCAAGTTTACATTCAGTAGTTTGCCATTGCTTTCTGAACAACCAGCACTCATACCATTTTATGAAAACCAACACAAGGAAGTCTGCTGCCAAGTCGCCAGCAGCCGTGTTTCAAACAAGATATGCTTGATTACAGTTTGCGTCCGTAACCCCTTCAGCACAGAGTCGGCTAATAGGATGGCAATGAAATAAATACCTGGATGACCTGGCCACATGGCATAATGTGATCATGTGAGATGAAAACTCTGGTGATCATGTGACACTCTGGTGATCATGTGAGATGGCCACTCTGGTGATCAAGAGAGATGGCAACTATGGTGATCATGTGACACTCTGGTGATCATGTGAGATGGCAACTCTGGTGATCATGTGAGATGGCAACTCTGGTGATCATGTGAGATGAAAACTCTGGTGATCATGTGAGATGAAAACTCGGGTGATCATGGCCACTCTGGTGATCAAGAGAGATGGCAACTCTGGTGATCAAGAGAGATGGCAACTCTGGTGATCATGTGAGATGGCAACTCTGGTGATCAAGTGAGATGGCAACTCTGGTGATCATGTGAGATGGCAACTCTGGTGATCATGTGAAATGGCAACTCTGGTGATCATGTGAGATGGCAACTCTGGTGATCAAGTGAGATGGCAACTCTGGTGATCAATCATGTGAGATGGCAACTCTGGTGATCATGTGAGATGGCAACTCTGGTGATCATGTGAGATGGCAACTCTGGTGATCAAGTGAGATGGCAAACCATGAATGCCCATGCTTATTTGGCACTGGACATGAGGGGGAGGAAGAAATAAAACATGTTTTTCACATGTCTTGAGTTGTACTGAGCATATGGTACTAGCCCATATTTATATGGAATTATCTGGCACTTGAAGGGTGATGTGGTCAATATCATATGTACCACCTTTACTTCCCAGGGCATTTGTACACATTAACCTTTGAGCTGCATAAATAGAGGGGGAGGAAGAGCCTATGCAGCAATTAGCAATACTTATACTTCTTCTTTTCTTCCTCCATTTACCTCAATGAAGTGTTGGGGGAGATGTAAAGATCTGTTATGTGCTCTTTCTAATGCTTTTAGTAAATTACTATTCATATCTCTATGGTTGTTCTTTATCCCATTACTCCATTTTTTACGTGGTCTTCCCCTCATATTTCTTCAGTGTGGCTCTTTGTGGCAGATGGTACTAGGGCATTCTTGTGAGGTGGCCAACACATTTAATCTATTTTCTTTAATGACGTGCATGACTGGTTTCAGACCTAATCGTCTTCTAATTTCCCCATTCCTAATTCTACCTCTCACGGTTACCCCTGCAGCTCTTCCAGGGCATCTGATCTCTGTTATGATTTTGCACTCACTAGTTGCCTAAGTATTACTTATACACATCAAAAGAAACTTACCCCTTGTCAAACAGAACATTGGCAGCTCTAGAATTTGCGAGTCTCTCATCTTCTTTGTACTTCTTTGCCTGCAGACAAACAGCTTCTATTAACATTGTATTAATAACCTACATCACCTTAATGTGGGCATATGTTTTTTATGATGACATTATTACTCATGTGCATTACTTAGGTTTTGTTGTCTTTACCAGATTTATTTTTTTTTTTAAATAATGCAAAACAGATAATATGGGGTTTACGCAGAAATGCACGCGCAAAATGTTCCATATGTTTTGTGCTGTGTTGGGTGTTACGGGCATTCACATCCTCATGTCACAGGAACTCACACTCTCATGTCACAGGAATTAACACCACATGCCACATGTAATGACATACTCATGCCACAATCACATTCTCATAATACAGACAGGCAACTGATACCCTCATGTCACAGGCAGGATGTAATGTCCCGAGCAATCATATCCTTATGCCACAGACAATCCACATCCTCATGTCACATACAACCACATCCTCATGTTGTAATCACATCCTCATGTCATAATCCAATCCTCATATCACAATCACATCCTCGTGTCACAACCACATCCCATCACAATCTCTTCCTTCTCCCACAGAAAACCACATCTTCATGTCACAATCTCTTCCTTGTGACATAGAAAACCATACCCTCATGTCACAACCACATCCTCATGTCATAATCACATCTTCATGCCACAACCATATTATCATGTCACAATCACATCCTCAAGTCACAACCATATTCTCAAGTCACAACCACATTCTCATGGTACAATCACATCCTCATGTCACAACTATATTCTTATGTCATAATCACATCCTCAAGCCACAACCACATTCTCATGACACAACCACATTCTCATGACACAATCACACCCTCATGTCACAAACACATTCTCATGAAACAATCACACCCTCATGTCACAATTATATCCTCATGTCACAAACACATCATCAAGTCACAATCATGTCTTCATGTCACAACCACATCATCATGTCCCAATCACACCCTCATGTCACAACCACATCATCATGTCCCAATCACACCCTCATGTCACAACCACATCATCATGTAACAATCACATCTTCATGCCACAACCATATTATCATGTCATAACAACATCCTCAAGCCACAACCACATTCTCATGACATAATCACACCCTCATGTCACAAACACATTCTCATGAAACAATCACAGCCTCATCCTCATGGCACAATCACATACTCAAGTCATAATCACATCCTCATGATGCAATCCTATCCTCTTGTCACAACCATATTATCATGTCATAATCACATCCTTGCATCACAATCACATCACGTCACATCCTCATGTCACAATCATACCCTCATGGCACAATCCCTTCCTTGTGTCACAATCACACCCTCATGTCACAACCATATTCTCATGTCACAATCACTTTCTGGTGTCACAGACAACCACATCCTCATGTCACAACCACATCCTCATGTCACAACCCTCATGTCACAATGACACCCTCATGTCACAATGACACCCTCATGTCACAATCATATCCTCATGTCACAACCACATCCTCATGACACAACAACATTCTCATGTCACAACCACATCCTCATGTCACAATCACATCTTCATGTCACAACCACATCATCATGTCACAATCACTTCCACATGTAACAATCACAACTTCGTGTCACAACCATATTATAATGTCACAATCACATCCTCATGCCACAATGATACCCTCATGTCACAACCACATTTTCATGCCACTCGAGTTGGTGGGTGTTTGGGTGGGGGTTGTGTGGGTTTGTGGGGTGTGTGGGTGGGGTGTGTGTGGGGGATGTGTATGGGTGAGTGGGGGATGTGTATGGCTGGGTGAGGCTGTGTGTGGGTGGGTGAGTATGTTGGAGGGTGGGGTGGGTGGGGTATGTGTGGGTGGGGGGTTGTGTGGGTTTGTGGGTGGGAAATGTGTATATGGATGGGTGGGTGTGGGGTGTGTGTGTGGTTGGGGGCTAAGTGTATGGCTGGGTGGTTGGAGGTGTGTGGATATGGGTGGGTGGGTATGTGTAGGCTGGGGGATGGGTGTGTTGTGGGGAGATGTGTGTGGGGGGATATGTGTTAATAGGGAAGGATGGGTTGGTGGGTGTGTGTGGGGGTGTGTGTGGGTGAGCGGGTGTGTGTGGGTGAGCGGGTGTGTGTGGGTGAGCGGGTGTGTGAGGCTGGGGTGGGTGGGGGTGTGTGCAGGTGGGGGATGTGTGTAGGTGGATGGAGGGTGTGTATGGGTGGGTGATAAGTGTGGGTGGGTGAGGTGTGGGTAGGTGTTATATGTGGGTGAATGGGGATATGTTTGGGTGTATGTGGGTGGAAAGAGGTTGTGTGGGTGAGTGAGGGATGTGTCTCATAACATTGTAATATGCATTGTTTATGTTTACAACATTCATTTGACAATGCATTCTCCTAAGTGAATGCATCATGCACTATTGATGAATGAAAGATGAATGATTGGAAGTGCCGAATGTAAGACAGGTCTGCATGCCCAAGTTGTAATCCTTTTAAAATAGAATAGAATAGAGTCAAACGTCCTAAGAAACCCCCGGGAAGGTTAACCCGGTCAACAAATGCCCGCAGAAGTCGGATGTGTCGGCCTAACGGCGCAAGAACGCAGCTCTGCTGTAAACAGGCACAACGCAATCACATCCGGAAAAAAACTCCGGATGAACGAAGAAGAAGAAGAAGAATAGAATAGAATAGAATAGAATCCTCAAGCCACAATGACATCCTCAATTCACAACCACATTCTCAAGTCACAATCACATTCTCATGTTACAATCACATCCTCATGTCACAACCGTATTCTCATGTCATAATCACATCCTCAAGCCACAACCACGTTCTCGTGACACAATCACACCCTCATGTCACAAACACATTCTCATGAAACAATCACACCCTCATGTCACAACCACATCCTCATGGCACAATCACATAATCAAGTCATAATCACATGCTCATGATGCAAATCCTATCCTCTTGTCACAACCATATTATCATGTCATAATCACATCCTCGTGTCACAATCACATCACGTCACAATCACATCCTCATGGCACAATCACAACCTCATGTTACAATCCCTTCCTTGTGTCACAATCACACCCCCATGTCACAATCACACCCTCATGTCACAATCACATCCTCATGTCACAATCACTTTCTGATGTCACAGACAACAACATCCTCATGTTCCAACCACATCATCATGCCACAACCACATTCTCATGTCACAATGACACCCTCATGTCACAACCACATTTTCATGCCACAATGACACTCTCATGTCACAACCATGCCCTCATGTCACAATCAGACCCTCATGTCATAACCATATCCTCATGTCACAACTACATCCTCATGACACTACATCCTCATGTCACAATCACATCCTCATGTCATAACCACCCTCATGTCACAACCACATTCTCATGTCACAACCAAACCCTCATGTAACAACCATATTCTTATGTCACAACCACACCCTCATGTCACAATCTTAATACCTGTCTCTACCGTGCTATGGCCAGCCTGCATCTAATGTCTGTTGAACATCCCCATCAATGCTGACTATGGACCCAAGACATTCTTAATTTGTGACATTTTCAATCTCTTCGTTGTTAGTTGTGATCTTTGGCTGAAAGGTGATTTTGTCATTTATTCACTCAAGAACAACATAATTTAATTTACCCTCTGCCTGTAAAATAGAGCTGCTCCTTGCATGCCATTGGACTGGTAACGCAAGGCTTGCTGCTGGCAATCCATGGCTAACTGACGGCAAAATATGGCTTCATTGCGATAGCCTTCATATGACGATTCAGAGTCCTCACTAGGAGTGTCCTCATCATTGATGTCTTCAATCTGATAAAATTCAAAATATTTCATAAGAACAGCATAACTATACATCCTTTATAAACATTATCATATGTTGATTCAATATGCTGGACACTTAGCCTATTTAGATAAGGGCAAAAACAAGAGGACCTGTGTGCATTGATTAAAATACCTCAAAAGTTGGAAATACAAACAGCTGGCCAAACTGGCGAATCATAAATAGAGGAAACAGGTAAAAATTTGAGAGAATGAACAATAACATTCTCCATCATTATATCTATAGAGTAATATTTTGCTTTCCTTGTTCACTTCATAAACAAACAAATCTGGTTTTGATATTGTATTTCAGGAATAAGATCCGACTTTATTTATTCAACTTGTGTATAGAGCAGAAAAATAGATAGATCATCACGGCCTGAGAGAATGGTGCCGCAGGAAGTGACCAGAGGATCTGGCAGAAACTTGTGACTATAAGGAAATGCCAGACGGACACATAATCGGAATGCTACTAGCACCATAAGTATTGGGACCCTTCGCTGGCTGTTGAAGATGAGGACGAAACACATATGGGAATGTATCGAGTTCTGTGATGTCAGTTCTTGACTCAACTCAACTCTTCCTGGTTGTCACAGCCATTTGCAGGCCCTCTCATTTATTTTGTATCTATTCTTCTTCCTCTTCTGCTGCTGCCCTTCACCTCCAGTACAAGATGGACTTGTAACATCGCAGCTTCCAATACCACAGTTTTACTACTGAAGTTAAAAATGCAAGAGGATCAACCTCATTGTACCCGATAGAGCATAGTCCCTCAAGCAACTCATGCCAAGCCCCTTGTAAACCTGCTCTGAATTTTGCAGCAAAAGTTTTTTATGGGCTGAAGTAGCCAGTGCCAACCATCCCCAGTCGTCTCTTACAACAACCAATAGTTTTCAATGTTACTATTCTTGGCTTCTCTTATGGGCACCAGTAACACACTGAAAAAGTTGTGCCTTTCACTGTGGTATAATTACACACACCTTGAACTACCCAAGCAACACTAGCATGATGCCTCAGTGCTACATGAGATCAACAAGACATGAAAGACTAACTCACATGTTCAAATCGTTCATGACCCTTCCTTAGCTGATTCAGAATCTCCTCATTGTCTTGAGAAATGGGAACTGGAGATATGTTGTAAGACTGGTACAGAATTCTTATTGTTTCTTCTTTGGAGTAACTGGAAAGTGGACAGAAAAGGGCAATTAATTCAATGAAATGCATATTATCTCAATGATAAGAAAGAAAACATAGCCACGGGTACACAGGGTCCACTACCTTGGATGGAATCTGTCTAGAGGAAGCAAACCTTACACAAATGCAAGACGAAGTCGGACACACTAACCTTTGAGCTGCATAAATAGATCTGCTGTATTTCCCTCGAAAGACAAGCGAAGAAGATTTCAATAAAAAAAAAAGCACAGTAATTTAATGAAAAGCACATTAATTCAATGAAAAGCACACCAATTCAATGAACAAAAGGTTTAAAAAAGAAAAAGGATGAATGTCATTGCACTGGGTTTTATCCCATATGGCTCGGTCTATTTCCAGAGGGCGGCCTCCCTAAAGCATCGCACACACCAGAATCTCTGTAGCTCCAGCAATGACCTCCAGGTGTCTCTGAGAAATTACTACTGAGGATGTATAAGTAAACTTAAAGACCCTTTTATACATCTTCAGAAGTATTGAGTATTTGGTGCTAACCCCATGAACAGGCTGATAGGCTGGCAGGGAATGCACCTCTTGGTGGCTGATTACCTATGGACAAGGGAGAGGTGGTTGAGTGTCTGTGGGACCAGGTGGAGAAGATTGGGGGAGTGGGGGGGGGGGGGGGGGGGGGGGGGGGGTGGAACAGATTGAGGACCTGTATGTGGAAAGAATAATATTGCAGGGGATCGACAGGGGTCCTGTAAGAATCAAAACTGAGAGGGAAGACAAGGAGAACTTTCAATCAGAAAGTGGTGGGAACGAATAGTAGTATAACTCTTTGCTGGCTGTTGAATGAGGGGAATGTCCTGAGTGCAGTGATGTCAGTTCTTAGCTCACTCAACTCAGACCATTATAGTCTGGGTTCAAATAGGCGATCAGATCAATTGACTACAAATCCATCTAAATGAAGGATGTTTTTTTTGGGGCGCTCGCTCGCTCACTTCAAACTCAAGTGTAGTCCATTCCCACTACTACTTTCAGTAGCACTGGACTGAATTTTGCGTGTGGATTAGCTTTCCCTATTACCTGTGTCCCTCACCATCAGGCGAATCCACTCTGACTTCATAGGTACTTGTAATTTACATCCCCCAAGTCAAGGACGAGAAGTCAACATGTCCAACTGGCCAATGTAGGGGTTGAACCCCTATCTCAGCATCAGCACACCAGATGTTTAAGAATGTATGTTCTTATCCATACGGCCATGCTGACCTCAGATGGAGGATTCAAACACAACCACCAGACAAGACAAGTGTGCTAGGCACTGCTCAACCACAGCTCAATACTGAAGCTATGTAAGACTGATACCCAAACAAGGAGACAGTAGGGGACAATGATTACACAGAATGATCAAACGGCTGTTACCCGGTGCTCCTGTAAATATCCTCTAAGACATCAGGTCCTATGCTGGGGAAGAGATGGGATAGCTCAATTCTCTTGATCCTGGTAGCCAGGGCTTCCATGTCGGTGGTTGTCTCCAGGAAACGCAACTGTTGACAGAACAACACAATAACTGTAAGTAAGTTTCTTCCCTTCAAAACAAATGTTTACCAAGAAGTGATGTTTGTAAACTCTCTATAGTAAATAAACACTGCTGAGAAACTAAACCAAATAAAGATGTTGGGGGGGGGGGGGGGGGGGGGGGGGCGCACCCACACACACATGATATGTTGGCTTTAAGGTGACTTTTGTAACTTTGTAAATCAAACAAATACCGGAGAGAAATTAATAATAATGATAACAACAACAATAATGCATAATAATACAAGTTAATTGCATGTCCTTTACAAGATGCTGCAATGTACCCCAGCATTTATTGGTCTCATGTGATGTACTAGGTAATTTTTGTTAAGTAGTTTGCCATTGCTTTCTGGCCAATGCCTCTTACCATCAAAATCAACATGAAGCAGCCTGCTTTCAAATAGAATTTTGACCAATAGACCCGGTATGTTGGGGAATCATGGAACTACATGTCTCACTATCCCCCTAAGCCACAGGAACAGTTAATAATAACAATAATACAACAGTTTATTTAAACCTCCTCTCCTCCTTTATGAGATCAAACAAAAACGGTATGTATTAATATTTGTAGAATTTGTATTAATATTTGTAGAATTTGTATTAATATTTGTAGAATGTGTATTAATATTTGTAGAATGTGTATTAATATTTGTAGAATGTGTATTAATATTTGCAGCATTTGTTACTCATATTCACAATAAGAAACATTGCTTTTACCAATACATGTTCTACAAATGTGAATGCATACTTTTTATTTGAACTCATAAAAGAGGCGAAGGGGTTTAATTAAAATGTGTTTGCATGCAGACCATTTGTACAAAGCTCGCAGCCAGAGATGCTATACTTCTTCCTTCCGGCAAGGCTAACCTGGACAACAAATGCTGAACACAGCCGGATGTCAACCTACAGGTGCAAATATCGTAGCTCTGCTGTAAACAGGCACAATGCAATTACTACCAACAAATAAGCAAAAAAATACTGGACAAACGCAGACAGCAAATACATACAAGTAAAACATGTTGTTCACACGTATTGAGTTGTACTGAGCATATGGTACTAGCCCATATTTATATGGAATTGTTTGGCACTTGAAGGGTGATGTGGTCAATATCATACTTCCAGGGCATTTCCTGGTACACGTTTTAGGGTGCCAGTCTCCATGGTAAAGGCGTTACGAATGCAGTTCGTGATCCCACACACCCGTGTTCAAAACACAGCTGCAGGTGAGTTGGCAGCAGACCGCCTTGCATTGGATTTTTATGAAATGGTTTGGTTGTCGGTCGTTCAGAAAGCAACAGCAAACAACTGAACGTAAACTTGCCAAGAGATCACAACAGCAAAAAATACTGGGGTTGACTGCACATCCTGTAAATGATATGCAACTAACATCTTAGGCTGGGTCAATCTGAGAGCCCAGGTCAATTGTTAAAATCTTCTTCTATTTAATTCAAACCCTTGATCACCAGGTCAGCAGGCAAGCATGCTGACTACTGCACTGCTGAAGCTCCCAGAAAAACGCAGAAATTAACCACTCCTTGATCCCGGAGGAGTAAATTAGTTACTTGTCCTGCTCAGATAAGGTAGAAATAGCCAGAGGTCCTACATGCGTGCTGTTGCACATACGAAAGTTGCCTCAGTGTTCAGATGGCAGTCTCACTTTGCTTTCAACTTCAAAATGAGGCATGAAATCGCACTGACACGTTAATAGATACATCATTATGATGGACTGTGGGTCATTTCTATGTCACTGACACAGATCAGTAGATGCCAGAATAAAGCATAAAGTTAATGTGAAATATGCAAACCATGAAAGGTCATTGCTGATCAACCAAATCAATGAAGAGGCAGGACCAGTCTTTGAGACTGATGCCTTGTAAATGTAAGGTCTCATCTGCCTAAGGCCAGACCACATAGTGGTGCTCTGGCATTAGCGCTTTGATTCTCCCCCACCCCCCAGTATGAGTATCGGTTAGTTAGTCGACAGACCATCCTCATTGCACATTGAACCATTCAAGTAGTTTGCCCTCTGTACAAGCACAAATGCTGGTCTGGCATGATAGAAAACCAAAACACAACACAGTAACCTACATGCTGCAAAATACACTAAAGTATGGATTCGCTCAAATGCACGAACTCCGTAGCACCAGCAAAAATCTTGAGAAAAGAGGAAACTCCTGGTTTACATCCTGGTGCAAAGATTACATGCAAGAGATGAAACTATCCATCTCCTACGTGAAAAAGAAGCGGTTACAAAACAACACAACCGTCCACCATCTTGACTGGAAGTATCGGTTGTGTTATATCTGATTTGCAATTGAGAGAAAATTAACACTGTAGTTAAAGTGTCTTCATTATGTTCTTTGGTATTAGAACTTGTAAAAACCAGTGGATCCAGGATCCACCATTTTTCTCCAAGACACTGTCTAATTTGGACAAGAAAGGGGGATCAAGGAAAGGAGCTGATGATCACACCCCATAAACTAAAGCTGGAAACATTCAGAATCCTCAGCCTTTCATACATGTACAGAAGTATATCCTTCACAGCGACAATTTATTTTTGCCACAAAGCTTTGGACACGACCCAGCCATTAAAAATAGGTACCAACAAATGTTCTGGGTCGTTTGACCAGAAAGGTAATGGTCACATCATCCCTTGAGTGCAGTTTGATCACCAAAACAAGGATCAAGCATCACATCTCCAAATTAATATAATCTGTCCATTTCCTTTTACAACAGCAATATGTGTTGAAGGATACACTTTCATATTTGTTTCTTCAGAATAAACTAGGTCAGTTTAGATTATGTTATAAATGGTTGTAGCAAAATTAAACTAGTTTTTTTTTTCCATTAAAAAAATTAACAAAGAATTAAAGAACATCTGAATGATAACACACAAAACACAATTCTCAACTGCAACAACCCTCAACAAAATAAAAGAGCAGTATAAATTACCCATCATACACTTGATACACACATAAAATGACATCAACTACAGTGCAGCTGTGACAAGCCTTCAATGTGGTGGTTTATTTATTGTTATCCTATGCTTGACTTTGTCCAATGATTACCCTGTACTAGATCTTTTAATTGTATTAATTACATTTACTAAACTCTCTTAGTTGTATTTATTTCATTTACCAAACTGTCTTAGGTGTTTTTATTTTGAATATACTCTCTTAGTTTAATTTAGTATAATTACTAGCTGCATTAACAGATCCATTTATCATTGTTATGGTTATCTATTTAATATACTTTCTTAGCTGTATTTATTATATTTGCTCTGCATTTTCTTTTTAGAGTTTATTATTTTTATCATATTCTTAGGGTGGGGGGCGCCTGAGAGGTCTGAGGTATGGTGTCCACCTCGAGTGCTGGAGGTCCTGGGTTCAAGCCCGGGGGGGAGAGAGAAGTTTTGCACGCCCATGTCATTGTTGTGCACGCAAAAAATCCCTTGGCAGTTGGAAATAAAAAAAGAGTAGCCTAATGGCGCTGCCCGGGCAAAATTTTGAGGTAAAAATCTACCAAAAGTATTTCAGGATCCTCGCCGATGCTGCAGAGTTTGTGCACTGAGCAGATATTCTCTGGACTCAGGCTTGAGTTAGGAGTAGAACGGAGGGGCACTTATGGGTTACACCCGTGTGCCGTGATGTCGATCCGTTGACTAAACTATCATATTCTATTAACTATGGGAGTCACAATAGTGCAGTGATCAGCATGCTTATCTGCCAGCATGCGGTCATGTGCGTGAGATGTCATGTTTGCATCGGACATCATGAGATTACCTGGGAAGTAAGGCGGCTGATATAATATTGACCTCATCACCTGCTGAATGCTGATTGGTCTACAAATATGGGTCTAGTACCATGTACTCAACAAACCTCAGGCCGTGTAATACGATCCTGTACTGTTTTGTTTTACTTATATTCTGTCAAGGGTTGGGGAAAGGGAGGGGGGATGAATTAACTGATAAATACTTTAATTCAGAATTATTTTTTTATATATTAAATTATAATATATAAATTATATTAATTAAACAGAATTTCAAACATAGAAACTAATAAGGAACATACACTCATCCTGCACACTTGACAAAAACCCTGAAAATATAAAGACTTAAAACATATATTTCATGAAGCACAAAACTTCAGACTTTTAAAGCAGGAATGCATACTGCCTCCATCTATCTATATCATTATGATGTGTCACGCTGATAAGTGTGGGTGGTCATGGTTCGGCACCTCACACAATCATCAGTTTTGGGTCTGGTTTTTGTGTTTGTGCTGATTATGCCATCCACATATTTATCTTTGACTTCACAAGTTTGCCATTTGCACACTAAGTTTTAAAGTTTCTTTCTCCTCATAACGTTTCCTTATAATCTTGACTGTCTAATTTCTATAATAAGTTTAAGGTTTTTAGTTGTTTCTTGTAGGACAGTTACATTCGTTTTTCTTTCCATCCCTGTTATTCTTCCCTCAGAAGCCACGTTTAAATGTTAAATATGTTTCTCAGCTTATCTGCACCTTCTTGTCCATGATTCACATGCACACAAAGTATAATATACCACATTAACACTCGTTTTCACACTGCAATTTACAAACTTTTACTGTGTGTACTTTCCATTTTGCAAAAGGCTACTTCTGCCAGAGCAATCCTTGTTCTACACTCTACAAAACATTTTCTGTCAGATGTAATGACAGTTCCAAGATAGCTGCATCGATTCACCTGTTTAAGAATTCTCATATTAGCTTGGAAGTTATGCTGTGGTATTTTTCTTCTTCTCGGAGACAACCATAAGTTGTCTTCTTGGGGGGTCTATATGGCAGAGTGGTTTAGCTGTCTGTCTTGTGCTTTGAACATTGTGTATTCACTTCCATATTCCATCAGTCTGAGCACAGGTGCAACTTTTACAGAAACTCCTAGGGGATGTTGCTAAATTCATGCTCTGTACGAAGTTTTCAGCAGGTCACTCTATGGAAAGAGACCAAGCCATAGAGGGTAACACCTGGTGCAATAAAATCAATCCTCTTGCCTTTAACACTGCTTTCTAAATTTGTACCCAAGTTGAGTTCAAGTCAAAAACTGGTATCACAGACCATGGGACATTCCTATACATGCTCCATCCTCAGCTTCAACAGCCAGTGAAGAGTCTCAATACTAATGGTACCAGCAGCAGTCTGACTATGTGTCCGTCTGGCTTTTCCTCTGAGTCCTGAGTGTCGGCCAGATCCTCTGGTCCTCCCTGCAGTAACATTCTCTCCAGACTTAGATGATCTATCAGTTTTTCTGCACTATACACACAATCCCAAAGGATCTGACCACGTCTGCCTTATCATGCATCAATACCTCACACACACACACACACACCCCCCCCCCCCCCCCCCCCCCAAAGCACTCTGCCCAAAGCATGCCTGATTTCACCTTTCTTATCACACTTTGCAAGTCTGTCACAATCACGACGTGTGTGATGTTTGTCCTCAAGCCAGTGGAATGACTGCCTCCACCCTCAGACTAGATGTGGTATCATATGCCAGGTTCTCCTGCATCTAACACCGTCCATCAACCTTCACCACAAACTCCCCAGGCACTTCTTACATCTCTTAGCACAGAGCCATCCGTGTAGATGATTACATCGCATGGTTGTGAATTGTCATGGATCAATTGTTGCACTTCCCAATCCAACCCTAGTTCTAACCCTACCTATGTTGCATGTCCTTTGCTGGACAGTGCGATTAACCCCAAGTTGATTTTCTAGCCAATTATCTGGTCAGTAGCTTTTCGTTGCTTTCTGAACAAGAAGTTAACATTAAAGTCCAACTGACTGGTGTAGTGAATAAACCCATTCGCAGAGGTGGCTTAACAAGTGCTTGTAACCGTTCAACCACTCTGACCATGCCTGAACCCTATCTATCATCATCATCATGTGCCATGCCGATAAGTGTGGGTGGTCATGTTTCGCCATCTCACTCGATCACCAGAGTCGTGGACCAGCTCAGTGTTCCTGACCTGACCATGCCACGTGGCCAAGCAATCCAGGTATTTACTTCTCTGCCCTCCCCTTGTTCTCTTCACCTCGATCTTGCCAGTTGTCACTAAGTTCTACAATTTATTTCTACTCATAACGTGACCAAACAATGTTGACTGTCTACGTCTCATTTCTCTAATTAGTTTACGATTTTCATTTCTTTCTTGTAGGACTTGGTCATTGGTTTTTCTGTCTGTCCATAGTATTCTTTGCATTTTCCTCAAAAACCACATTTCCACAGCCATCAGATGTTTATCAGTCTGTTTGCTCACTGTCCATGCTTTACATCCATACAAAAGCATAGGTTCTGTGTAACACCTTAACACTTTTTCTCGTTGAAAAATGACATATCTTTATTGATCAGTATGTTTTCCATCTTGCAAAAGGCTACCTTCGCCATGGTGATTCTTGTTCTAATCTCTTCAAGGCATCTCCCATCAGATGTTATTACTATTCTGAGATAATTGTACTGATTCACTTGTTTAAGAATATTCCCATTTACTTGTATATTACATTGTGGTCTATCTATATGTGAACTTAAAATAATGCCTACAGCTGAACAGAAAACTGGCCTCTATACAGTAATACACCTCAACCTGCATCCAGCTGAATACACACCTGTTCTCTCTGCTGCTCTTCCCTGGCCATCTCTTCTTGCATAATGGATATCAGTGAGTCTACCTGTCCCCTCCGTCTAGTACCTGTCCACACTGAGCCAAACAGAACAAATGATTAAGTTAGTAGTAATTTATCTGATATGCGCACATTACATAAAGATAATGAAGAGATACCAACACTATAAAGATCAATAATGAAGACATTGAAAGTGTCACATACTTTGACTATCTTGGTTCCATAACCATCAGAAAAGGGAACTCTTCAAAAGAAGTCACATAAGTGACCATAATGACACAGAAACACCAGCAAACAAGTTTAATAAAAGCATTTTTGAGAACATTCATCTTTCTTGTGGCAACATATGTGTCAGGGGTCACGTCTTGTATGATTATGTCCACGCCTTTAGTCTCGTGAGGACATGATTACTGCTCTCTAAGGCACGATTATGGTTCTCTTGGAATTGTGTTCGAGGTCAGTAGGATCTCTCTTTGACTTTGCTGACCTGCTTTCTAACATCCTCTGACCTGACTCGAGCATTCCATGTTTGTTTATTCCATGTTGTCCAGGGGTTTATTCTGTTTGTTATAGTACTGCCCGGGTCTCCCTGGCCGAGGAGTTAACGACGTTGTTCATAATCCCATAAATCCACGTAGGGGAAACAGCTGTGCGAGATTCGGTAGCAGATTGCACCACGCTGGTAACTTAGAGGGGTTATGTGAACGGGGCATTCAGAAAGCAATGGCAAACTACTGAACATAAAAACTTGCCTATTACATCAACAGCAGCTGAAAAATGCTGGTGTTGACTGCAACGTCATGTAAGGGATATGCAACATTAAAAAAAAATAATACTGCCCCAAATGCCATAGAGGCCTTTAACTTCTGCCTCCTCATGCTGAAATCACTAACAACACACTGATTTACAAAACCACTTCATAGGGGACCGAAACGTCTCACATCCTGTAATTACTGACTCAATCAAGAATGCCATTCACAGTCATATTATCTTTCGTTAGAAGAATATTCAAAAATGTATCACTCAACATTCACATGGCGGCAATCTCTTGCCATCGCCAACTCAACTTTTGTTTATTCCATTCTGTTCCTGTGACAGTCTCCACTCGAGTGACCCTTTCAAGAGTATTCTCAACACTTACATTCAGTCACTGCATGCGATCTCGCTCAACGCATGCGGCAAGCTTCAAACTGACATAAACTCTCTAGGTCCCTCTTAACATGTATGACTCTTGAACCATTTCATAATCACTGAAGAAGAAAACTGGGGCTACATCACTTTACCACCAGCAACAGATTTTCAGCTAAAGATACTGTCTTTTGGTAGAGGATGGTGACAGATGTTTTAAAATGGAAATTCACTCTTTATACAACCACACATTTTTAAGACAACCGTAAAACCCCTTTGTGCTTCATAATCATCATCATCATCACTTTAACCATATAGAGGTCCTTCGCAGAATGCAACTCTTAACATGGCCTGTTTGAAAGACTCTTGATCTTTAGCCAGTTCCCTCTCCACATGCATTTTCATGCTCAGGGCGTCATGTCCTGTTCCCATAATCGAGTTGCCTAACCTCTACACCCCTCCCCCCTTTCCGATGCTTATTATCGCCAAAGTATTTCAGCACATTTTGTAAACCTGAATGCACGGAGGAATGCACCTACATGTTCACATAAACTGCAAGTGAAGAACCATATGTTCACCCATGCACAAGTTGTTACATCTATTACCTGACTTCACAGATGCAGACTTCCGGTGCTGAAATTTATGTGGCAGTGCTCTAATGCCTTTACCTCCCCTTAGCTGGTTGAGGGTGTCAGCTACAGAATGAGGTCTAAAGTGTTCACTGCCCTTGGATATGTTGACTGAACCATTGCCAGTGCCCGCTAGCTGCCCTCTTCCAGTCTGTGTCATCCATGATGGGTTTTGACCAGACCATCCAGGGACAGTGCTTTGTCTGTCCGGAGCCTGAAATTGCAAGGAGATGCTTGCATAGCCAGTAGTCAAAGACGTCCTTGCGTTTTCTTCATCTTGCAATGCTCTTGCCATGGCTTCATCTATTGAAAGGTGGAGATAAAAATTACATGACACTTGAAATTGCTGTAAGCTGAAATGAAAAATGCATATCAACAAAAGAAATGTTCAGAGAAAGATACACAAGACCCATACTACGCAGGCTCAAATACCATATGCATAAGCAAATCGTGATTGCAGTGGCCTCACAAAGTATGATGAGAAAGGCGAAGACAGGCATGCTTCAGGCAGAGTGGAAGGCTTCCATTCAACAATCAAAAATAGAGGGCATATGTTGGATTGTATATACAAGAAATACCTTGAACAAGTTCGTTAGTTAGTTAGTTGACAGATCAAATTCATTGCACATCAAAACATTCAGTCCATAAGTGCTCTGATCCCCTCCTCAGTAAATCCTGCAGCATGTAGTGGCTAACGACATCAGTTCTGTGTTAGTTTATTAATCTTCTTTGGCATCCTGCGTAGTGTTCTTGTTTGGCCATACCTCTTTTAATTTGCTGTTCTCGCAGTCTGACCATGGTTGTAGATTCGCAGTCATCACTTGGTTCTCACAAATGACTTGCTTCTTGTAGCGCATTCAGAATATAAGCCTGGTCCATGGCTCGTCCGCCCTCCACAATAGCCTTACCTGCAAACCTGTCAGCCTGCTCATTTTCTTGTACACTGCATGCCCTGGCATGACAATGAAACTAATCTTTTTCAGCTGAGACTGCTCCAGAGACAGCACCCACTCTCTCCGGACCCATCCCATCTTTATGTTCCTGAGCATTCTCATTGAGTCACTAAGGAAACACGCCCAAGTAAATGTCTGTGTCTCGAGCTATGTTATTGCTTTACTTACTGTCATGACTTCCATAGTCAGGCTACTTGTGGTCAAAGCAAAAGCACCAGAAACTTCCTTCACAACTCTCCCTCCGACCTGAGCCGTTAAGGCCCATGAACTTCTCACTTGTCGAATGACCGACCCATCTGTATAAATGACAGCATCACCCTCTAAAGAATTCTCAAAGATCAAAGCTTGTACTGCCGCCTCCACAGCAGCCAGATTTTCTTGTCTGCATTTTCTGTCTAGTTGGATGCAAACTGAAAAGAACGTACAGAATTCTGCTGGCACCTGTACCCACTCCTCGCCAGGTTATAAATCCTCAAGTGAACACACCTGTTGAAGAATGTTTTCGGCTTGACCCATCCACGACTTTCCTCTTTTTAACCTGCTGCCCGTTACCTTCTTAATTTTGCTATGCAGTTTTAACAAGTTTTAACTTTATAACACGAAACAGAGGCGGAGATTTTACTGTGATACAAAATGAGGAGTTAAAGAAGCAGATGAAAGGCTAAGTTATGAAAAAGATATTCATTCATATAAAGAACAATGCATAAACATATTTACATAACAGCAAAGATGTCAAATATTTCATGTAAACAGAAGAGACATGAAACCATTCAAATAAACCGTAGCGTTGTGACTAACGTAGCTCCTCCGTGGGGACTGTGTGGACAATCACAATAACAACTGTAAATATGTCGACATGTCTCAAAACATCCCCATATCTATTGTTGTTATTGTCACTACATAGAACACCATTGCATTTACAAATGCAATGGATCCCGTCATATAACGTTTGCAAATAACTGTCATTTTTGCTCACCGTTTTTCAGTTGGTCATCCTGCGGACCCTTGAGGACATTCTTTGCTGCTTGCAACTTGAGACAGTTGTAAATCTTTCTTGCAGTGCTGTCATCTAAGGCTAACCCTGAAGCCGAGAGAGAGAGAGAGAGTTAACACTTTTTTAAAATCAACAAATGAGATTAGGAATGAAAGTATCCTTGACAAAAATAAAAGGAAAATAATATGTGGGTCTCAAGGTGTTAAAAAAGGCAGGTTATGGAACTTGTGAATTTTAAATTGTGAGTTAGTTAGCTGTAAGTTAGTTAGCTGTAAGTTAGTTAGCTGTCAGTTAGTTAGTTAGCTGTTAGTTAATTAGTAAGCTGTTAGTTAGTTAGTTAGCCATTAGTTAATTAGCTGTCAGTTAGTTAGTTAGCCGTTAGTTAGTTAGTTAGCCGTTAGTTAGTTAGTTAGCTGTTAGTTAGTTAGTTAGCCGTTAGTTGCGGTTCCAACTTCATAGCAAAGGTCGTCCCTATAATGCTCTGTTCCCCTGCCAGTGAATATCACACAAAATGCCCCTCAGTGTCCCATGTGAAGAGTGGAACATACAGCAGTACCAACAACCCAACAGCACACACAGGCAAGTACATGCATAAGGCTGCTGCCAGAATGCCAACACAACAATCTGCCATGAAAATTACATTTCATCGTCGATGGATATGGCAGTCATTAGAAACACAGCAGCTTTACACACATTACTGCATTAATGCAAAACTGTCTAGTTCAGCAACCGGCCACCGCCATTTTCTGAGCATGCAATTCACAAAACAAACAACCACAGACAAATGTAAAAGCACTCCACACAAAATCCACAGCTCACAGTGTCGCTCCATGCACTGAACTCAGTAGCTGGGTGATGGAACCATGTACTACCAGTCCAACATAAGGAAAATGTGTAAACAAGCTGTAGCCAGAAGTAAAAACACTCCTGAGGTCTTAACAGCTCAACCTGCCATATCAGACCGGAAGGCCTGTGAGTAAGTACAGGAACCTTTGACATGCCTTCAGGAGAATCAGGCAGCCAGTGCTAGCCCCATATTTGTTTATACCCCAACTGGAAGTCAATGGGTGGGATGGCCATCATGACAGCTGCCTTTACTTCCCAGGACATATCCTGGTACCCATTTAAAGCCTGGTCAATCTGGTAGTCAATTTGGAATAATCTGCCTCCATGGGGATGCAAATAAGACCACCCAACAAGTAAACATCTTAGACAGGGTTAGACAACAGTAAACATAATTCAGCAACCAGCCCCTTTTCTGAGGAGCCACAATGTTTTGTTGCAAATATGGGCTGCTTTTTTACAAACTCGCTTTGAACTCGAGCATAGTCCTTGCTGGACAGATTCTTGAGTGTGGGCCAGCTTTAAATATTACCAGTGTCCTTCACCATCAGGTGAACCCATCCGACTTCTGAGGTACTTGTAAGTTACATCCCCAAGTCAAGGTCAAGAAGTCAACATTCTAGCCCAAATGACCGATGTAGTGGTTGAATCCTCTACCTCACCATCTGCACACTTGGAATTTAAAGGGTGAGCACACTTATCAACTAAGCCATTCTGACCTCTGCTAATATTTTTCAAAACTGGATTTTAATATTTAGGCACCAAGTAAAAAAACTGTGCAGGCACCATGGCAGCCGGGCGTCCTGTATTTGTCTATTCCTAGTGCTAGTCACTGTGCTACCATGGCTCCCTAACAACTTGGGTAGAGTTAGTTAATGTAGCACCTGGCTGGAATAGAAGGAATGGTCTATATCATGTAGGGGAGTGTGGCAAGAGGTCATGGACGGGAAGTCAGTATTGGGATGTGTGTGTTTGTGTCATGCATGCATGTGTTAGGAAAGAGGGAGGGGAGGAGAGAGAATGGCAGTTAGAGAGACATGTGGATGGGAAAGTGGGGTGGTGGTGGTAGTGGTGTGTGTGTGTGCGCGCATGCGTATGTGTGAAGAGAGAACAAGAGAGATGCGGACAGATGGAGAGAGAAAGAGAGAGACCAAGAGAAAGAAAGACAGATGAACAGACAGTCAGAGAAAAGGACAAAGAGTGACAGACGGATGGACAGACAGACAGCCACAGAAGGGGAGGAGGAGGATGTAGTAAAGTGAGTGAGGGAGAAGAAGGGAGAGAGAAGAAGGGACACTTGATGAAGAAGATGGCTTAAAACCTGAAGCTCTAAAGTCAGAAGATGGTCCGTTCATGTCTGATGGATTATCAAATCATTAGCAGACAGATCCTACTCATTGCACACTGAACCATTCAGTCCATATGTGCTCCGATCTCCTACTCAGTAAATCCCAAAGCGGGTAGCTGCTAACGACACCAGTTCTGTGTTGGTTTATTAATCTTCTTTGGCTTCCTGCATAGTGTTCTTGCTTGGCCACACCTCTTTTAACTCGCTTATCTTGCAGTCTGACCATAGCTGTAGATTCACAGTCATCACTTGGTTCTCACAAACAAAAATGCTAGAGGAGGAAGAAGGGGGAGAGGGAAGAGAGAAAGAGGGAAGAGAGAAAGAGAGAGAGAGAGAACCACCAATAAACAGATACATAACCATGGAAGTTCAAAACAATATGGCTTCGCATATACGTGGTTATGGCTTTCTGTGATGGTGTGATCAATTTCCTTCTACTGCAAATATTGGAAATCCATAACGTCCTTTATAAGTCCACACTCAGAAAGAGTACATTTATTAAATAACACACAGGGGATGCTTGACTTAGAAGTATGGTGCCTATCTCAGGTTTAGAAGTTGCCAGGTTCACACACCAGCAAAGGGATGGTAATTATTCCAAGAACCTTGGTTCCTAAAGATATCACACATCCCCTGATCTCTTGGGTGGTGAGATCACATGCCTGGTCTTATCTCATCAGTTCGAAAAAACATGAGTCCTGTGTGCAAGTCAAAAATCCTACTGCAGGTGGAAGAGGCTGCAGCCCAGACAAACTTGTTAGAGTAGCACACCTACCCATGGGTAGAAGAGTCCATTATTCTGGGTTGAATCTATCTAGAGGAAGCAAACCTTACACACATGCATGACCATTGACTTGCACAATTATGATAGTCAGTTTTAAAATTACTGTGGTAGACAATTGAAATTACTGTGTGAACATGTGTATATTTCAGCTTGAAGGATTTATCTAATTACTTTACTTTATGTTGTTTGAATTCTGCAGTATGTACCTGATGAGATGCAGTGAAATATGCCAGGCAATAAATCGTGTCTTCATTATTCAAACAATAAGGATCCCTAAAAGAATACAGAAGAAGACATAACACATAGCTGCTTACCTCCTTCATCTATCTGTATAGCCAAAGGACCATACAGCCTCTCCAAATGTTTCACAAACTCCACTGGCAGAACAGGTTGGCTCTCAATTACTGCCGACTGACTGGTGGATGTATTTACTTCTTCAGAAGCAGTTACCCTTGTCAACGGACTTGAAAAGGATTCTGTGCCTTCAAACACTGAAGGATATACAAGTCCTTGACTGTCTTGGTCTTGCAGTGCAGAAACTGGTGGGTTTTTATTGTCTGGTACTGACAGGGCACTGCTGGTTTGTGAAGATAGTTCATGGTCAAAGGTTGAGGTTTTGGGTGAGATTGACTGCTGCTGCTCCAATTTTGACCTTTTTTTAAAATTTGATTTGGCCCTGGTTAGTATGAGATCATCAAGCAATAAATCATCTTGCCAATATTCTTTGCCACCATGATCATCATGGCTGAAGCTGCGATATCGATACCGATTAAACATTTCGATTTTTTGTAGCCTTCCTTCTCCTACTTGGATTATCTGGATCTCTAAATCATCCGCATCTACTTTATTTGTTTCTTTCACTAGCCTCGTACACATATCTGCTAGTGACTTGATGGAACCTGATGATCTGGACATCGCTGGAACTTCTTCTGGCTTCAGAACTTCATCTTTGGGACCATCTTCTTCATCGTCCTCCATATCATAGAGGGCTGGTGAGTCAAGCAAATGACTGGTCACCCATTCCAAGTCATTATGACAAATGGCCATTGTAGCTTCCAGTTGCTTTCTAGAATATTCTGGAAAACAGGTCTGGAGTGTCTCCAGATCCAACTCTTCTTTTTCAAGAGTTTCATCTGTGATGGTGCTTTGGTCAGATGCCATGTTAGCCTTCCTATACACAACTGGACAAGCCTGATCTGCCGCGGCCTGTAATTTCATATGGATGACTGCCTTAGATGAGGAAGATATAACATTTACGCCTCTCAATGTCCAGTCAACAGGCTGGAAACTGTTAAAAGCTGGAGAATTCAGCTTATAAACCAAGCTAAACTCATATGGATCTGTCTGAGTCGTGGATGACAAAGTGTCCACGCACATACTTTCTGGTTCTAAGACAACAGATTCACTTGAACTATTTGAGCAGTCTGAAGGCTGCTTTACAAAGGAGCTCCAATTCTGTGTCTTAGATATCACCTTCACAGATTCTTCAATGAAAGGTCCAGGGTTCCTCCCCTTCCTGATTCTTTTCTTCTTCTTATTGGCCTGCAGGTCAACTGTAGTTGCCAAGCTGTCAGTCGGTGGACTCTGCTCCCTACCTGAATGAATGGAATCTTCTGAGCTTTGGGTTAATATGTCAACAATTGTTTCCCTATCAGGAGTTGATCTATGAACACTGCTTTCCCTGTCTTCAACTGACCTGTCTACAGATATTTCTCGATCTTGAACTAATGCTACTGAACTGATTTCTGCTTCCTCAACTGATTCACCTAAACTGATTTCCTTATCATGAATTAACATGCTTATAGTTTTTCCCCTATGCTGAAATAATCCATCTGAACAAATTTCCCTTTCTGAAACTAATCCGTCTGCACTAATTTCTCTATCTTCAAATGATCCACCTACATAAATGTCTGTATCCTGAACTGCCCTGATTTCTGCATCCTGAGCTAAACCAATATCTATGTCAGTGTTCTGCTTAATCCTAACACCACTAGAGCCACCTACCTGACTACAGTTGAACCCATCTGGGACATCACTTGTCTTCCCCCCATTACTAGCCAGGCTACAACAAATGTCCACTTGACCACTAGCGTGGTTACCAATACATAGCTGTGAAAGCCCCTTACAAATAGCAGCATCCCCAGAACACTCTTCACTACTATCATCATCTGAGTCACTATAATCTACAAGTGATGTTAGGGATATATCTGTAAGGCAACAACTATTCCTCACATTATGTGTTAATGAATCCAAACAGTTCTTCTTAGTATCAATGTCCTCAGCAGAAGGTGCTGATACAGTGCTTAACCCAAGATCAGCAGCTGTGAATGATTCTTCTGGAGATGAACCTGCTGGTATACCACTTACAATTCCAGACTGAGTTTTGGAACTGTTCTTAAGAGGTTCAACAGCAGAAGATGTAATCTCTAGATCTTGATTTTCATTAGAGATAGCAAATTCTTCACAACCATGCGGCACATAATCAAATGAAGACGCTTCATCTCTGAATAAAGACATTTTCTCAAGGTGTACAGGCAGGGCTTCAGCATCTATTATTGCTGCATGCAACTCATCAACATCTCTCTCTTTGAGAAGCATCTGCACATCATGCTCAGGTGAAAGTGTGTTGCCGCTGTCTTCATCAGAAATGATGTCCGCTGACAAACGAACATTGTCCTCATCACCATCTACTGTATCGTAGCTAGAAATATTGCTGTTGCTATGTACAGTATGAAAAGAGCCAGATGTGCTTAACGAACGATTTAACACAGAACCTGGAAAAGCTTCTTCATTCTCCCTTATCTCTCCAGGAAAACCAGTTGAAACAGTGACTGCTTCTTTCTGGATACCCTGCAGCATGTTGACACGATCAGTTGAGGTCTTTCCAAACAAATGAATATCCTTATCAGCTGTTGGTGTCTCAGAGTCAGAGTTCCAGCTGTCATCTGACAGCTGTCTTTCTGTTGCTACAACTGTGCTACTGGAAAGCATATGCGATGAATGTGATGAATGTATCTCTGCTAAGCTAGCATTTTGAGAGAAACTATGGTTACAGGGTGACTCTGCAGCTTGAGATGGTGACATACTGAGGGCATTTACCATAGTTTTCTTTGGAGACTGATTCAGACCTTCCTGAGCATTTTCACATTTTGGACTTTTCCATGGAGACCATGCAAGATTCACTTTCTGTTTCATTTTTTGGGGAGGTCGTGGTTTCTGGGCATCAAACCAGTCTGACAGGCCCAATTCTTGCAATGGTGAGTTTGGGATACTGCTGCTGCTGTTCTGATGACTGACTCCAGTAACATTGGTTTGCTCCAGTGTGGTCATCTGGTTGTTTACTGCTGGGTGGTGTTGTCCAGCTGATGAAGGTGCGACTGAAGGACTATTTACTGGACCAGCAGTAGGCATTTTTCTGTGAAGAAAGGCAATGATTTTATAATTATATGGTTAAACACAAATAAGTTTATGCTGAAGTAACTGGAGCTAGAACAATGTTAACAGATTGTATTTTAAATTGTTTAGTTGCTCACTTTGAACTCAAGCATAGTCCATATACTACTACATGCTATTACTTCTAGTTCACTGGACTGATTTTTGCGTGTGAATAAACTCTCCCTGTTACCAGTGTCCCTCACCGTCTGGCGAAACCACTCTGACTTCTGAGGTACTTGTAATTTATGTCCCCAAGTCAAGGACATGACGTCAACATTCTAGTCCAATTGACCGGATTAGGGGTTGAACCAGCTACATCATAATTAACACACCGGAAGATTAAGAATGAGCGACTTATCATTCGCCCTTGCTGACTCCCACGTTAACAGATAAGGTAAATTATGTCATAATGCTACAGGTCTACCTTTATGACTGCTCATAAACCAATTCTTGGGGAAATGATGCGTGAGTTTTCCCTTATCTTCCAGTCATACAAAAGATTTATGCAGTATACATACTTCATTGTGGGTAACTCTTGTAATTTTGTTAATTAAAACATAGGTAGTCTGTTATTTTCTTCTAATGTGTGATCATTTGTAATCTATATTATCTCCACTGTGATGAAGTTTACCAAACCTCGCATGCTTGCAAGATTGCAACAGAGTCATAGCAACTCTCCATGATGATGGAGTATCTGGGCAGTGTGTTCACAGTGCATAGAAGACTACATAGCAAAAGAAGTGAGAATACAAAAAGCAAACAATATCATTTATCAAACTGCACTTACCCTAAAACATCCAAATATCATACATATTATACATACATTGGCACCTTTCCGTCTTGACAGACGATAGTTTGGTACATTGTGCTTCAAAAAGGCTTAATAACTACGATCCATGGCGGTGGCGAGTGTGGCTGGTATGGCCAATTCTTGCTGCAAATGTTTGCCCACAGTAGGTGCATGTGAAAACATGGTCATTTCCACCATTTTGCACCATCTTACGTCTCTCACGCTCTGTGTGTGCTTTATCTGCAATCATTTTCTCCTTTGTCTTTATTCCATTTCTGATAGTTGCCCTCCATGCAACACGTTCAGCGGCGACATGCTCCCAATGTGCATTATCAATGCCTGTATCAATCATGTCCCGCTTACACACATCTTTGTATCGTAGTAGAGGCCGACCCTGAGATCTCCTACCCGTCTGTAATTCACCAAAAAAGATGTCCTTTGGTATTCTACCATCATCCATCCTCCTAATGTGTTCTATCCATCTAAGTCTACGAAGACTGAGCATGGAATACACCGTCACACAACCTGATCTTTCCAATACTTCAGTATTTGTGATTTTGTCTTGCCACTTAATACCAAGTATTCTTCGCAGACGATATGAAAGCTGTTTAAACGTTTCTCTTGGCGTGAGTAAGTTGTCCAGGTTTAACTGCCATAAAGAAGAGTACTAAGGACAGAGGCTTGGTAGACAAGGACTTTTGTTTTGGCAGTAAGCTTCCTGTTCTCCCAGACTCTTTTTGCTAACATGTTCATTGTTGTTGCTGCCTTGCCAATCCTGATGTTGATTTCCTGATCGAGGGATAATTTGCTATTTACCTCTGATCCTAGATATGTAAAATGGTCTACTATCTCCAGTTCGGCGTCGTCAATAAAGATTGATGGTACACCATGTGCACCTTGTGACATAATCTGTGTCTTCTTTTTGTTAATTGTTAAACCAAATTCAGAACAAGCATTGGAGAATGCAGATAATAGTTGTTGCAATTCTTCCTCAATATCAACATGCATACAAAAAGAAGGTGATAGATGCTTTATTCATCCCATTGCTGTTAACAATGCCAGACATGAAAAGTCCTAGAAACAGATAGGTGTAAAATAACAACATGTGGGATGAGATGCTTAAAAAATGCAGATGGAGAAACAAGAAGAAAGAGGCAAATGAGAACTAAAACAAGTATAGGGATAACACCAATTACTGACTTTATAGAACATAACAAAATTAAATTGTGTGTATTCTGACCAATAAAATGATGTCAATTGAAACGAGAAAAAGAGTGTTGAGGGGATACATAGAGCCTGTTCTTTTGTATGGATGTGAAACTTGGACAATGTGCAGTCAAGCAGAAAAACATCTGATGGCTGCAGAAATGTGGTTTCTGAGGAAAATGCAAAGAATACCATGGACAGATAGAAAAACCAATGACCAAGTACTACAAGAGACAAATGAAAATCGTAGATTGATTAGAGAAATTAGACGTAGACAGTCAAAATTTTTTGGACATGTTATGAGAAGAAATGGACTGGAGAACTTAGTGACAGCTGGCAAGATCGAAGGGAACAGACCAAGAGGAAAACCGAGAGGAAAATACCTGGATGGCTTGGCCACATGGCATGGACGAGACAGGAACACTGAGCTGATCCACGACTCTGGTGATCGAGTGAAATGGCGAATCATGACCGCCCACGCTTTCCGGCATGGCACATGATTGATTGATTAGCTAGAATGGAACAAGATCAACATGCAGCTAGAGCTTTCTAAGAATATTGGGATACAAGATCAACAAGCAGCTAGAGCTTTCTAAGAACATTGGAATACAAGGTTAGAGGACGACCCAGGAAGAGACCGCTAGGTGGAGTGACAGAGACATTGAAGAAATCAAATGACAGCATATGCAATAACAGAAGGGGTTCTACAAAATGAACATCTCACACGGTCTCTCACACAGACACTACATACCTGGAGGCAATGCTGTAACTGGCTTGTTTAATGACATCATCCAATGTGAAGTGTTCCCACCTCTCTTTCATCCTTTTAATGTTTTCCTTTCTAACACCATGAATGTTTTTTCTGAAAAATAACCCAAATATAATTATGGTGATAACGTGATGTTCCAGATGTATTGGTGTTACCTTTCCTCTGGAGTAAACTAAGCAGGCCAAAATAGGGATCATTCTACATGGGGAACACAGGGTCTCTACAATTCAGCCCAGGCTTTGTGCTATGGAGAGGTGTAACTCCATCCCGGGTCCCAGCTATGGGCTATAGTTATTATGCTTTTCAAGCACAATGTAACAAACTATCGTCTGTCAAGATGCCAGTTATGTGATAATTTAAGCCAGCCTTGAAAACAAAACAGGCAAGAAATTACTGTCTAAACTTAACTAAATTTAGAAGAGGTTAGATTAAAACAAGCAAATAAACACACAAGCCAGCTCCCTGGTCGATGGGTTAGCAGCTTTCTCCGTAACCACGAATACTCTCGTGGCTGACATGAGCGCACGAGAATTGGAAGTGGTTCGAGTAGCGCCAGTGACTTATGAGAGTATGGAGCCTGTCGCTCAGAAAGTCGTGGCGTGCTGATGAGTGTAATCAAGCCTAGGAATCCCCAGGAAGGTTAACCCGGTCAACAAATGCCCACAGAAGTCGGATGTGTCGGCCTAACGGCGCAAGAATGCAGCTCTTCTGTAAACAGGCACAACGCAATCACATCCGGGAAATATAAAAACTGGATGAACGCAGCAGAAGAAGAAGCCTAGGAATCAACATACAGCTGAAAGATGCTGATGTTGACCGCAATATCCTGAAACAGGATGGAAACGCGGAAAAAAAAATGAACACACAAACAAAAAGATCATCATGTGCCATGCCATTAGGTGTTGGCGGTCATGATTTGTCATCTGACATGTTCACCACTCTCAATTCTGATCTATGTCCTGGTCACGATTATGCCATGTGGCCAAGTCATCCAGGTATTTAATTCACTGCCTTCCCCATGCTCTTTTCCCATCAAGTTTGCCAGGTGTATTTAAGTTTTCAAGTTTATTTCTCCTTATAACATGCCCAAAGATATGTTGACTCATCATTATGTACCATGCAGCTAAGTGTGGGCTATCATGTTTTGCCATCTCACACAATCACCAGAGTTGTGGATCAGTTCTGTGTTCTTGTCTCAACCATACCATGTGATTAAGCCATCCAGGTATTTACTTCTCTGCCTTCCCTTTGTTCTTTTCCCCTAAATCTTGTCAGTTGTCACCAAGTTCTCCAATTTATTTCTTCTCATAACGTATCTAAAGAATTGCAACTGTCTATGTCTAATTTCTCTAATCAGTTTACGGTTTTCATTTGTTTCTTGAAGGATTTGGTACTTGGTTTTTCTGTCTGTCCATAGTATTCTTTGCATTTTCCATAGAAACCACATTTCCACAGCCATTAAGTGTTTTTCAGCTATTTCGACTGTCTATATCTAATTTCTCTATTCAATTTATGGTTTTCTTTTGCTTTGTGTGTGCGTGTCTATGTAGAAATTTATCATTTGATTTACTTTCATGTAGGGTATTCTTTGCATTTCCCTCATAAATCCCATTACTACTGCCATTAGCATTTCTCAGCTTGTCTGCCGATTGTTCATGTTTCACACACATACAACGTGAGTATTCTTTATAGCACTTGAACACGTTTTTCTCAATGCAGTTGAGAGCTTTTTATTAGTATGTTTCCCTTCGGTTCAGACAGCGTCACAACAGAAATGATTAATGCTTTAGAAGAATATTGAATAGATAAAGTTACCAGTCTGCTTAATACAATATATGATACTGGAAATATACCTCAGGAGTTATGTAATTCTGTATTTATTGCAATCCCAAAGAAATCAGGAGCCTTGGAATGTGATCAACATCGAACAATTAGTATAATGAGTCACATCACGAAGATTTTGCTAAGAATTATCATGCAAAGAGTTAGGAGGAAAATACAACCTGAAATAGGAGAAGAACAATGTGGGTTTGTGGAAGGCAAGGGTACAGTAAATGCTGTGTATATACTGAGAAACATAATCGAACGTTCTATAGAAGTAAACAAAGATCTACACCTTTGCTTTATTGACTACACAAAGGCTTTTGATAAAGTGAGACATGTCAACATGATAAGGATGCTTGAAGATCTACAAATTGATGGAAAAGATCTTAGACTTGTAAAAAACATATATTGGAAACAACAAGCTGCCATAAGAGTTGATAATGAAGTAAGCCAATATCAGCCTATTAAAAGGGGTGTGAGACAGGGATGTGTAATGTCTCCAGATCTGTTTTCCCTGTACAGTGAAAGTATTTTCAGAAATATTGAAGATATGGAAGGAATCAACATTGGGGGACGATGCATCAATAACATTAGATATGCAGATGATACAGTCTTGATTGCAGACAATGAACAGGACCTGCAAAATTTAGTAGATGCGATTGTTACACACAGTGAACAACTAGGGTTAGAATTAAATTGTAAAAAGACACAGATTATGGTCGTCACTAGGAAGGACGAAATACCACAATGTAATATACAAGTAAATGGGAATATTCTTCAACAAGTGAGCAGGTACAATTATCTCGGAACAGTAATAACATCTGATGGGAGATGCCTTGAAGAGATTAGAACAAGAATCGCCATGGCAAAAGTAGCCTTTAGCAAGATGAAAAACATATTGACCAATAAAAAGATGTCAATTGAAACGAGAAAAAGAGTGTTGAGATGCTACATTGAACCTGTACTTTTATATGGATGTGAAGCGTGGACAATGAGCAGTCAGGCTGAAAAACATCTGATGGCTGTAGAGATGTGGTTTCTGAGGAAAATACTAAGAATACCATGGACAGCCAGAAAGACCAATGAACAAGTCCTTCAAGAAACAAATGAAGATCGTAAATTGATTAGAGAAATTAGACGTAGACAGTCAAAATTTTTTGGGCATGTTATGAGAAGAAATGGATTGGAGAATTTGGTGACAACTGGTAATATCGAGGGGAACAGACCAAGGGGACGACCTAGAAGCAAGTACCTAGATGGCTTGGCCTTGTGGCATGGTCGAGACAGAAACACGGAGCTGATCCACGACTCTGGTGATCGAGTGAGATGGCAGAACATGACCGCCCACGCTTACCAGCATGGCACATGATGGATGGATGGATGGTTTCCCTTCATGCGCAAGGCTTTTGTTTTGCATGGTGCAACAGAACACACAGCACTACACAGACAAAAAGACTTGCACAAAGACAACTATAAAATTTAAGCACCTTCATAGAAGACAATACCTTCAACTAGTTGACTTTCATGCTAAATTGTTAATCATTCAATGAAGTGCCATCTCCACAATGAAATTTGGCTGTAATGGATCTTTGACAGTTTCTGTATTGTGCTTCCGGCGTACACTCTGATCACTGTCCGTCAATCTCTTGATGTTACCTTTCCACTTGTGCATACCTCTTACTCACCTGACTTCAACTTTTACCTTCAGTGTAGTTTTCATAAAAGTGCCTTGTTTATTAACTGTGACCAAAATACCAGACTTCTCTCTCTCTCTCTCTTTTAAAAAAATAAATTTCTTCCATAATTTCTCTTGGCATTTCCAGCTTCTCTGAGACTTCCATATTTGCTTGTTTTTTTTTGTTCTTGTGATATTTTTTGGGCCTCAACTTTTCAACTGGAGATTCTAATTTCTTGTTCATTTTAATGCTTCTGTGGCATACAGTAGTGTCCATGTTGTGGGTGTATGTGAGCGCTGTCTCTTCCTCTTCTTCTTTGACCTCACACACACAACAGTTGGTAAACTGTAACAAATGTTACAGAAAAATAAAATTCTCATACCTCTGTATGGGAAACCAAAGCAAGGCGGTCTCCTGCCAAATCGCCCGCAACTATATTTTGATTGCAGGCATGTAGGATTACGAATCACATTCGTAAGCCTTTCGCCACAGAGCCAGATAGGGAAAACAATAATTATTTTTTTTCTCATGAACAACAAGTATTACCTGGCCAACTCCATCACTTTCAGTCTCCAAGGTGTATCTGGCTCAAACATCTGGATATCATACCTATGTTGCAATGCCTAAATTCAGAACACCACAAAGTTAGAAATTCAGTTCAGTCCACAGACACAGTTAACTGATTCAGTGCCAAACAAAAAGCAAGTCTGGACCAATCATGGTACAAAATCAACTGAACAAGTATTATAATGTTAATTTCCGTTTACTGCACACTGAAATTGCAGAAGATACCATGAAACAAAACAAATAACACAGATGACCCTAGTGTATCATCCTTCTGTCCAAATGGGAGGTTGCATTTGGCAATATATTATCCTTTGATACTGAAACAGTCACCTAACAGATTCACTCATGTTACTGTCATTGCTTGTCCCCTGATCGCTTGGTGTGAAGTGTTATTTGTCTCAATACTGCATAAAGGGTGTCTCGATGTGCTAATGCAAAAATAGTATCAAGAAACTGAGATTGTTGTAACGAAGCTGTAATAAATATCAAACTATATGAATAATGTAAAATGGTTGTAATGAGGCTGAAACAAATATCTAATAGTATCAATAAGCTGAGATGGTTGTAACGTCGCTGTAATAAATAACAAATTAGTGTAAAGGACAGCTAAGCAGGGAACTAACCTTCCCACCTCATTATTTCTGAATCAGAAGTCAACACTAAAGTCTAATTGACTGGTGAACCTACCACGCACATCGGCAACACCCTGGCCACACAGACCTCTACTAAGTGGGTAATTGACTGGTGAAGAAAATGAACCTACCACGCACATCGGCAACACCCTGGCCACACAGACCTCTACTAAGTGGGTAATTGACTGGTGAAGAGAATGAACCTACCATGCACATCGACAACACCCTGGCCACACAGACCTCTACTAAGTGGGTAATTGACTGGTGAAGGGAATGAACCTACCACGCACATCGGCAACACCCTGGCCAACAGACCTCTACTAAGTGGGTAATTGCCACATTTTATTATGTTTATTATCATCAGTTGGGCAGGACTATATTAGGTCTGTAACCTGTAGCTGCAGAGCATGGCAAATGCTGATGGTGACAGTTCAATGCAAGGGATCACAGATGATGAACACAGATGGCAACATTCTGCCAAGCTGAGGTACAGAATATCTGAAGAGGACCTGAGTTCAAAAAGATTGAGAACCCCTGACTCTAATACTAATGAAACATAAGCAAAAATAAACAATAATGATTATAATGTTTACTAACTGCTTCTACAGGACCACTGACAAGCAAAGAGAGAGAGAGAGAGAGAGAGAGAGAGAGAGAGAGAGAGAGAGAGAGAGAGAGAGAGAGAGAGAGAGAGAGAGAGAGAGAGAGAGAGAGAGAGAGAGAGAGAGAGAGAGAGAGAGAGAGAGAGAGAGAGAGAGAGAGAGAGAGAGAGAGAGAGAGAGAGAGAGAGAGAGAGAGAGAAGGGTATGGAAAGCCACTTGCTGTCACAGTGCAATGTAATGGATAGGTTGTAAATTTGTTTATGGCTCGTGATAGAAATAGGAAAAACCACATGAAAAGTGACAATGTCCCATATGCAGAAAGCTTGGAGATCTTGACCCCACTTGATGATACCCTTTGGTAATCACGGTAAAGGAAATTCAGCGAACAATATAATGTCATAACAATGTACTTCACTTTACAGTAGCATATGTCCGGCTGGTGTGTATTGATGATGTGGGACACAACAAACACGTCCACGTAAAACAAGTAAGGGCCTTTTCCCACTTCTTGAGGCATATTGGGTACATGGTGCTATCCTCATACTTTTATGAACCAATGGACACAGGGGTGATGAGGCCAAAACCATGCTGGCTTTCCTTACTTCCCAGAATAACTTCCTAGTACTCACTTTAAACTGAGTCAACTTACCAACTCTATGCTGCCAATGCCAAACCTGGACGATGACAGAAAGAGAGAAAAGACAAATCACAACTACAGAAATGAGATTCCTGTGAAGAATACTCAATGTATCAATAAGGGAGAAAATCAGAAATGACGAAATCAGGACTAAAGTGGGGATTATAGCAGCACCAGATTTTATGAGAAGGCAGCAAGTCAAATGGTTTGACCATGTAACTAGGTTACCAACTAACAGTACACCACAACAAGCAATGATATACAGACCAACTTAAAGCAGATGATTGACAGAGGTAAATGATGGACAGAGGGAATAGCAGAGTCCATGGGAACCTTGATATATGAAGCCCACAAATGGGCACTCTTCCGCTGTTTATGCCTCGCCTTGACACCGCAAGGTACAAGAGGAATGAGATGAGATGAGATGAACCTCAGAACACAGATTAATTCAACAACCACCTTGATGGAGAATGGAATACATGACTGCTGGGCCAGCAGGCAAGTGTGCTAGACACTGTACTATTGCAGCTTCCCTCATTTACTGGTAATCGTCTGTGATCACAGTAATACAGACAAGGGCTTATCTAATTCTGTCAGACTGACTGGGAAATATAATAAGCTACACAATACGTAACAACGACATATATCAGGGTTCAAATCCTCAGTAAGGTGTGGATTTTTTCTGTTCAAGGGCAAAAAGAAAACCCTGACCTGCAATCTGCAGCGACTGCACTAGCCAGGCGACCTTAATTCCTCAGACACAAGACCCTCCCACCCCCTCCGTCCTACACCGCAAGGTGCTATAGACAGTAGATGATAGAGAGTTGACAAATTAAATAGTCGATGTGAAAGGGAACTCATTTTGGCTGGGTTTTAAAGGAGAACATTCATATCATACAGACACCTCCACAAGTGCTCAACTTCTGTAAATTACACAAGGAGAATCTGAGGACAAACTCCATAACAACAGTAAGGATCTGAACGAACGAACAAGTGCGCACGCACACATGTGCGCACAGAGAGAGAGAGAGAGAGAGAGAGAGAGAGAGAGAGAGAGAGAGAGAGTAGAGAGAGAGAGAGAGAGAGAGAGAGAGAGAGAGAGAGAGAGAGAGAGAGAGAGAGAGAGAGAGAGTAGAGAGAGAGAGAGAGAGAGAGAGAGAGAGAGAGAGAGAGAGAGAGAGAGAGAGAGAGAGAGAGAGAGAGAGAGAGAGAGAGAGAGAGAGAGAGAGAGAGAGAGAGAGAGAGAAAAAGAATTGCACATAATATACAAATTCTTTTGTAGAAATTTAGCCCTTGCAGTGGTCTATTTGGCCTGCTCTTTCAATTTCCAACTACCACATCAGCCATCCAGTGTTGTTTGGTTGAGAAAATATAGACTTCACAATATATTCCAATACACCCTAACACTTTAATCTTTATTACTTGATCCTTCCCAAAACAAAACAAATGAAATTTGCACAAATATCAATCCTACAAACAGAACATTCAAAGTTCATTTAAACTTACCAGCACAGCATATGGCAGCAGTTCCCACATGGTTGTGTTAGTGTTGTCAATGATTACTGGAGATCTTCTCTCCTTGACACACTGCAGAGCTGAAACCATGGCACACATGAATGCAAAAGATGTACAAATTGGTGAAACACGTAAAACAATGTACTGGAGTAGAAGCTAGTGTTGTGGCGAAGGGGTTACAAAAGCAATTCGTATTCCCGCATATCAAGTTCAAAACACAGCTGTGGTAGAATTTGGAATCATACCGCCTCATGTTAGTTTTCATACAATGGTATGAGTGCCGGCGGTTCAGAAAACAATGGCAAACTACTTAACGTACACTTGCCAAGAAATTACAAACAGCCAGTTGACTGCGACATCCTGTAAAGGACATGCAACTAACTTTGTAATATTGTTTTAATAACTTATGTTCTTCAAGGGTAGATCTGTTTGTTCTCATTTATTATGTCTTGTTTTATAAAGTGAGTAACATATCCCCTTACATGCCCCTTACAAGCGCACTGGGCATATGGTGCTAGATGCGTATTTTTATAGACCAATCAGCACTTGATGGGTGATGTGGTCATTATCATGCCAGATGCCTTTGTTTCCTAAGATATTGTCTGGTACCAGTTTTTCGCTGGTTCATCTGAGGAGCCCAGGTCCTTTTTAAACATCCTAATCTGCCCCGATTTGGATTGAACCCATGACCACTGGGGTGGTAGGTGAGCGTCTAGACCAGTGGTTCTCAACCTTTTTTGGCTCATGCACCCCTTCACCATATGTTTAGAATGTCATTCTCCCCCCTTTCATATTTCCTCCCTATAAATCCCCCCCCCCCTTTCTACACAGTATACGTAAAAATGGAAGCTAAATTTAATAACACATACTAGAACAAGTCTAGACGTCTACGTAAAATGTGATTTGCAGGTCTACTTATGTTATAAAACAAATTTTAGAAGGGTGAGAAGTACAGAACTGTAAGTATGGAGGAAAAAAGAATATCAAGTAATTGGTTCTTGTATTAACACGATCTTGACGTAATCTTAATTACATCCGTGGTAACCCTAAAATTCCCCACTGGTTGAGAACCACTGCTCTAGACACTAAGCTACCACATCTCCCCTTGTTTTATTCAAGATGTTAATATTTGGAAACTATAAAAGGCAAATCACTCTTGTGACCTGTTGTCATTACTTCCCTCTTTACTGGCATCAGAGTTCTATGAGTGAAAGATTTAATGAAATTAAAAGAAAAACAGACCTCTCTTCTTGTTCCAGTCATGTGCGTCTGGCAAGTCATTTCTGTTGTAGCTGTACTGCCCAACACCCACGAAGAAGTCGTCTGTGGACAATACTTCCCCTTGAGCACCAATTCGCTGGCTCTCTTCAAGCAGTTGCCTGAATATGGAAAAACAACCAACAATTCATCAAGACCAAGTGCCATCTCCACATCGAAGGTCGGCTGCAGGGAGTCTAAAACACCCTCTGTCCTACATCTTCATTCATGCATTCATATAAACTTTTTTCACTATATCTTTTATGCTGCCTACCCTCATGCAATGTTTTTTTTTCCTTTACATTCTTCATCTCTACTTTTTCCCGCCAGCCCATTTAAAAAAAAATAAGCTGTGGTGTCTCTATTTATAGCCCAAGTACCTTATTAGTCTGACCTTGATCTCATGACTCTAAAAAGAATTTAAGTAATTGAAATGTAAGAATCTTTTAACAATGAATATAAGTTATGGTGTTAAAGTTTCTTCTTTGTTCTTTTTATAGTCCATGCCGTGTGGCGTTTATGATCATGTCTATCCACAATCTTCTGTCACTTGTGCCAATCTTTTCTGATACAGATGTTCCTCCATGCTATGATGTCAAACTGTCCAGTATTTTCTCTCTTAGCGCCCCTCATCCTCCTATCTGTCCATGGTGTTCTCATCATTCTTGTGTAAGGCCACATCTCTGGAGTTTCCACATAATTGGTCACTTCAATGCTAAACTATCCATGATCGGCTTCTGTACAACAAGATTAGCTGGCTCAATATAGCTCTTAAGAACTCTTGTCATCACCTGGAATGACAAACAATTGCAGTGAATATTCTTCATCTGGTGAAATGTTGCTTGGGCTTCGCTACATTTAACTTTGTCAATGTCAAACACGCACACTGGCTGTAACTAAATCATAACAACAGAGATGCGATGCGTTAGAACAGCTGCAGGAGTAACCATGAGAGACAATTAGGAATTAGAAAATTAGAAGGCGTCTAGGTCTGAAACCAGTCATGCACTTCAGTAAAGAACAACAGATTAAATGGTTTGGCCACCTCACAAGAATACCCTGGTACCATCTACCACAAAGAGCCACACTGAAGAAAAATAATGGATACAGAAAAAGGGGAAGACCACGTAAAATATGGAGTGATGGTATAAAAAATAACCTTAGAAATATGAATACCAACTTACAAAGAGCATTAGAAAGAGTGAATAAAAGATCTTTACATCTTCCCTCAAAACTTAACTTAGGTAAATGGATTAAGAAGAAGAACTTTCTTAATACAATTTTCACTCACAATTAACTACATTTATCTCACTTAAAGGTGATAAATAAAGTTACTGGCCACCCCTCCTCATTATGTCAAAACCTAGAATACGTCAAGACCTAACACTTCACAACACTAAGGCAACCCTTTTCTGCTATGGAATTACCTTTACCTTTCAAATAAAATCAGTCCAAATTAGATTTCTCTCATCACCACATAGTTTTTCTTTCATGGGGGTGGGACAAGATCATCAGGGCATTTCCTAATACCCATTTTAAGCTAGGACAACTTGGAAGCCAGTCAATGTTTAAAAATCTGCCAAGATGGGATGGCAGGCAAGCATGCTGGCCACTGGACCAATACACCTCTCGTGTAGTCACCTTGGATTGATAACATTGTGTAAATAATAAAGTAAATAAAGGACCCTTTTATACACCATAAGGAGTATAAGGTATGTGGTGCTAGCACTATATTTTATAGACTAATGGCAACATCGGGGATGTTGTGGTCGATGTTTCACCGGCTGCCATTACTTCCCCAGACACTTCCAGGCACCCATTATAGGCTGGTTCAATCTGGAAGCCCAGGTCACTGTTTACAAATCCATCAAGACAAAGGATTTGAATACATGATCACTGGGATGGCAGGCGAGCATGCTATCTACTGCAGCATAACTCAAACGTCAACTAGCCAATAAACATTACCATATGTATGGCACATTACACCTTCCTTAGGTATTTATAATGCCCATGTCAAACATTGCCTCAGTGAGTCATGTATTATTCATTATTTTTCATGCGTATTAATATTGTTTTTTTGTTGTCTAAGATTAGCTTCATAAGTGATGTTGAATGAAATAACGTATAAGAGGAAACAGAGAAGGGCAGAATGTCAGACAGGCCTGTGTACCCAATTCTTAACCCTTTGAAAATAAAGTGTGTTCGTTCATTCGTTCGTAGCGTCCCAGTACATATCTTGTGTTATCTTCAGGACATTCTGATGTTGCTGGGGTCATCAGCACATGCACACTCCTCTACCTCCATCAGTTAAGGGTGGAGGTCAGCACGGCCAAATGGATAAGAGCGCATGTTCTTAAACATTCGGTGTACTGATGCCCAGGTAGCGGGTTCAACCCCTATACTGATCAGCTGGACCAAAATGTTGACTTCTCATCCTTGACATGGTGACGTAAATTACAAGTACCTTTGAAATTGGAGTGGATTGCCTGATGGCGAAGGAAACTAGTAACACGGAAAGCTAAATCCACATGCAATAATCAGTTCAGTGCACTAGAAGTAGTAGCTCATGTATGGACTATGCTTAAGTTCAAAGCGAGCGAGGGGAAAAAATAACTTGAGGATTTGTCTTCTGTTTTTAAAAGTATCTCTTATCTATAAAATAATTTTGTGTAGCATGACCAAATTTTCATTTCAAAACTGGGCCCTGAGAGAACAGTTTGGGATGTTCTGTTTGGTAGACATCAACGGCTGCTTATCTGGAAGCAGAGTGGCTTGGTGATGCCGTGTATGTTGGGAAGTTTAGTTCCAGTTATGGATGATTTCTTTAGAACAAGGAAACCACAAGTTGTTATACTTTCTCCTGAGAAGTAGATCAAATGCCTGGCCTTCTGGCATGGATGAATATAACAGTTTCTTAAATCCTTTTCACCGAGTGTCAAAAGAGAGTGCTGACTAGTGTTACATTAATGAATCACTAAACAACGAGAAGTAGATTGTGAGCTTTACTAGAACACGACTATAAGTAACAAAATGAACTTTGCAGCTAAAGAAATGTTGCTGTCTGACAGTAAATCTTGGAATGTGAATAACAAACTAGGAAGAGCTTGGAGGAAGCGAGGTTGTGGTTTCAGAGATAAATGTTGCAGATATCTTGGACAGGCAGAGTTACTAACAACGATTGCCTGGAAGAGGCTAATGAAAGTATAACATTACATACAAATATAAGAAAGAGACAATGTACTTTGGACATGTAATGAGAAGAGAAGCATTGAAAACTATGACAACTGGAAAGATCAGCAGTATAAAAGGCAGAGGAAGACCAAGAGAAATGATGCTGGGTGGCCTAAGATGGTGCTTGGAGGAGTATCATCAATGGAATTGATCCAGAACACCCACCGACCAACCAAGTTATGTGGGGATACTGGAACACCCATGCCATTTAGCAGAGCACATGATCATATTAAAAGCAGACACTGTGTTTACACAGTGAACAGCTAAGGTTAGAATTAAATTGTAAGAAGACACAGATTATGGTCGTGACTTTTTTTTTTCCTTTAATTCGCATATCCTTTTACAGGACATTGCTGTCAACAGCAGCATCTTTAAGATGTCTGTTGATTTCTTGGCAAGATTACGCTCAGTAGTTTGCCATTGCTTCCTGAGTGGCCGGCTCAGTTATCCCGCAAGTCACCAGCGGGGGACGAACCGCTCCTAGTTCTCATCCGCTACGAGACTCTGCGTGATAAACGGGATTACGGAGAAAGTGGTGTAACCCCTCGGCCAGAGAGACCGGCATGGTCGTGACTAGGAAGAACAAAATACCACAATGTAATATACAGGTAAATGGGAATATTCTTAAACTAGTGAATCAGTACAATTATCTCGGAACCCCTATATCGGACAGCTGGACTAAAATGTTGACCTGTCGTCCTTGACTTGGGGATGTAAGTTACAGGCACCTTTGAAGTCGGAGTGGGTTCGCCTGATTGAGAGGGACACTGTTAATAGGGAAAGTTAATCCACATGCAAAATTCAGTCCATCACTTCTATAAATAGTGCGTATGGAGAACGCTTGAGTTCAAAGCGAGTGAGCACAAAAACAAAAATCCCCAAAACAACAATTTTGGAACAGTCATAACATGTGATGGGAGATGCCTTGAAGAGATTAGAACATGAATCGCTATGGCAAATGTAGCCTTTTGAAAGATGGAAAACATACTGACTGCCATATAGTGAGTGCAAACGAAATGACGTCATATAAATTAGAGAGAAATCCTCGACGCCAAAATACGATAAAAACTAAGGGACGCGTTGGAAACAACAAAAACGTCACATAGCGATCAGAGTAACAACGGACAGACTTGCGGGGACATGGAACCGAGAAGGCAGTGCAAATTTTAGTAGTGAAACATTGGCGTGGCTATGGATCAGAGTTGGCATAAAGATCAGTGGCTGGAGTTACAATAGCAGAGAAAGAACAGGTGACAGACATGCTACAAGATATCGCCACAAAAGTAACGAACCTGCCTGCAGGCAGAGAAACTAGACATATTTCACATAGAGCAGGGAGACCAACACTGAGTGGATGGATAGAAGGTCGTCTGCGGACGAATAGAACAAATGGCTGATAGTTAGAAAACCAGGTTTGTCTTCTATTCATGCATATTCATATCAAATGTTCTTAAACCCGCCTGGTGTCACAGGCTCTTAAGTAATAATGAATTGTAGTGGTTGTCGAAGCAAACGGTGTACGTTGTAACAATTAAACAGCGAGAATTATAATTTAAAGCCAAGAGTCTGCTTCGTCCATCACTTTCAAGTTACGGCTCCAGTTGCTCTTGGTTGTACAGTTCATTGAGCCAGAAAGAATTATATGCGTACCGTTGGATTGTTGGAGTTATTATTATTATGATTATCCGAAACCAGCAGTATGGCACTGACCAATAAAAAGATGTCATTTGCATCGAGAAAAAGAGCATTGAGGTGTTACATAGAACCTTTGCTTCTGTGTGGATATTAAGCATGGACAATGAGCAAACAGGCTGAAAAACATCTGATAGCAGTGGAAACGTGGTTCCTGAGGAAAATGCAAACATACCAGGGGCAGTCAGAAAAACAAATGATCAAGTCCTACAAGAAAGAAATGAAAATCGTAAACTGATTAGAGAAATTAGGCGTAGAGTCAAAATCTTTTGGTCACATTATGAGAAGAAATAAGTTGTAGAACTTGGTGACAACTGGCAAGATCGAGTGTAAGAGAACAAGGGGAAGGCAGAGAAGTAAATACCTGGATGCTTGGCCATGTGGCATTGTCAAGACAAGAACACTGAGCTTATTGATAACTGATGATCAAGTGAGATGGCGAAACATAATCGCCCATGCTAATCGGCATGGCACGTGATGATGATGATGATGATGATGTGTTTATAATCATATTATGAGAGCACTTACTTTGCAAGATATGACTTCCCACTGCCTGGAAGACCTCGGAGGATGATCATCACGGGCTGCTTCTCGTGGATATAATGGCGTATAACCCCAACTGGAGTTTTGACTCCTCGGAACTGTAGCTTGTTTTCAAGGAGCTGTGACTGTGTACAAGCTGCTGTTGATCCCTGTGGTCTTACATCCGATTCTGAAAGCATTTTCTTTGGTGTTGGTGAAGATGATGACATGTTAGCATTATCTACAACGGAGTTGACTACTGCTGCTGCAGGACCTGCTGTGTTGGTCAAGGATGGTGGGAGTCTTGCTGCAATAGGGGAATTAGAAACTGTCTGTGTTGCAGAGATGGCAGATGACGTTCCATTTTGTGATTTCTTATACATCGGATGTGAAGTGCTGGCACCAACTGCATCAAAAGAAGCAGGGAAGCTTTCATCAGGCAATTCCTGGTGCTTCTTCATCATTGGAGGTGATGACCGTGGACCATTTTGCTGACTTTCTGAAGGAATCTGCCATGGTGAAAATGAAGGATCTGGCATGGATTTTTCAACTGATAATTTCCTAGCCTTTCGTGTTCGCTGAGGCTTAGGATCAATTAGAGATGAGGTTGATTCTGAGAATATATCACTCCATCCCAATGGATCCATAGGATCAACATTCTTCTGAGATTTAACACCAGAATCCTGCTTTGTATCTCTTAAATAGGAAGAGCAATCGCCTAATCTCACAGGCATTTGGAAATTATACTTATCACCATATGAAAGAGAACCTGTGTCTTCATGTAATTTCTTGTGCTTGCCCTTTTTAGCAGTGGCATTTTTCTTTTTCCTTGTTGACGGAGCTGAAAAAAATTGTACATCTTCAGCTTCGTCAGGCTTCTGATTCCTGGAAGATGCTGCAACCTGTGAAACAGGTCTTGCCAGATGAATGGCAACAGATCTGGGAATAAATTCCAAGGCACTTGGTGATAACTTCAACTTTGAGGATGTCTCTTTCTTACTATTCTCACGGTCTTCTCTGCTTACTGTAGAATAACTGGAACCAATGCTCTTGGCACTTGATGAAAAATGTGTTGTTAGGTTGCAGCTCGGTAAATCTGTAGAATCAGTACCTCCTAATGGCATAGAAATACTCTGTGCACTAGATGAAAATGAAGCTGCCAAGCCGCTGCTGGCTAAGCCTGTAGAATTAGTAGCTCCTAAAGAAGTAGGCACTGCATCAGAGCTCTGGAATGTATAGTTGTGGCCTACAAATGCTGCAGCCTTCGCTGAACTGTTTTTCTGTTTAAAATCTCTATTCCTTTGAGACTTGTTCATCTTGAGCAGGCCAGTGTTAATGTCATATTCTGAACCAACTGAGCCTCCGTGTAACTGACTGGTGTTTTCAGCAACAGCTGGTGATGCAGAATTTTTATTACGCTCGCTTCCGCCCGCATCTGTTAGCTTGATGCTATCGCAATATGTGCTAAAACCATCAGATCCTATGTGACTATAAAATTTATCCCATTCACTCAAAACATTAGCCCATGAATTAAACAATGGATTATCTGACGAGTTTAGATTACCCGCCGTGGTAAAATCTGATGTACCATTAACCTCTTGTAAACGTCTACGATCTGTCTTGTACAATTTCTTATCTAAATTACCCTGCGTGTGTATCCCAGCTGTGGAGCTGTTTATTTCCTGGTGATGACTATTTTCATACAAGACACTTCTTTCACCATTATCTGTTCTAATGTTGCTACCTGCGTTTATAATGTGTGCTTCGGAACTATTTGTAGCTGACTTGGCTACATTTGGAAACCAAGACAGATCGCTAACAAGTTCCTTTCTCAATTTACTGTCTCCTGCTTCTTCTATAAAATTATTAGAACCTGTAGAACTATTCAGGAAATCAGGTTTTGGCTTCAACACTTTATTATTTTCATTACCATAAATATTATATGATTCACAATTATTCAGCTCTCTATAATCCTGTTTTTTCAACCACGAAGTATTATTATTCACAGATATAGCAGCATCTTTAACTATCCCATTTCTTAATAGCATAGACGGATTTAAATGTTTCACTGCATCACCAGGTGATTCTTCTACGTGTGCTAATGATGAGAAGTCCCTCATGCTACTTTCTAGGTTCTGCTGGTCTTGCACAATGTTGTTGGACAAAGCAGCACTGCCCAAACCTTCCAGGCTGGTGATGCCCATAGGCTGACTTTCCTCTGTCAGCAGACTGCAGGCGATTATTGCCAAATCATTGGACATCTCTTCCATGGTTTGGTTTGACTGTTCTCCAGATATTTCACTTAGTTTCTCTATGCACTCGTTTACTGTGAAAGAAAATGGGCAAATTAATCTCTTTCAGTCACAGAAGGTGATAGTAACTGCCCAATGGCAATGGAGGAATATGGTGATAATAAGAAAAGAACAAAATAGCGTGTGTACGATTTTCACAAGGGCCAAATATACACTGCTTGTAAAAAAAAAAAATTAATATGCTGCCAGATTTCTTTAGTATGGTCTGACTAAACGTAATAACTACAATCACACATGACATGTTGATTGGGAATAACAAGAATAGTCTATTACACATGGTATATGACTCAAGCCAGAAATAGATAAGGAAAATGGTAAACTATATGTTTTGAGTGATTTCATGTCGATTTATCTACAATGAATCATTTAGTACATTAAATTTAAATAAAAACTTGTCCTTGCAGCCTATCATAACAGTATCATTAAGCTGAAATACCGACTGGCATGGGCAACTTGCTCCTCCACATCTTGCAATCTCCAACAGCATGTGCCAATTTGCGAGCTTACAACTTGCTGTGCCAAGATAAACTGCCATCAAGAATCTTTTCTCACTGTCTTCCTTGATTGCTTTTTTCCCCAAAGATGTCTCCAATTGTTCCAATTTTTTATCTTCTCGTGATGTGGCAAAAAAGAAACACGATAACTGCTTCTTTATGATGATTGTATTATGTTATCTTTGAATCTTAGCCCTTTCAAAACAATGAGGCCATTCATTTTCACCATCAAAGACTTTTACTTCCTCAAAAATATTTTCCCGCGTTTTTCCATCCTGTTTCAGGATATTGCGGTCAACACCAGCATCTTTCAGCTGTATGTTGATTCCTAGGCTAGATTACGCTCATCAGCACGCCACGACTTTCTGAGCGACCGGCTCCATACTCTCATAAGTCACTTTTGCAATTCGAACCACTTCCTCAAAAATATATGAATGTGAATATATGAGTATCTAGCTGGCCTTATGAAAATAACATCAGCTTTAGGAGCACTCAAAGTTGGAAATGAAACCAGACATTCTCTAAGTCGAGTGGATGTAATACTTTTCTACCCTACAGGTTGATTCCATTCTTCTTCATCTTGTCTGGAGTGGACATAGGCAACCATAGCTCCCCGATCCTCTCAGTCATCTGATATGTAAATGAAGTTGAAGCTGCTTATATTATTATTACTCGCCCAGCTGTTTAAGCCAGCTCTGTTGTGAAGCGGTTACAGATGCAATTCATAATCCTGCACGCTTCTTTATAACACAGCTACTGGCAATTTAGCAGAATACCGCCTTGCAATGGTTTTCATAAAATGGTATGAGTGCTGGTCTTTCAGAAAGCAATGGCAAACAATTAAACATAAACTTGCCAAGAAATCACAAACCACAAAAAAATGCTGGGGATGACTGCGACGTCCTGTAAAGGATATGCAACTTAAAAAAGGCTGTTTAAGCTTCCCACATACATCTTTCTTTCTCTTCTTCTGCCTCTCTTGGTAAGTAATTTCCCACAGAAGACTAATTTCACTATTTTATCCCTTCTATGATATGTCCCATACATTTCATTTGCTGATTTCATTGACTGGTTTCTCTCCCACCAACCAGGTCACATAACTACACAAGTCAATACTCCTAGAATTTGAATTATCCTGGCATTCAATGAAAGTGGACAGCAGATTCTTAACAAATGATACAACAGACATATAATGAAAGATAGTTTAAAACAAAATAAACATAAGAATTGATGAAAATAAATAAATTATGGAAATTTAACAAATGTTGCTACGCCTGACAGGTTTATACTTTTCAATGACATAATGTTTGATTAATTGATACTTTTCAATGATATGTTTGATTTGTTGATACTTTTCAATGACATGTTTGATTTGTTGATACTTTTCAATTGGACAACTTTACTCACACCAAGAGAAACGTTTAAACAGTTTTCATATGCGGTGTCTGCGAAGAATACTTGGTATTAAGTCTCATCATCTCATCTCATCTCATCATGTTCCTCTTGTACCTTGCAGTGTCGAGGTGAAGTATAAACAGCTGGAGAGTGCCCGCTTATGGGCTTCATGTATTAATATTCTCATAGTGTTAAGTGGCAAGACAAAATCACTAATACTGAAGTATTGGAAAGATCAGGTTGTGTGAAGGTATATTCCATGCTCAGTCTTCGCAGACTTAGATGGATAGGACATGTTAGGAGAATGAATGATGGTAGAATACCAAAGGACATCTTTTTTGGTGAATTACAGATGGGTAAGAGATCTCAGGGTCGGCCTCTACTATGATACAAAGATGTGTGTAAGCGGGACATGACTGATACAGGCATTTATAATGCACATTGGGAGCAAGTCGCTGCTGAACGTGTTGCTTGGAGGGCAAATATCAGAAATGGAATAAAGACAAAGGAGAAAATTATTGCAGGTAAATCACATACCGAGCGTGTGAGACGTAAGATGGTGCATGATGGTGAAAATGACCATGTGTTCACATGCATCCACTGTGGAAGAACATTTACAGCGCGAATTAGCCTTATCAGTGACATTCGCCACCGCCATGGGTTGTAGTTTTGAAGCACAATGTGACAAACTATCGTCTGTCAAAACGGCAAGGTGTCAATGTAATGATACTTCTCAATGACATTTTTGATTTATTGATGCTTATCAATGACATATTTTATACTTTTCAATGACATGATGTTGGATTTATTGATACTTTTCAATGACATAATGTTTGAATTATTGATTGATTAGATTTGTCATAACAAATTGTGTTATGTTGCACTGTTTCATCAAGCCTGTAGCTCAGTACATCCAATTTTGACAAGCACTTCAAGTTTGCTTTCCCTAGCTTTTGACTGACCCCCAGTCTACCTACAAAGCTGCAGGTATGTGTCTCACTTCGTCTGGTCCATAACCCATGACCTGTCTGACATGGGAGACCCTGCCAGTAACTACGCTACCATCGGCATAGCTCTAGGTGTTACTGAAACATGCAGGCCCTTCAACCACTTCAAAAACAATTTTCATCGCACTATGAAACTATCTACAATGTTCTGATCTTCTTCCTCCTTTAGATCACACTAGGAGACTTGCAGCCCAGTGCATGAACTCTCTATTACAGATGACTATCCAACAACAATGACAAGACAAACTAAAAAAGAAATTAGCTGAGCTTCACCTGAAAGTGCGCAACGTGGCTCCAACAAACAGCAAAAATATTACCATTCAATAACAAATTAGATCTGTCATACGCAGCTAACAGTCCAAAAATATATTGGCACTGCTGGTTGTTACATTAAGAACACTAAAACACACGTGTCGACATGTGCAATCTCAGATTAACTCTTTTAACTCTTGATACTTGATATGCAGCAAAAATATTACTATTCAATAACACATTAGATCTGTCATACGCAGCTAACAGTCCCAAAATATATTGCCACTGCTGGTTGTTACATTAAGAACACTAAAACACATGTGTCGACATGTACAATCTCAGATTAACTCTTTTAACTCTTGATACTTGATATGCAGCATTAGATCTGTCATATGCAGCTAACACAGTCCCAAAATACAGTGGTGCTGCTGGAAATTACTAAAGCACACGTGTCAACACATACAAACTCAGATTAACTCTTTCAACCCTGGACAGTTGTCACATTAACAAACTCTGTCCTAGTTATTCTTTCTGTGCCATATAGTTCTTTTTAATCCCTTTACTCCCAAGCAGTTATTTTAACTCCAAAAAGATCTTGCTTGCTTGTGTTCGCTGGCTGTGATCTCCAGCGTGAAGTCTTGTATGTCGGATGAAGACATCCTGTTGTCCAACATCAGTCTGATGTCATACAGGACCTGAGGTTTGCGTGAGTATCCGTTGTCCCATGTCTGACTTATTGGTGTGCAGATTGGTGGTTCCTCGTCGTGCAGGCAGACACTCTCCGACTTCGGAGGAATCAACGATCCTACTGACTTCAGCCAGGACCCCGAAGGGACCTGTTGCCCAGGACGCTCGGCAAGGACGCGTCAATAGGTCTTGGCCAGTATAGAACCCAGCCCTGGTGCCTTAGAAACACCTCTGCATCCCAAACAAGACATCTAATATTTTAAAATACCAATCTATAACAAAATAAGTTAAGAAAAGTCTGTTGTGTGTAGAATAACCAGTTATCAGTTATCAGTTGGGGTATCTTCGTTGCACTCCGGACATGTCCATAGGTGCTCAGATCCTCCCCCCAGCATATGCATCAGCGTCCGGTGGCTAATAGTGCCAGTTCTGTGTTGGTTGACGAGGCACTTTGTTTTCCCGATGTACCTCTCGCGTCTGGCTGTGCCGATTCTTACTCCCAGGTCTTTCATCCTGGACAGCAATGTGGAATCACTGACGTCAAAATCCTCTGTTCTCGCCATATAGATATACAGAATAACCAATGAACGCACATTGCACTAGTTGTACAGAATGAGTTACAAGCATGGTGTGGCAGAATTCATTTATTACAATTTTTAACTGGAGGTTTGTTTATAATATCATCACCTTATCTCATCATGTTCCTCTTGTACCTTGCGGTGTCAAGGTGAAGCATAAACACCAGGAGAGTGCCCACTTGTGTGCTTCATATATAGAGATTGACATGGACTCTGTTATTTCCTCTGTCCATCGTTTACATGGTCATCCTCTTCTTCTGGTTCCATTTGGTCTGTACATCATTGCTTGTTGTGGTATACTGTCAGTTGGTAGCTGAGTTATGTGGCTGAACCATTTCACCTCTGTTTTTCTAATGAAATATAGGGCTGCCTTACCCCCACTTTAGTCCGGATTTAATCATTTCTGACTTTCACTGTATTGCATGCAGTCTCTTTTACTGCCTTTTATTTATTTTTTTTCAAATTGGTATAATTATGGTGTTTCCCCATGTCTTGTGGTGTTTATTGTTCTATCCAATCATTGTTAAACAGTCTATGTGGCCATGCTGTCCATACTTCTCTTGTTGCTTTAATTAGTTCATTTGGTACTTCATCTTGTTCCGGTGATTTATTCAATGGGGCTAATCTAACGGCTTCTTCAATTTCTTCTTTCAATATATTTGGTTCTAGTTCTTCGATGGCATCCATGCAGGTTTCTTATTCCTATGTCAGAGAGATGTTGAGAAGTTTGATGCACTTCCTCCATCTTTTTAGGGTGTGTTTTTCTTCACTTATTGGTTCTCCTTTTTCACTGTTAATTATTTCAGTTGGATCAAAGGATTCTGTTCTAGTTCTCATTATACTAACTTTTTTGTAGAAGTTTCTAGTTGCCTCCTTATAGTTTTTATTTAGGGTTTCTCCATATTCCGCCAAATCTTAATTATTCTATTTATCATTCTATTTGTGAATCTTATTGTTATTTTATACACATTATAATCATGATCCCCTTTCCTTTTCAACAACAAATAACAATTGCACACACGGACTTGTTCATAATTTCAGCTGTAATTTGTCAAGACATGAATATCTAGTAAAAAAATATAAATATGGAGGAAAGTGCCAGTGAAACATAGAAGAGGAGGACCATAACATACACGGATTCAAGATGTGAAAGATAATTTACAAATGACAGTGCAACAGAGGCAGAGCATCTGGCTATGATGGAGAGAAATGTTGACAGACTTACAGGGAGGAAGAACATCATAGGACAAGTCACAGGAAGAATACATTTCTCAATCTCCAACATGCTTGCTTTTGTGCGTAACATGAACAATTAGGATGGCTTGCTGTTTTTGTTTAATTCTTATCTGATTTATATCTTAGGCTGTCAGAGAGTTAAACAGATTTTTAATACCTAAAAATTATGGTACATTTCCGCAATTAAAAAAATTCCAAACACCTGTTCATTCTTATCTTGTATACACATTACTACTCTATTGTGCCATGTACTGCAACTAGTATAATACACAGCTAAACTGTTAAGCCTAAACGTATTGTGTCTTATTAGTGTCTGATAAAGTCATCATCATCATCAAGTGCCGTGCCGGCTGGCGTAGGCGTTCATGGCTCTCCATAGATCTCGGTCTTTGGTTTTCTGGATCAACTCTGCTGCTGATATTCCTCCATGCCACCGTCTCAATCCATCCAGCATCACTTCTCTTGGTCTACCTCTGCCTCTCTTCCCCTCGATCTTTCCAGTTGTTACGATGTTCTCCAATGCCTCTCTTCTCATCACATGACCGAGGAAAGCTGTTTGTCTCTGTCTTATTGTTGTATATAATGTTCTAGTTTCATTAGCCTGTTTCAGGCAGTCGTCGTTAGTTACTCTGGCAGTCCAAGGAATTCGCAACATTCGCCTCAGTCAAGGCATGAATATCTAGTAAAAAAAAAATATAAATATGGAGGAAAGTGCCAGTGAAACATAGAAGAGGAGGATCATAACATACACGGATTCAAGATGTGAAAGATAATTTACAAATGACAGTGCAACAGAGGCAGAGCATCTGGCTATGATGGAGAGAAATGTTGATAGACTTACAGGGAGGAAGAACGTCACAGGACAAGTCACAGGAAGAATACATTTCTCAATCTCCAACATGCTTGCTTTTGTGCGTAACATGAACAATTAGGATGGCTTGCTGTTTTTGTTTAATTCTTATCTGATTTATATCTTAGGCTGTCAGAGAGTTAAACAGATTTTTAATACCTAATAATTATGGTACATCCTCGCAATTAAAAAAATTTCAAACACCTGTTCATTCTTATCTTGTATACACATACTACTCTATTGTGCCATGTACTACAACTAGTATAGTACACAGCTAATCTGTTAAGACTAAACGTATTGTGTCTTATCAGTGTCTGATAAAGTAGTCATACAAAAACCAACTGTATAATGAACAGATTAACACAATACACAAAGAGAACTGTCAAAGGGTTAAAGGTGAGGGCATCTACTTTATTGCATTATCGTCAGGGTAAGGATAGAGACGGAGGTTGCTGTGGAACTACAAACCGAACTCCCCCGGGAAGGTTAACCCGGTCAACAAATGCCCGCAGAAGTCGGATGTGTCGGCCTAACGGCGCAAGAACGCAGCTCTGCTGTAAACAGGCACAACGCAATCACATCCAAAAAAAAAACTACGGATGAACGAAGAAGAAACCGAACTCAATCGCATAAGTACTTGGTGTGATGAAGCTGGGGCAATGGTCAACCCAACAAAGGCAACAGTGACTTGGTTCTCGTTGAATAATCATATTGTCAACAATCCAACACCAACTGTAATGCTGTGTTCAGAGACGGTGGAAAGAACGCAGGCAATGAATTACCTGGGGATACGGTTTGATCGAAGCCTTGCTTATAATGTGCACATAGACCAGGTGATAACAAAGGCCAAGCGGGGCTTGGCAGCGATGCGGGTGATGGCGGCAGCAAACTGTGAGCAGCGCCATCTATGTCTTCTGTACGAGGGGCTGGTCATGTCTGTTTCGGAGTATGCAATGGCAATCCTGACTCTCAGCCATAAGCAGATAGAAAGGATGGAAAGGATACAGAATGAAGCTATGCGCATTATTCTTGGATGTACAAGAGATACAGCATGCAGGGCGATGCGCTACCTTCTTGATTTTCCAACCATTGAAGAGAGAATGCAAGTTTGCAGGGCACGCGCCTACCTCAGAATTAACGCAAACACACAGCATCCACTGCATAGTGAAATTAGGAAGGTAAGGGCAGCAGGTTAAAAAGAGGACGGTCGTGGATGGGTCAAGCCGAAGACATTCTTCAACAGGTGTGTTCACTTGAGGACTTAGAACCTGGCGAGGAGTGGGTGCAAGTGCCAACAGACTTCTGCACATCCTTTTCAGTTTGCATCCAACTAGATAGAAAATGCAGACAAGAAAATCCGGCTGCTGTGGAGGCTGAAGTACAAGCGTTGATTTTCGAGAATTCGCTAGACAGTGACGCGGTCATCTACACAGATGGGTCGGTCGTCCGACATGTGAGAAGCTCATGGGCCTTTACAGCTCGGGCCGGAGGGAGAATTGTGAAGGAGGACTCTGGTGCTTTCACTGAAACCACAAGTAGCCTGACCATGGAAGTCATGGCAGTAAGTAAAGCAATAACATGGCTCGAGACACAGACATTCACTAGGGCTTGTTTCCTTAGCGACTCAATGAACATGATCAAGAGGATAGAGGAGGGGTCGATCCGAAGAGAATGGTTGCTGCCTCTGGAGCGGTCTCGGCTGGCAAAGATTAATTTCATCTTCGTGCCAGGTCATGCGGGAGTACAAGGAAATGAGCGGGCTGACAAGCTCGCAGGTGAGGCTACTGTGGAGGGCGGACGCGCCATGGACCAGGCTGACATTCTGAATGCTCTACGAGAAGTGAGACTTTTGCAAGAACCAAGTGATGACTGTGAATCTACAACAATGGCCAGACTGCGAGAGCAGCAAATTAAAAGAGGGGTGGCCAAACAAGAACACTACGCAGGAAGCCAAAGAAGATTGATAAACCAACACAGAACTGGCGTCGTTAGCCGCTACACGCTGCGGGATTTGCTGAGGAGGGGATCCGAGCACTTATGGACTGAATGGTCCGATGTGCAACGAGGATGATCTGTCGACTAACTAACTAACTAACTTTATTGCATAGGGTTTAACCCCCTCCGACTTAGTATCTGTCTGCAGAATGGCAAGTCACCTGCTGAGAGCATCACACAAATCAGGAACTCTGTAGCTCAGTGGTTCTCAACCTTTTTTGGACCATGCCCCCCTTTACCATATGTTCAGAATGTCATTCCCCCCCACCCCCTTCAAATTTCCTCCCTATAAATCCCCCCCCCCCCCCACCCTTACACAGTATACATAAAAATGGAAGCTAAATTTAATAACACATACTAGAACAAGTCTAGACATCTACATAAAATGTGATTTGCGGGTCTACTTACGTTATAAAACGAATTTCAGTAGGGCAAGAAGTAAAGAACCGTAAAATTTAGAGGGATAAATAATATCAAGTAACTGGTTCTTGTATTAATGAGATCTTGAAATAATCTTAATTTTCCCCCTGGAGACCCTAAAATTCCCCCCCCCCCCCCCCTTGGGGGAAATTCCCCACCGGTTGAGAACCACTGCTGTAGCTCAAGCAATGACCATCTTCTTTAAAGTATGAGACAGACAGCTAGACCACAACGCCATGGAGACCCCCAAATAGAATTGTACAGTAAATAAAGAGTACATTTGAATATTCAAGATGATGAAGGGCTGTCAATACTTACAGCTAACAGTGACTAACTGAATGTGAAGAAAGAAAAATCAGTAGTCCTGACAACATTACATTCATCAACATCATTATGTGCCATGCCGATAAGTGTGGGTGATCATGTTTCACCATCTTACACAATCACCAGAGTTGTGGATCAGCTCTGTGTCTTTGTCTCAAAAATGTCATCCAGATATTTACTTCCCTGCCTTCCCCTTGTTCTTTTCTCCTCAATCTTTCCAGTTGTCACCAAGTTTTCTCAATTATTTCTGCTCATAACATGCCCACAAAATCTTGACTGTCTACTTCTATTTTCTCTAAACAGTTTACGGTTTTCATTTATTTCTTGTGGGACTTGCTCATTGGTTTTTCTGTCTGTCCATTGTATTCTTTGCATTTTCGTCAGAAACCACGTTTTCCCTGTCACTAGATGGTTTTTTTTAGCTTGTATGCTCTTTGTCCACAGTTCACATCCATACAAAAGAACAGGTTCATGTAGCACTTCAACATTACATTAGAGGACATTTAAATCATAGGAGATTTGGACATTCAAGCAATAATATATTTCAAATGATATCTACCACCTGTTTGCTGCAAGGGCCCTTAGGGAAAGTTAGCTGCATATCATTTACAGGACTTAACAGTCAACTCCAGCATTTTTTGGCTGTTCGTGATTCCAGGGCAAGTTTGTGTTCAGTAGTTTGCCATTGCTTTCTGAACGACCGGCACTCATACCATGGTATAGAAATACTAACACAAGACGGTCTGCTGTCTAATCGCCCACAGATGTGTTTCAACCGCACTAAGCGGGATTATGAACTGCATTTGTAATCCCTTAGCCACAGAGCCAGTACCCATAGGGAAGCAAAGAATATTAATATTGTACGAGGGTAGGTCAGAAAGTTATGCACTACAATTATTATCTCAGCTAATAATAAAGATAGAAGCATAAAATTTTTACCAATTTAAGGTTATAATCTCTTGAAGGTGTATACCAAATTGCACCCCTATAAACCAATTCTAACTGTGACACACAACCGTTAAATGATAGATATTAATGACTTACATTACAAGCAGAGAATTGTTAAACAATTTTTGATAGCAGAGAAAGAAACTGTTAACATTCACAAACATTTGTGTGCTGTTTATGGCACATTTTCAGCCGATAGAAGCACAGTTAGTCGCAGGTAGCAGAGAGTTTTGGTTTCTGCAAGTGGAGATGTAGAGATGGCAACTGCTTCTCCTTCACAACAACGCGCGTCCTCATACAAGTTTGCAAACAAGGGAGGCAATCGACAAAATGTGGAATGTACTGCCCCATCCACCTTACAATCAAGACCTGGCACCATGTCATTTCCATCTTTTCGGTCCCTTAGGAATGCTATCCGCGGGACAAAGTTTGAAGACAACGAGGGAGTGATTAATGCGGTGAAGAAATGGCTATGAGAACAGGACAAAATCTGGCACAAATCTGGGATACATGCTCTTGTTTCAAGATGACATAAAGCTGTTAAAGTTAATGGGGATTATACTGAGAAGTAGAAATATTTGCTGCACATGTGCATGAACATTGTGACTAAATTTCATTTGTATGTTATTAACGGATAAAAAAATAACAATTGTGGTGCATAACTTTCTTACCTACCCTCTTAACCTACTATACATGCTGAGAGAGGTGATTGCGGTAGGGATGGTGTGATACTGGATATCGTAACCCGTAGAAAACTAGCTGTAAAATCACTAATCATGAACAAGTCAACAAAAGGCTTGGCTTGGGAGATGAAAGACAGAAGAAGAATTATTTGTATGACAGTAGTCACTAATACATTGCTGAGATTAGTAGTATGACTCTTTGCTGGCTGTTGAACGAGGGCACTGAACATATATGGGAATGTCCTGAGTGCAGTGATGTCGGTTCTTGACTCAACTCAACTGGGAGGTTAGGATGTTTGTCTGACATATTGTGGGATGTGCATTTATTCCTGGGTCATGTTTGAGGCTGTTTCTCTTAGAGATGAAATAAACATCATAGCCTGTAGACTGCATGGTGATTGGTATTGACAAGCACTGTATTCCTTGGCTAAGAAAGCGCTCCTTGCAGTCATCATAACAGGTACAAATCCATAGTGTGGTGACTTCGGTTACAGGTTGAGTTGAGTCGAGTCGTTGGATCAACATCACGGCACACAGTTTAACCCATAAGTGCTCCATTTTCCTCCTAACTCAAACCTGAGTCTGGAGAAACTCAGCTCAATGCACGAACTCTGTTGCATCGCCGAGGATCCTGAAATACTTTGGGTAGATTTTTAACTCGAAATTTTTGCCCGGGAGCGCCGTTAGGCTACTCTTTTTCGATTTCCAACGTGCGCAACAATACACGCGGGCGTCTGATCTTACTACCCAGAGACCAGGGGAAATTTTATTACTGGAAGTCCAGGTGGATTTTTAAAATAAATCCCGGTCCTCACTGCGGCCTGAATCTGAGACCTCCAGCACTCGAGGCGGACATCATACCTCGAGACCACTCAGCCCCACTGGTTACAGGTCTTGTTCCCCTCATTCAAAAGCCAGTGATGAGTCACACTATTAATCGTTCCCACCACCATCTTGATTGAAAGTTTCCCTGGTCTTCACTCTTAGTTTTGATATTCTTCCAGAACCCCTTCGGTTCCCCGCTATATCATTCTTTCCACATAAGGGTTCTCAATCTGTTCCCTCTACCCCACGGTTGTAAGTATTTCTTTGTTATCTGCCTGTATCTTTGGAGCGTAGGCCCTCACACTAAGCCGTCCTATTTTTTGCATTGCTTTGCACTTGCAGCTTACTCCACAACCTCCCTATACAAGATGAGTTGTTGAGTTGAGTTGAGCTAAGAACTGGCACCACTGGACTCAGGAATTCCCATGCGCATTCCGTCCCCTTGTTCAACAGCCAGTGAAGAGTCACACTATTAATCGTTCTCACCGCCATCTGATCGAAAGTTCTCCTGGTTTTCCCTCTCAGTTTTGAGATTCTATCAGAACCCCTGCCAATCCCCTGCAATCTCATTCTTTCCACATACAGGTTCTCAGTCTGTTCCCCAACCTTTTCCACCTGGCCCCACAGGCGCTCGACCACCTCTCCATTACCCATAGGTAATCTACCACCAACAGGTGCTTTCCCTGTCAGCTTGTCTATTCCTGCACTTGCGCATGGCCATGTCAAAATATCTATACAATTCTCACAATATGTGACCTTTGAAGCAAGGAAAGCCATTCCATATGAAACATTCCTTTTTCCACCTTACTAAGCATACTCCTTGAGTCCATAATGAATGCAATGTGTGTTGCAGTGGTCGCCTCTAACCATCTTAAGGCCACAGTTACTGCCTCCACCTCCATTCTCATGCTGGAGGTCGTAGTCTCATATGCCAGACTCCAGAGAATCAGTATTAATATAGAAAACACATGTATTGGTCTAGATCAGAGGTTCTCAACCTTTTTTGGCCCATGCACCATATGTTCAGAATGTCATCCCCCCCACCCACCTTTCGTATTTCTTAACTATAAATTCCCCCCTCCCCTAAATAGTATACGTAAAAATGGAAGCTAAATTTAATAACACATACCAGAATAAGTCTAGACATCTACATAAAACGTGATTTGTGGGTCTACTTACGTTACATAACGAATTTCAGAAGGGTGAGAAGTACAGAACCGTAAAGAATGGAAGGAAAAATCATATCAATATCAAGTAATCGGTTCTTGTATTAACGCGATCTTGAAATAACCTTAATCTCCCCCCCCCCACCCCCGAAACCCTAAAATTCCCCACCAATTGAGAACCACATTGGTCTAGATGCTAGCTATAAACAGCAATGACATGGTTATTTTAAGGGTATTAAAAAGTTTCGTCTCTTTCTCCATGTACCTCAGTGAAGTGTTGAGGGTAGATGAAAAGAGCAATAATGCGCTCTTTCTAATGTTCATCATTAGCTGGTATTCATTTCTCAAAAATTGTTCTTGATACCATCACTCCATCATTTACAGTCTTCCTCTTGCTCTGTATCCATTATATTTCTTCAGTGTGGCTCTTTGTGGCAGATGGTATCAGAATATTCTAGTGAGATGGCCAAACCATATAGTCTGTTGTTCTTTAATAAAGTGCATGATGGGTTTCAGACCTAGTCATCTTCTAATTTTCTAATTCCCGATTCTATCTCTCACGATTACTCCAGCAGCTCTTCTAAAGCAGTTCATCTCTGTTGTTATGATTTTGTGCTTTTTGGTTGCAGTAAGCATCCATATTTAAAACTGGTAACATAATGTTGTCCAAAAAAATAGTTCTTATGAGACTTGCTTTAGTACTTATAGGTATTTTTTTATTAAGAAGCAACACAAGTATAAATATATCTGTATTTATGCTTTCTCTTCTTCTTCAGCTTTCCGAGCCATTGAGGTTCTTTGCTGCATATACAATCCGTCTCCATTCGTCTCTCTGGTGGACCTTCTTTTGCCAGTCGTTGATTCCAAGTGCTTGTAGGTCTGTACATGTATTATCTCTCCACCGTCTTCTTGGTCTACCTCGGGGTCTACGGTCATTTATTTCCTGAGTGTAAGCGAGTTTTAGTTTCCCTATTATCTTCCATTCTTTCTATATGCCCCAGCCATTGTAGTCTATTAGCCTTCATGATACCAGTGATTAGCGGGGACTTAAACAGATCATAAATGTCTTTGTTACTTCTTCTTTTCCACTCTCCACTTTGTGTATCCCTAATGGGTCCAAAGATGCGTCTTAAAATTTTGTTCTCAAAGGTTTGTAACAAGGCTTCGTCTCCTTTCGTTGTACTCCAGGTTTCAGAGCCATACAGCACAAGTGGTCTGATCAGTGTTTTGTATATTGTGATTTTGGTGTTACGAGATAGCGCCTTTGATTTTAGTAGATGTTGTAGTGCATAGTATATCTTATTTCCAGAGTTGATTCTAGTTTGTATTTCTTCCCTTATGATGTTGGAGCAGTTGACGATTGTACCCAGGTATTTGTATGTTTCCGTTCTTTTAATGGTCATATTATCTATTTGTATGTGGCCAGAGTTTTTAGCCATTCCGTCTCTTGAAATTACCATATATTCTGTCTTATCTTGGTTGATAACCAGCCCCATCTGTTGGGCTTTTCCCTTTAAGTGAGTCAATATTTCCAATGTCTTTTGTTCACTTTGCCCTATAATATCTATATCATCTGCATAACCAAGCAGCTTGGATGTTCCTCCAATATCACATTCCTCCTTTATCTTCCTTACAACTTTCTCTAGAGCCAGATTGAAGAGTAGCAGCAATAGTGCATCACCCTGTTTCAAGCCAGATGTTATTTAAAGTATTTATGCTTTAGACAAGTCAATTACCTTTGGTATCAACCATAAGGAAATTATATCAATGTTAGAATATCAGAATATCTTAAATACTATCACTGCTTTATTTGTCCGACATTCTTTGTTTTGAACGTGATTAAGACATGCCTGATTCCAGCGGCTAATACATTCAACTTCCTTTCACATTTGTTAACCAGATTAGCCTTTCTGGGTAGTCTCATTGGACATTCGTGGGCCCAGGGTGGTGACATCTTTGTCCTTTCATCTATAGCCTCCAACAGGCCTTAAAGGGAAGGTAGGGGCAAAACATGAATCATCACCTAAGGAGGATTCCATAAATGCAGAGGTGACACACGATGCACTGGTACTGTCCTCACCTAAAATATGGTAATGTCAGGCACATGGTATAGCTAAAATACTGACTAAAAGACTGCAGCAAATGTAGAATTGTTTGTTGTTATTACAGCTCAGAACAGGACACAATCAAATATGCAGCCACTTGTATACACAATTTAGGACTGGCAAATCAGACATGAGCACATATGGCTTGGTGCCGAGTGTACTTCATGACAGCCCAGAATACAACATGTCAATGCAAGTCTTTAGGCCGAGAAACGACAATGGAGGATAAACTTTATGGACCACTGAATGAACTAAAAAAGACTGAAAGTTATACAAGAGACAACATTACAGAGACACACAATTTATATTAAGAAGAAGAAGAAGAAGAAAATGAAGAAGAAGAAGAAGAAGAAGAAGAAGAAGAAGAAGAAGAAGAAGAAGAAGAAGAAGAAGAAGAAGAAGAAGAAGAAGAAGAAGAAGAAGAAGAAGAAGAAGAAGAGATTACCACATTTGTACCATTCTTAGTGTGTTCCTGGAGGTTTTTCCAGACTGAGGAAAAGAAAGCAGCCCTCATGCAGTAAACGGGATGAATATTTTATATTTACTCCCAAGCTATACCGAGAATTGAACACACACTCCACAATGTGTGAGGCAAAAATCTGACAATAAACAGCAGCTGTTAAAAATTAGCAAGTATCAAAGAAAATGTCAACACACACTCCACAATGTGTGAGGCAAAAATCTGACAATAAACAGCAGCTGTTAAAAATTAGCAAGTATCAAGGAAAATGTCATCACCCATAACAGGTTGTGTGCTATTGTTACTCATGTATTGACCAATCAGCATATGAGGTCAGCAGAAAGAATGCTAGTGATTTTGGCTGGCAGGTGTAACAAACAAAATGTTGTTCTGAATATATTATCTTTACTGCAGAAAAGTCAAAGTTACTGCAGAAAAGTATTTATACAGTGCAGACAGTGTCTCTGGGGCGGTCACGGTTGGCAATGATTAATTTCATTTTCATGCCAGGGCATACGGGTGTACAAGGAAATGAGCAGGCTGACAGGTTTGCGGGTAAGGCTACCATGGAGGATGGATGAGCCATGAACCAGGCTGATATACTGAATGCTCTACGAGAAGTAAGACTTTTGCAAGAACCAAGTGATGACTGTAAATCTACAACCATAGTCAGACTGTGAGAACAGCAAGTTAAAAAAGTGTGGCCATACAAGAACACTATGCAAGAAGCCAAAGAAGATTAATAAGCCAACACAGAAACTGGTGTTGTAAGCCGCTCCACAATGAAGGATTTACTGAGGAGGGGATCTGAGCACTTATGGACTGAATGGTTTCATGTGGAATCAGGATGATCTGTCAACTAACTAACAGATAGAAAGTAAAGAGAAATTCACAATGTTTCCAACTGTAGAAATTTCCTCACCCATGCTGTCACTCAACCCTCACCCCATATACAAATTAATAACACATGGCCCTCATTCCATAAATTAATTAATCACATAAGTGTTTCAATATAAAATACCCTGTAATTAATCTTCTTCTCACTCACTGCTCTTCTTGTAATGTCTAAGTAGGAGGTTTGTATTTGTTTGAGACTACTGATGTCACTGAGAGTCACAAATTCCTCCAATAAATGAATAACTAGAGTGAAATTTAGCATGCATTATATATATTTAATTACGTCAGATGATGCAATAATATCAAGAATAGATGTGATATTATTTTTCAAAAGTTTGCTGCTGTTTCCATGGTTTTCAAAATATAAGGCTTTAGTTATTAATAAATTATTTCCAATGACTGAAAGTATTTTTAAAAAATAAATCTTCAATAGTACTCATACAAACTGAAACCTGAGCATTTTAGTGTTCTTTTTACAAGATTTTTGCCAGAAATTCATTAATAAAATTAATATCTATGCTGCTTGAGAGGTGTTTTTGTTTTTGTGTTCTTGTTTAGGTTGATGTTTACTACCTTTCTTGGCTCTTTGAGATCTGCATAGTGAGATTTTGAAAATTATTTCAATGTTACTTTATTCAAGAGGTGTCATAGTGCCTTGAATAAAGTAACATTGAAATAATTTTCAAAATCTCACTATGCAGATCTCAAAGAGCCAAGAAAGGTTAGGAGTCTGACATATCGATATTCTAAATTCTATCAAGGGTCCACAATACAAACATAAACTTAACTTACACAGGTCTATTGAAAAATGTATCAATGTATTAACTATGTTAATCCATTCATCATGTGCCATGTCGGAAAGCGTGGGTGGTCATGACTCGCCATTTCACTCGATCACCAGAGTCGTGGATCAGCTCAGTGTTCCTGTCTCGACCATGCCATGTGGCCAAGCCATCCAGGTATTTACTTCTCGGCCTTCCCCTTGGTCTGTTCCCTTCGATTTTGCCAGTTGTCACCAAGCTCTCCAATTCATTTCTTCTCATAACATGCCCAAAAAATTTTGACTGTCTACATCTAATTTCTCAATCAATTTGCGATTTTCATTTCACTAATAATTTAAAACTTCAACTCTTCTAGTCTCCCTGGCCGAGGGGTTAGCAGCTTTCTCCGTAACCCCAAATACTCTCGTGGTTGAAATGAGCGCACGAGAAATGGAAGTGGTTCGAGTCGCGCCAGTGACTTATGAGAGTATGGAGCCGGTCGCTCAGAAAGTCATGGCATTCTGATGAGCGTAATCTAGCCTAGGAATCAACATACAGCTGAAAGATGCTGATGTTGATCCTTGAACGGTGGTGTATTCTACTTGTGTGTGTGTGTTTATTAATGGGAGACTTTATTAGCAAGTGTTTGCTAATAATGTCCTGTACATTATTCGTACAACGGCTGGTCAAGTGATGTTTACTACCGCCGTCGATTGGCTTAAGAAGACTATTATTCTCCCTTCTTGTCTGACTTTTGCTTGCAAGTTCTTTTTCTTCAAACCTCACTAAGACGATATTTGTCTGGTGGTCTGGGTGCCAGCGACACGGTTACAACAAGGTTTAACAAGCGAGAAGACACATTTCTGCCGTCTGCCGAAAGCGTTATACAGAGAACGAACTCAGTAGCTCCAGCGATGACCTCCCGAAGTTCTTCCAAGTTCCTTTTCTTCAAACCTCACTAAGACGATATTTGTCGACAAGGACACACTCTACGTACAGTGATAATTTATTTGGCAAATTAAATTCACATTAAACAACGACATCTATTAGATCCATCGATTCCAACACTCGATCACTCCATCGCTGCCTGGGGGGATGTCCCCCGCCGCCAGCTTCCGCAAAGCCACAGAGCACACTTTATTCACAAGCTTCCAGTTTCTCAGTTCTATATTTTAGTTTGTAATGTTAAATATTTTTTCGAGATCTAATCAGGAGATCTAATATTGTTTTTTATTAAACATTTTATTAAAAAAAAAAATGCCGGCGGGGACAAGAACCCCAGTCTCCCGTGTGACAGGCGGAGATACTAACCACTACACAACCAAGGACATGATAATATTACCACAAACATTAACAATGTAGTCAAACCTAGGTCACGTGACCTTTTTTATGAATAATCACGTGATCAGCCGTTTGCGACCATCCGCATCCGGGAATAATCATGTGACCAGCCGTTTGCGAATAATGTCCCGTACATTATTAGCAAATGTTTGCTTATAATCACTTGCTTTATTAATTATTCATTCCTTCCTTCGTTATATAAACAAAATACAAACAAACAACAACATCAAACAACACGACACGCAGACGCAATAATTTCAAATTATATTTGACAATTCGAATCTTCTAATTGAAACTACGCAGTGAACAGTGTATAGTATAAAATAAAAGTATAATAAGTAATTTCTATACATAATATGACAAGTTCTATACTCGATAAAACTACTTACAACTGCCATTATATTCCAGCAAAACGGCTTGAATAATTTCCGTATCAACATTTGGGAAAATATCCAACAAGAATTTAAAATTCTCTTCTGACACGGAACTTGCCATCCCTCCAGAGACTTCGATCTCACTAACGAAGTCCTCTTCCAAATAGAGCCCACGCTTGGGCCTTCCTTTAAACACACCGTTTCTTTTATTTGGCATCTTACACGAATTTTGATCTTTACTGAGCAGACTGTGGCGTAAAATCAAATTGTAAACAGTTCGATTACTATGTGGCCATTTTGAGGAACTACAGGGTTAACAATCTTTGTGATTTCTTTACCTGAAGAATGTATCTATCTTCCGCTGGATATGAAGTGGGGATTTAAAACATCATCCGCGTCATGTACCTTACCAGGGTATCTATCTACGTGGCGAAGTAGTCATAAGTCAATCAGAAAGTCTTCCAAACCTTACTCAAGACGACTACCACGTTATGGACAGATCAGAACAGGTCATTCTTCTGCGCCTCAGAACAGGACACAATAGATTACGCAACCACTTGTATACAAAATTCAAGATTGGTGACTCAGCCATGTGCACATGTGGTTTGGCGTCGCAGACAGCAGAGCACATACTCCAGGATTGCCCAAACTACAACATATCCAGGCGAACCTTCTGGCCTAGAGAGACAACATTGGAAGATAAACTCTATGGACCGCTGAATGAACTAAAAAAGACTGTTAGATTCATACAAGAGACGACATTGCAGTTGTAGACATGTTTCAAGCGAACGAAAGAAGAAGAAGATAAGTCAAGCTGTCTGACTCGGGCTCCGAAGGTTGTGGGTTCGATTCCGGGCAGCGAACCTTCGGTTCACGTGTGCAGTTTTTACGGAGACTCCTGGGGGTCGTCGCTGGAGTTCGTGCTTTGTGCGACGCTTTCCGTGCTGCGGAAAGAGACTGAGCCATATGAGATAAAAACCCGATGAAATGACGTCGATCCTGTCGACTTTTAAGCGACTTTTACCAACTGACGTAGGTGTTCATGTCTCTCCACACATTTCGGTCTTTCGTGTTCTGGACCAACTCTGCTGATGATATTCCTCCATTACACCATCTCAGCCTTTCTTCTTCTTCTTCTTTCGTTCGCTTGAAATATGTCTATATCTGCAATGTCGTCTCTTGCATGAATTGAACTGTTTTTTTCAGTTCACACAGTGGTCCATAAAGTTTATCTTCCACTGTCGTCTCTCTAGGCCAGAAGGTTTGCCTAGATATGTTATATTTTGGGCAGTCTTGGAGTATGTGCTCTGCTGTCTGCGACGCCAATCCACATGTGCACATGGCTGTTTCACCAATCTTGAATTTTGTATACATGTGGTTGCGTAATCTATTGTGTCCCTGTTCTGAGGCGCAGAATAATGACTTGTTCTGGTCTGTCCATAATGTGGTAGTCATCTTGAGCAGGTTTTGGTGGCTTTCTGACTGATTTGATCATTCTTTTCTTTTGGGGGTATGTAACGGGCACATCAGGCTGTTCCTCTTTGGCTCCTTCCTTAGCCAATTGATCAGCTCTGTCGTTTCCGGGTACTCCACAGTGGGATGGTATCCACTGTATGGTGACTTTATGCTGACCATCTCAGCCTATCCGGCAGCATCCCTTTCGGTCTGCCTCTTTTCCTACTGATCATTACCTTCGCTCCGATGTTTTCTTCTTATCAAATGACCAAAGAAGGATGTTTGCCACTTTCTTATATTTGTACACAATGTTCTAGTTTCATTAGCCTCTTCCTGGCAATCGTTGTTAGTGATTCTGGCAGTGTAAAGTATTCTCAACATTCGTCTCAGGAACCACACCTCGGCTCAATTCAAGTTCTTCCAAGTTTGTTCATTCAAGTTCCATGATTCATTGCCATAACAGGTTTTATATGACATGTCAGTACTCTCTTTCTTACATTCAGTGATAGTGACTTCATGTTATATATTAACTTTTCTCGTTCATTATTCTTTCCCCACCAACTCTTCAGTCCATTGTGGAATCGTTCCACACAGGCATGAAGGGTATAATCAAGTTTGATGGTGCAACTTCTGAAGAGTTTGAATCAAGAGTGGAGTTAAACAAGGTTGTGTACAAGCTCCCACTCTCTTTGGAATATACTTTTCACTTCTACTGAAATTGTCGATCGTGATCAGGATGGTGGTATATACATTCACTCACGCTCAGATGGCGGCCTCTACAATGCTCAGAGATTGAAGGCCAAGACCAAAATTAGGAGGGTTTTTGCAGATGATGCTGCAGTTACGACCCACTCTGAGGAAGAATTGCAATGTCTACTATCTGCATTCTCCAATGCTTGTTCTGAATTTGGTTTAACAATTAGCAAAAAGAAGACACAGATTATCTCACAAGGTGAACAAGGGCACTATCAATCTTTATTGACGACGCCGAACTAGAGATGGTAGACCATTTTACATATCTAGGATCAGTGGTAAATAGCAAATTATCCCTAGATCAGGAAATCAACATCCGGATTGGTAAGGCAGCAACAACAATTAACAGGTTAAGAAAAAGAGTCTGGGAGAACAGGAAGCTTACTGCAAAAACAAAAGTCCTTGTCTATCAAGCCTGTGTCCTTAGTACTCTTCTTCATGGCAGTGAAACATGGACACCTTACTCACACCAAGAGAAACATTTAAACAGCTTTCATATGCGGTGTCTGCGAAGAATTCTTGATATTAAGTGGCAAGACAAAATCACAAATACTGAAGTATTGGAAAGATCAGGTTGTGTGACGGTTTATTCCATGCTCGTAGACTTAGATGGATATGACATCTTAGGAGGATGGATGATGGTAGAATACCAAAGGACATCTTTTTTGGTGAATTACAGATGGGTAAGAGATCTCAGGGTCGGCCTCTACTACGATACAAAGATGTGTGTAAGCGGGACATGATTGATACAGGCATTGATAATGCACATTGGGAGCAAGTCGCCGCTGAACGTGTTGCATTGAGGGCAAACATCAGAAATGGAATAAAGACAAAGGAGAAAATTATTGCAGATAAGTCACACACCTAGCGTGTGAGACGTAAGATGGTGCATGATGGTGGAAATGACCACGTGTTCACATGAACCCACTGTGAACGGACATTTACAGCGCGAATTGGCCTTTTCAATCACATTCGCTACCGCCATAGGTAAAAGTTATGCCTTTTTAAAGCACAAACTATCGTCTGTCAAGACGGCAAGATGCCAAAAAAAAATATTCTTTCCCCCGTTCATTCATTAAGTGCCTTGTCGACTGGTGTGGGCGATCAAACCACTCCACATCTAGCGATCTCATTGAGACGCGCTCAGATAATCTTTAATGGAGACAAGCTTCTGGGTAGAATGTGTTACCTAATGATAATTAATTAGGCTGATATATGCTTTATTCGCCCCGACGTTGTGATACCAATGCCAGGTACGGAGAGTCCTAGAAATACACAGGCGTAAGATAATATCATGTGAGATAAGATTCATTTAAAATGTAGCCGGAAAAAAAAAACAAGAAAAGATAGAGAAACAATAGACAAGGAGTAGGGAAACACTGATTAATGATTTTATACAACGCCAAAGAATTACATAGTTCGGATATTTAGCTAGAACTGAACAAAATCAACCAGCGGCTAAAGAGTTCTAAATGAGAATATCGGTATAAAAGCGAGAGGACTACCCAGGAAGAGATGGCTAGATGGAGTATAAGAGACACTGAAGAAATCAAAAATGGCAACAGCATAAGCAACAAGACAAGCGATAAAACAGAAAATTACATTTACCTCCTCCTGTGGCGCTTCACGGCAAAAGCAATTGGACACAAGAAGAATAAAGATGATTAATTTATCCCATTCGATACTAACAAGAAAAGTTTTGAGCATTTCCAAATGAAACAAATAGAATCGAAGGTTTAATTGTCTTGTTTTATTTTCTGTATCCCGAAATCATCGTATGATTAACCGCTACTGTTCGACGTGATTTGGTCATGAAGATTGCAATAACAAATTATTAATTGATTGCGGGAATTCTACAACTTTCCATTCATAAACGATAAGGAATTAAAGTAAAGTGACGTCATGAAATGTTTTTGAAGAAGACGAAAGATAACTGTCAACTATCAATTAACTGTCAATTCAATATAGTATTATAGTATCTTGCGGAGTATAGCCGGGAGGGGGGGGGGGGGGTTTAAGCCTGGGGAATTAGGGCCGTCTGGCTAGTGTAATCTCCACGAACTGTGCAGGTTAGAGTTTTCTTTTTGCCCCCGACAGAAAAAAACAACAACTCTACACCTTACCAAGGACGGAAGCTTATTTGACTACTTATATGAATGAATTAAATGACATGCTCCCCACCAGGGACTGGGTGAAGCCGGGCCGGGTCAGACAGACAGACAGATAAACAGACAGTCGGGAACGGGAGAGCTTATATGACTACGTATATGAATTAAATGAGATGCTCCCCACCAGGGACTGGGTGAAGCCGGGCCGGAACAGACAGACAGACAGATAGACAGACAAACAGATAGTCGGGAACGGGAGAGCTTATATGACTACGTATATGAATAAAATGAGATGCTCCCACCAGGGACTGGGTGAAGCCGGGTCAGACAGACAGATAGTCGGGAACGGGAGAGCTTATATGACTACTTATATTAATTAAATAAGATGCTCCCCACCAGGGACTGGGTGAAGCCGGGCCTGGTCAGCCAGACAGACAGACAGACAGACAGACAGACAAACAAGCAGACAGACAGACTGATAGATAGATAGATCCCCTCCAGGGCCTGGGCGAAGCCGGGCCGGGTCAGCTAGTATATATATATATATATATATATATATATATATATATATATATATATATATATATATATATATATATATATATATATACCTAGACGAAAGATATGATGGTAAAATTCTAAAACTTAGTTGCATGTCCTTTTCGGCCGATTACAATCAACCTCGGCATTTCTGGCAGTTTATGATTTTCAAGTTAATTTTACGATCAGTAGTTTTCGATTACTTTCTGAGCGATCGACGCTCACACCATTGTAAACATCAATGCAAGGTCGGCTTCCAAATCGGTTTCGAACCAGAAATGCCGGGACTGAGAAACTGCGTTCTCTGTCTCTAAGAAGCCATAGACGCCGATTAAGTGTTAAGTGAAAGTATGAATTTGAACGTTATTATTTGTTTCCATTGCGACTGAAATAACAGATAAAACTTCATCCTGAATATACAGAGCATCTGTTGGTATTTCCCCGGGACATGCTGGTGTGATGGGAAACGAGCAGGTGGACAGATTGGCTGGGTCTGCGCCCCTTGGTCGGGTATTGGTACTTGCTTGCTTGTGTTCGCTGGCTGTGAACTCCAGCGTGAAGTCCTGTATGTCGGATGAATACATCCTGTTGTCCAACATCAGTGTGATGTCATACAGGACCTGAGGTTTGCGTGAGTATCCGTTGTCCCATGTCTGGCTTATTGGTGTGCAGACTGGTGGTTCCTCGCCATGCAGGCAGATACTCTCCGACTTCGGAGGAATCATCGATCCTACTGATGTTAGCCAGGTCCCCGAAGGGACCTGTTGCCCAGGACGCACGGCGTGGACGAGTCAGCAGGTCTTGGCCAGTATAGATCTCGGCCCTGGTTCCTTGGAAACACTTCTGCGTCCCATTGGCACATGATAAGGCAGATGTAGCTGGGCCCTTTGGAATCTCGTGTATAGTGCAAAAGAACGGGTAGATCATCACAGCTTGGAGAGAAAGGCACTGCAGGGAGTGATCAGAGGGTCTGAACGACACTCAAAACTCAGAGGGAAGGCCAGACCGACACATCATCAGACTGGTACCACCTGTATTAGGACTCTTCTCTGGCTGTTGTAGATGAAGATGAAGCATGTATGGGAATGTCCTGAGTGCTGTGATGTCGGTTCTTAACTCAACTCAAATGAATATGGACGATAAGGTGAGGTGTTGCCCCTAATGCAGAATCAACTAAACAAATTATAAGTAGCTAAACTAAGTAGCACATACTATAAACAATTTAGTCCTCTTCTTCTTTCGTCTTTTATCCAACATTGGTACATAGGCTCTCAACCAGTCCATTCCAAGCTATACAACCCTATGCAGCTCTATCCATGCCTTTCCAATATTATTCTACTTTTCTTTTCCGTGTATTTTTGGGGTCTTCCTCTATTTATTTTGTGTTGTGGATTCAAGATAAATGCCTTTCTATTTTAACTATGCCGGGTTGTCTCAATGTATGTCATAGCCAGCGACGACGTTTCTTCGTCACCTCTTGATTCACTAGTATGTGTCTAGTTCTCTCCACGAGCTCCACATTGGAGACTCTACCATATCACTGTAGACCAGTGGTTCCCAAGCTTCTCAAGCAGAGGGCCATATCTACTATTTTCGGTAGTTAAGCGGGCCACACCGTTATAAAATTATAAAAGTCGTGCAGTATCATTCTTACCTTTCATAACTTAACTTTAAAATTAGTTTCGAAAATCGCTATTAATGTAATTAATTTACAAATGTAACTGTTCTCCATAAACAATTACTTAAGTTGAGTTGCCAGTTTATCAATGTCTGGGCACAAATCTGTCGTGCCCAAAGTCATAAGCGCAGCTAGGTTACTGTCGATGAGTCTGGGATGTTGCTTGTTTTTTTTGTTTTTTTTATAACGGTCATTGCGGAAAATTACTGCTCGAGGTCTCGCGTGCCACTTTCTGACAGCTGGCAGGCCACAAGTGGCCCGCGGGCCGTGGTTTGGGAACCTCTGCCTGTAGACTGTGTTTTAATTATTTCAGCTTAAGTATTAATAATTTATTCACTTGATACGATGTGTAACTTTGTAGTTATAACCTGACGAGAGGCATCGAAATACACAAGGCAATAAATCGTGCAACATATAGTTTGAGGCTTCTGTGTTTGCATACCATATTAGTTCATCTATTTTGCATATATACCAATTAATGACTGTTTATAGTTTATTTGAAATCGTTTTAGTCGTTTTCCGTGTTTCTGATCAAAGAGTAGTACTCATTTTAACGTTAGAACTGAATATTCTAAGTTTGGTGCGACTGAAATAATAGGTAAGATTTCTTACTGTATATGAACAAGGTAATGCGATTTCTCTAACGCAGACGGAACGAAAAAACTGCGAGTCGCTAAACTAAATATCACAGACTATAAACAGTTAGTACCATACCGTATTGTATAACTTGTGAAGATTGTAATTTTAGACCTCGTGAAGAATATTGAATATGTTGCCAGTCAGACAGACAAGCAGCATATGTAACTTGGTCAGCTTTTTTAGTTTTAATATAGACATGACGTCATTGATTACGAAAGCTCTATGCTTATTTCGATGTGGCTGTGACAATCTGACTTGTAAAGTGAAGCCGTTTCTGGTTTCGGGAAAGGTTCACTTCTAATACCGATATCGCCATACGTCATAAGTGCTCCAGTTTCTCCCAATAGATCCCACACGGAGAATCTCAGCACGGTACACGAATTGCGTAACAACGGCTAGAATTCAAATTAAACCAGAATCAGCAAAGCTATAAATTCGTTTATGTGGATAGGATTTTACAATTTTTGGAAGTTTGTTTGGGTTGTGTCTTTTCGGTCAGCCCCTTTCTTTAGATTTCTAATTGCCTAGGGAGATTTCAGCGTGCACACAGGTCCTCTGAGTTTTTCGCCCTTGTCGGTGAAGGCCAGACGTTCAATTCACTACCCAAGAGGGACGCAGAGGTGTTTCCAAGGCACCAGGGCTGGGTTATATACTGGCCAAGACCTATTGATGCGTCCTCGCCGAGCGTCCTGGGCAACAGGTCCCTTTGGGGTCCTGGCTAAAGCCAGTAGGATCGTTGATTCCTCCAAAGTCGGAGAGTGTCTGCCTGCACGGCGAGGAACCACCAGTCTGCACACCAATAAGCCAGACATGGGACAATGGATTACTCACTCAAACCTCAGGTCATGTATGACGTCACACTGATGTTGGACAACAGGATATCTTCATCCGGCATACAGGACTTCGCGCTGGAGTTCACGGCCAGCGAACACAAGCAAGCAAGCAACTACCCAAGAGGGAAGCAGTGGAAAAGTGCATCCAATCTTTCTTATTTTATAATAAACTCACAGCCCTGACCATGAAACGAAGTAGGTTTTTAGAGTTTGTACAAACCTGAGCTGTCATCTCTGAATCGGAATGCGAAAATCGGTACTTCCCGAAATGTTTCGATACTAGCAAATTATTCATTCATTCAGTATTATGCGCCAATAAAAACCAGAGGACATCGCCACGGCTGATTTAATATATAATCAATGCAGTGCGGACACGACTAGTGGATACAGCCGAGACTGACGCTAGCCTGATTACGTGAATTAGGTGTGAAGCCTAGTCAAACATTTCGGTGCCGTCTTCGAGGTCAAGTGAGGTGATATCATAACCAACTCCTTATAGGAACAGAAAGGAGAAATATGACTGCTGCATCGGAGGACTGAGCACGCATCGGAATGCCCTATGTGCAGTGATGTTTGCGATTTAAAAAAAAAAAAAGAAGCATAAATTATTGTTGCATAATACCCATGAAGAAAAAAAAAAAAAACAAGGCAGTCAGCGCGTGGTTTCAATTATTACAAATTGCTGGGTAAGTTGGTCGTGTTAATTACAGATATCAGACAACAGCGATATGCCGACAGCTGGTTAGATTAGAGCTGTATCCAGTGCACATTGCTGACATCATTACCACAAGCATGGGAGTCAAACAGATGCTGCTTACGGGGGCACAACTGTGGCTTCAGCAACATTCATAGATTGGACAGATTGGAATGAAAAGGTTGAGTTGTATTATGGAGAGTTAGCCACCGTCATGGGACCATTTATCGCGAGTTATAGGTTACCAAACTTTTCGTATTTAGCCTGAGCTAGCTAAAGAAATCTGGCTATTACTTTTAATATGCAATAAGTAGTTTTTATTAATTGATGCCTTTTAAAAATAAAGTAATAAATTGGTATGACTAAGCCACAAATGTAGAGCTCACGGAGAGAGATGGGCACATACCAGCGAATCAAGAGGTGTAGAAACGACGCTGGAGCTGGTTAGGGCACTCATTGAGAACCGTAAAGAATAGTATAAATTATAAATACAAAGGCCTTTCGTCTGGAACCTACAGGGCGAACGAAGTAGCTGGAGACCCAAAAACATTCGGAGAGGAGAAGACATATTATATGAGGAGAACAGGGACGGAAATGCATGGGATAGAACGTCCCCCGGGAAGGTTAACCCGGTCAACAAATGCCCGCAGAAGTCGGATGTGTCGGCCTAACGGCGCAAGAACGCAGCTCTGCTGTAAACAGGCACAACGCAATCACATCCGAAAAAAAAACTCCGGATGAACGCAGAAGAAGAAGAAGAACGTCCTGCATGGAGCTGGTTGAGGGTCTCTGTCCCATTTGGGAGGGGGAGGGAGAGGGAAAGGGAGAGACAAACTACGAAAACAGACGAAAGTACACGGATGTTGTATTCCAGCTGTATTTGTATTGCCTCTTGGAAAGTCATGCAATGAATTCGTGACTTGTCATTGTGGGTATTGTCCTTTTCGGAGATCTGCCGCCAAATCTTCTGGGATTGAACTAATTAAGGCGGTCATTTGTCCTTTCTGGCAATTCTTACAGAAACATCATCATCAAGTGCCTCGGCGACTGCCGTGGGCTATCTGGGTATAAGCCTGTCCCACTGCCAAGCGAGCCCATTGGGCGACGGATGGTGGAATGGGCTCTAGATATAGAGGTTACCCGCGAATATGTTAAGTGGTAGAGGGTCAATACAGACGTCTGTGGTTATTGAGAGGAGAAGAGTTGGTTGGTGGAACAGTTAATGTCACATGCCTGTGTTCAGTGGCATTAAGGTGAGTGGCCGTACAATATAAACAGTTCACGAGGTGAAAGGGCATTCACCGGAAAGAAAATATAAGGAGATAAACGGGGTTGGGTGTAAGGTAGAGGGGCTGCAAGAAGAGGCAGACAGTTGGAGCAGTGAGGTGGTGTTTGTGTGGATCATTGTGAGGGGGCATAGAATTGTTTAAAAAGACAGGGACAAAGATTGACGGGGCAGTTGATGTTTGGACTCCTAGCTGAGAGGGAGTTGAGTGTAGACCAGACCAGGAGAAGGTCGTGGACTGATAAAGTGAAGAATTGTGACGGAGTTTGGAAGATAACTCCGCACTGTGGGTTCCAGGGATAGTGAGTGGAATTCGAGACCCATAGTGGGTTACTTTGAGTCGGGCCTAGAGAGAGGCTAGTATACCTGTCGTGTGGGACGATATTTTAGTAGCCTTGAGAGGCAGTGTTATTCGACGTGTTCCATTGGGATGGAGATATATTCTTAGAGAATTATTGTTCCTGGATTTATATGTTACATGTGTCTGTGTTAATTCAGAATTAAAGGAATATTATGTGCGCAAATTAACGCTTGTTCACTGACTGGTGTTTGGTGGTGATGCATCTTGATTAATCTGTTGTTCAACATCACATTGTTACAAGGACATACCCTAGACACAACCATAGCCACTCTATCTGTCACTTAGTCAACATTCACTTTGTGACAGAGAAGATTTCTGGGAGGCTTCGTCGATTAGAGAGAATACTAACATCAGAGACATTAGTCGGATGCCCAATTACAACAACAATAATGAGAGCTCTCCTGTCAAGAATAAACACCATTTTCAGTAGACAACGCATGTCAAAAGTGTCGGAGAATTAATACAGAGTCCACGAGAAACCAGGTAAAAATATCATTTCTCACTCGGAGTGGGGAGAGGAGACGGGGAAAGTGTGTCCACGATATAAACACTGGGGTTTCTCCTGTGCGGGAATTGGCTAGCAGAGAGTTCACGAAAGGCCACCACAGGTAAAACCATTGCCCACCCTGAGAGGGAGAGGGGACAGCGGGGTTTATTCACAGTATACAGACAAGGTTCGCGCTGCTGAGAGAGTCGTCTGGCGGACAGCAAGCGAAAAAGTCGGCGCTGTTTAGAACAGGGTGTTCACGAAAAAATAGACAGGCGCCAAAGGTGAAGGTCAGGTGAACTTGTGCACAGCGGGTGTGTGTGTTTACGGCGTCTTCAGAGTTCGGTGCAGATAATAAGATGGAGAGGGGCGCCAGAGGAGTTACGAGGGTAATTCATGGTTAAAAACTCGCCAGGAGGAGGGGAGTTATAGGAGGAAAGTGTGGGGAACACACAAAGGTGACAATCGTTGCTCCACAGAAAAGGAAAAGTTTCTACACGGATTATTGTGATAAAGAGAAACAGAGATGACCGGTGGGTTCATTTCAAGGCCGAGAACCAGGGAATTTGACGGAAAAATTTCCACTGAGAATAACACGTTGTTTTTCTACTGAAACTAGGATTTACGTTTAACGTCTTTGTGTGTGTGTGTTATCATCGGCAAACAAACCACAACAGTCATTCAGGTGCCGTATTCGCAAATATGAGCGCATTTTTTCACCAAAAAAGACTTGCGAAGCGGATTTAAAGCGCGTGATCATTTTCGGCCATTCGTTGGTTTAACCGGGTCAGCAACAGTGAAACCATACCATCACTTCAAAGCGACAGTGACTACGCAGATAAACATTCATTGATTTTAAAGGTATTTTCGGCTCCCCAAAACGCAACGAAAAACCCTATATTTCTGGCAAAACAAGAACGATAACAGACATTATACAATCACACGCCAACTCCACGGGGAGGAGTACAAAAACATTACGGACTGTGAAGATACAAGGCGTTGGGATAATTATCATCATCTTAAACTTTTCAGACAGTCGAAAATCGTGTCATCGCGTCAACAAAAAGTGACAACGCATCAGAACATTAATTCATTGTGATAAGCTAACGTCGTAATCGTTTCAAAACAGTAACCGACAAACATTTCCAGGCGATTTTCGGAGACTATCGAAAACAAATTAAGGACTTTTGTAAGATTCTACCATCGCATTGGTGTCGGCAATCCTTGTTTGCTTCTGTTGTGCTCATCGTCCTAAGTATTGTGGTTGTGCGTTACGTAAATATTTGTATGTGGTCCAGTGTTCGTTATAAGTAGGATATTTTTGCATTGTTTCTCGAAATGCGGGAGACGGCGCAAAGGTAAAATTGGCTAGGTACATATTGTATGTTGTTGAGAGACAGCTGACGAGTCAGTTTGTTTTGTGCTGTGGCATTGGGTCGTCTCGACATTATACACGGTGTCCAAGTGTCTACGTCAGATCTATGTACATTATTCATTTTATATTTGTTCTTTTTACTGTTTTCTCTTTACTGTTACATATAATATTTGAGTTCTTTGGATATATGGTATTGGTGTATTTATTATGTTAATATAGCTTCTATCTAGATGGTATTTGTCAGTTTATATTATGCGCACGGTATGGTCTTTCATGGGCATGTTTATGTCAGTGGTTTTTATTTCTATGTAATCATCCGTCTGCGTTTCACCGGCCTATGCGTCTAGCGTTTAATAGTTCGCATTTAGTGTGTATCATCCATTTGTGTATGTATATGTATGTTTACAACTATTTCCAGGAATTGTTCTACAGTTATTTGATATATATATATATATATATAGGAGGGAGTATAGTTATATTCCCCCCTCACTACCTAGTGCTTATAGAGTGACTGGGTGAGTACAGAGTGATATTTTAGCACTACGAAGTGACGTACACAGGGAGGGTGGGTGTACTTAGGGAAGTGACACAAAGACTAACAGCAGAGTCGTCACATTTATAGTTGGCTGACAGACAGCAACGTGTCCACAAGTACAAGATGCCTACTTTAATGGAATATATTGAAGCAGGTGAACGAATAGGCCTGAAGGGTAAAGAGTTACAAGAGTATGCCGAAGCAAAAGAACAACAACAGATTGAAAGAGACCAGAGACAAGCCGAAAGAGAACAGAGACAGGCAGAACTCGAGGCCAACCGCCTACAGGAAGTAAAGTTAGCTGAAATGGAAAACAAGCGTCTACAGGAAGAGAAAGAGACACAAGTAAAACTAGCCGAAATAGAAAACAAGCGTCTACAGGAAGAGAGAGAGACACAAATGGAACTTGAAAAGTTAAAACACACAAATGCGGTGGAAATTGAGAAAGAGAAAATTAAGATGGAAGCTGAAATTGCTCTCAGAAAACTAGAACTGTCTTCGAAGGGTCAAAGTGAGGAAAGCAGAAAACCTTCGCAGTCGTCACAGAGATTAAAACTGCCATACTTTACGGACCGAGACAACTTTGAATCTTATTTGGACAGATTTCAAGCAAGTGCGAAAACTTTAGGCATCCCAGAAAACGAGTATGCGATACGACTTTGCGAATTTCTTACGGGCAAGGCACTAGACACCATGTTCAATTTACCTGTAGAAGAAAGAAACAACTACACTATCTTACGTCAACGTTTGCTGACAAAGTTCCAACTAACTGAACATGGATATAGAACAAAGTTTAGACAGTTAGTGCCAGAGACAAATCAAGATTTCACAGATTTTGTTAACACTGTAAAGAATACATTTAACAAATGGATGGAGCTTGCAGAAGTAGGGAAAGATTTTAATAAATTAGTAGATCTAATGTTAAGAGACAAGGTAGTATCTGCATGCAATTCTAATTTAGTGGCGTTCTTTGAGGAACGGAAGCCAAAGGACATAGACACAATGTCCAGGCGAAAAGGTGGGATACTGACCCTTGTAAGAAATAACATCATGGCTTCCCAAATCAAAGTCTACATGGAAGGGGCTGAGTATCAGACACTTAAACTTAAGACAGGTAATACAGATCTACATCTGATCAATTACTACTGTCCAAGTGACCGCCCACAGGCACTGGACACTCGACCACTAAAAGAAAAAAATATTGTGTGTGGCGATTTCAACAGCCACTCGCAGAGCTGGGGCTATGATCACATGGACCAGAGAGGAGAGAGACTGGAAGACTGGCAAGATGAGAATAGATTCATGTTGATTAACAAGCCGTCCGACCCACATACTTTCTACTCGAGATCATGGCACTCTACAACTACACCTGACCTGGCTTTTCATTCACCAGACCTGGAGTGGAACATTACACGAACTGTTGGGAAACAACTTGGTGGCAGTGACCATCGGCCAGTCTTTCTAACAGTAGAAAATGAGCTTGTAAGTGAAAGCAGCACCCCTCTCGAGGTGGAACTACAAGAAAGCAGACTGGGCAATGTACAAGCATCGCACCAGCATACTGGTTAGAAACCTGAACACTGAGAAAGACATAAATAAAGCAGTTGAAGAGTTTGGGAAATGCATACTACAGGCAGCGCGAGAAACAGTACCAAGAGGAGCCCGTAAACAATATAAACCCTACTGGAGTAGTGAACTGGAACAGTTGCATAATGATGTGGAAGTGTGTAGAAAGCAAGCAGAGGCCACACCCAGCCAAGAGCACCACAATAAATTCCAGCATGCAAAAGCCAAATTTCAAAGGGCCAAGCTGCAGGCTAGACGGAAAAGCTGGCAGGAGAAAACGGAGTCCCTGAACTTTGAAAGAGACACAAGGAAATTGTGGAAGCTAATAAAACAGCTTAATGACGAGGGCACAGGGAGAAACTCAAAAATTGCACTACATAAAGATGGAAAAAATCTTAACAAGAAAGCAAGCAGCTGACCATTTTGCGGACTCGTTCGCACAAGATAGCAATATCAAAATTAGTCCAGAGAAACAACAAGAGATTCGAGAGAAACGACAACATACAGGACAGAAGGAAATAGTACATGAGGTTCTGGAGGCACCCATCACAATCAGCGAACTGGAGCTAGCCTTATCAAAACTGAAAATGAGAAAGTCACCAGGAGCTGATGGTATCTCCAATGAAATGATCAGGAACCTAGGAACAGAGGCCAAAACAAAGCTGTTGCAGATCTTCAATAACAGCTGGACCTTAGGCAGTGTTCCACAAGCCTGGAGAGAAGCAATCATGATACCCCTCCTAAAATCAGGGAAAGATGGTTCCATTGCCTCTAGCTACAAACCAATTAGCCTCACCAGCTGTCTCTGCAAAACACTGGAGCGCATCATCAATCACAGACTGCAGTGGTACATTGAAAGTAAAAACATCCTTGTGCCACAGCAGGCTGGCTTTAGGCAGTGCTACTCTACGGAAGATCAGACAACCTACCTCTCTCAAGAAATTGAGGATGCATTCCAAGAGAAGAAGCTGGTGCTTGCGGCATGGATAGATCTGAAGAAAGCCTTTGACAAAGTCTGGAAAGAAGGTCTGATGAAGAAACTGAGAAACTGCAAAGTCAATGGAAGAATGTACAAATGGGTGAAAGCATACTTGCACAACAGAAGAGCCCGAGTACAGATAGACGGACTCAAGAGCAAGAAAGTACTACTGCGTCACGGTGTCCCCCAGGGCGGAGTCTTGTCCCCCACACTTTTTCTAATCTTCATCAATGATCTTGTTGCTCACCTACCGCATGGAATTAAAGCGGCAATGTACGCCGATGACCTGGTTCTATGGAGCACAAATGAATATGCATCAGTGGCCACCAGATTGCTACAAAGAGCTGTAGATACATTTGCTGCATGGGCAAATAGATGGTGTGTCAGCATAAACACTGACAAGTGCAGCACCACCCTATTTACCCTCTCTCCAAAACAAAAGGCAGGGATCATCCAGATAAATGGAACACCCCTAAGAGAAGATAAAGAACCAACATACCTTGGAGTAACATTTGATGGCAAAGTGACATGGAGAAAGCACATCAACAAAGCAGTAGCAAAAGCCAGAAGGAAAATAGCCATTCTGAGAAAGCTAAGTGGAACCACATGGGGAGCCAGTAAGAAAATACTTAGCAAAGTCTACCAACAGAGCATACGACCACACCTGGAATATGTGTCAACTGCATGGTGTTCAGCATCAAATACCACACTACAAGAGCTGGACAAGGTGCAAAATCAAGCACTTAGAGTCACCACAGGAGGGATGAGATCAACCCCTATAGTGGAAATGGAGAAGATGGGGAGGACACAGGCACTGAGTGAGCGCAGAGATACGAAAACGCTAATACAAGCAGAAAAGTTCCTCAGCTTGCCAGGCCACCCTATGAAGAACAGATTTGAAAACCTAGCTATGGGGCGGTTGAAAAGAAGTAGTTTTATCCACCAGGCCAAACGACTCTGCAGAGAAACCACTGATCTGCCCACAGTTGGTATCCCCCTAACAACTATTCCAGAGCGAACTCCATGGAAAGATGAGCATAGACTATCATTACAAATCCAGACAAAAGTGAGAGGAATATTTGACAAGGAAGAACAGAACAGTGTGCAGCGCAGATCAGCCACTCTCAGCTTCCTTGATGAATAATACCCACAGGACCTCTGGATCCGAGTCTACACAGATGGGTCAGCACAAAATGCTGTTCGAAATGGAGGAGCGGGAGTGTACATAGAATACCCAAATAATATTAGGGACACAGCCAGAGTACCGACAGGAAAGTACTGCCATAACTATGATGCCGAAATTGAGGCAATCAAGATAGCAACAGAGAAATTACTAAATAACAGCAATGGTACACAACCTGTGGTGCTACTAACAGATGCAAAATCAGTACTCGAGGCGCTCCTCTCTGGGAAATTGCCAGTACTAAGGACACTACTTTCTGAACTTAGCAGTCAGCATAAAGTCACCATACAGTGGATACCATCCCACTGTGGAGTACCCGGAAACGACAGAGCTGATCAATTGGCTAAGGAAGGAGCCAAAGAGGAACAGCCTGATGTGCCCGTTACATACCACCAAAAGAAAAGAATGATCAAATCAGTCAGAAAGCCACCAAAACCTGCTCAAGATGACTACCACATTATGGACAGACCAGAACAAGTCATTATTCTGCGCCTCAGAACAGGACACAATAGATTACGCAACCACATGTATACAAAATTCAAGATTGGTGAAACAGCCATGTGCACATGTGGATTGGCGTCGCAGACAGCAGAGCACATACTCCAAGACTGCCCAAAATATAACATATCTAGGCAAACCTTCTGGCCTAGAGAGACGACAGTGGAAGATAAACTCTATGGACCACTGTGTGAACTGAAAAAAACAGTTCAATTCATGCAAGAGACGACATTGCAGATATAGACATATTTCAAGCGAACGAAAGAAGAAGAAGAAGAAGACACAATGTCATAGTTAGGGCAAAACTATATGACTGCACACCCTAACAGTTCTATTGGTAGAGAAATAACTGAGGAAATAGTCTGTGCAGCGTACACTAAACAGGACCAGAATCCAATTATTAGACCAAGATCGAAAAGTGTGGACTCAGCACAGAGGTACGATCAACAAGGACCTAAAGACAAGGGTCTCCGTGCCACCCAGTTTGGCAAAGCAGGACGGTACCCATACAAAAAGGGGTATTTCCAGAGACGTCCAAATAGTTATGCCGGATGTTGGAATTGTGGGAGCTGGAAGCACAAAATGGCAGATTATGATGCACAACCATCAATTGGACCAACGAACAACAGTAAAAGGGAGATCACTTGTTTTAAATGTGGGAAAAAAGGCCATTACAGTTTTGATTGTATTAGTGGAAAAACTGAGCACGCAAATGCAGCCCAAGTTATTGAGACGCTTAACAGTGAGAGTTGCGAGGGATGTAAGCCTCTGTTCGACACAACCAGTAAACCTATACTGATATGCGGGCACCCATTCCCAGCGATGTCATCAGTACACGTCGGAGGGAGTCTGAAGCTGCACCATGGATTTGTAAATGACAGGCCAGCGTTAACCCTCAGGGATTCTGGATGTACGACCATAGGAGTGAGAAAGACGTTGGTAAGCCCCTCGGATTACATTGGCAAAACGGTCAAGTGTATAACATTTAATGGATCAGTGGAATTTTACCCATTGGCCAAGATCACAGTGACAACACCATTTATCACAGGAAGAATGATAGCATGTGTACTCGACTCACCAGTGGCAGATCTGATTATTGGGAATATACCAACAGTGAAAGAATGTACAGAAGAAGAAATCGAGAGCTGGTATCAAAAATATGAGGTCAGAAGCAACGCGGTAGTTACTAGAAGACAAACAATATTAGATACGATAGCTGAGGAAGAGATGACACGCGAAGTAGACACAAGGACGGAGGACAAGGATGGTACAACTGAGCAGGTGGGAATGGATCTCAAACAGAGCTTTAGTGACTCCCAGAGACAGGATACTACTCGACAAATGTTTCCAAGGGTGTAGGAGAGTAGAAAATAGGCAGTCAAAGAAGGGTAGATGGTGCTTCGAAATGAAGAACAATATTCTCACTCGCAGGTTTTCAGATGACAAATCTACACGTAGGCAAGTAGTAGTACCTTAGCATACAGAGAGAGGATTATGAGAACGGCGCATGACATTCCATTCGCAGGGCACATGGGAATAGCGCGTACACAACATAGAGTCCTATCCCAGTTTTATTGGCCAAGGTTTAGCAAAGATACAAAGATATATTGTAGATCCTGTACAACGTGTCAGAAAATGTATCCAAAAGGAAAGACGGCAAAAGCACCGGTACAAGCTACAGATCTGAAAGTCAGACCGTTTCAAAAAGTGGCCATTGACATCATTGGGCCATTAGCAGTGATGTCCAACAGGGGTCATAGGTATATTTTGACCATGGTTGATTTCTGCACCCGGTGGCCAGAGGCCGTTCCGTTAAAATACATTACGACAGAAGCCGTTGCGGAAGCATTGCTAACGTTATTTTCAAGATTAGGCTTTCCTAACGAAATGTTATCAGATAATGGTCGACAATTTACCTCTCAGATGATGAAAGAAGTGAACAAACTGTTGAATATTACACACGTTTTCACATCAGTTTATCACCCCATGAGCAACGGAATTTGTGAAAAAATGAACGGGTCTCTTAAGCAGATGTTAGCTAAAGTCACGGCAGAGCAACCAAGTGATTGGGATAAGTACTTACCAGCTATCCTGTTCGCATATAGAGAAGTACCGCAAGAAAGCACAGGATACTCACCATTTGAGTTGTTGTATGGGGCAAATCCAAGAGGCCCCATGACCATATTGAAAGAGTTAATGACAGGGAAAAGTAATGATAGTAATACGATTTCGTCGTATGACTTGGTCGTGAATATTAGAGACAGAATTATTAACGCATGCCAGAATGCACGAGATGCCCTGGAAATGTCAGGGGCTAGATATAGACAGTATGCTAATAGAAAGTCAAAACTGATCTCTTTCCAAGATAATGAGGAGGTATTACTTTTGCTACCAGAAATATCTAATAAGTTGTTAGTAACCTGGCAAGGCCCATTCAGAATTATTAGTAAAGTGTCGGATGTGGACTACATGGTGGAGGTGAAAGGAAAACACAAAGTGTATCATGTTAACATGCTAAGACAATTTGTTCCACGACCAGAAGCCTTACAGCCCGTCACAGAAGCAATTATTGACAACGAGGCGGGTCAGACAGCATGTTCTGTGGTTATTGATGAAGAAGCATCAAGCGACAATGACGTGCAGATGCACTTACCAATCGTAGCACTGAGACAGACAGAAACATGGAGAGATGTGTCCATGAATGACAGCCTGGAACGTACTGACAAAGCAAGGCTGGTAAATATATTACAGAAATATTCAGATGTTCTGACGGATATACCAGGGAAGACTGACTTGATGACACATGACATCAAGCTAACAGAGGACCAACCTATTAGAGTAAAACCATACCCTATCCCACATCATTACAGAGCAGCGGTAGACAGTGAGATAACAGAGTTACTAAAAATGGGGATAATTTCCAGATCAGACTCTCCATACTCGTTCCCCATGGTAATCATTAGGAAGAAGGACAATAAATTGCGATTGTGTATTGATTTCAGGAGATTAAACAGCATCACTATTATAGATCCGGAGCCCATGGTCAGTACTGATGATTTACTGACGCAAATATCTTCGGCAAAATATTTTAGCAAGCTGGATTTGGCGAAAGGGTACTGGCAAATAACACTGAGTGAAACAGCCAAACCACTAACAGCGTTTGCCACCCCACAGGGGCTATTTCAGTGGAATTATATGCCGTTTGGGCTAGTCAACGCACCAGCAACGTTCGTGAGGATGATGAGAATACTGTTACAGGGACGTAAGGATATTATCAGTTATATAGATGACATTTGCCTGTTCAGTAAAAACATAGAAGATCACGTGGCAGGATTAGAATCCTTGTTTGAGAGTTTGAGGCAACATAACTTGACGGTGAAGCCGTCTAAAGTCCAAATTGGATATGAGGAAATAAGTTTCCTGGGACATATTATTGGCAACGGGCTACTGAAACCAGAAGATACAAATGTGAAAAAGATTCTGGATATCCAAATACCGAAGACGAAGAAGCAAGTTAGGAGCCTACTCGGGTTAGCAAACTTTTATAATAAGTTTATAAAGAACTTTTCTGCCACCACGTCAGTGTTATCCGAGTTGACAAAAAAGGGCAGACCTAACAAAGTTGTATGGACGCAGCAATGCGAGGAGGCACTGAGAAGGATTAAGCAGGTATTTTCCAGTTGTCCCATTTTAACACTGCCTGATCTGGATCAACAATTTACCCTCCGGGTAGACGCGTCATCGACAGGAATCGGAGGATGTTTGATGCAAGAAAAGAACAACCTCATGCATCCAGTACTATACGTTAGCAGAAAACTCACACCACCAGAGGAACATTATTCAACCCTAGAACGTGAGGCCCTGGCGATTGTATGGTCGGTACACAAACTCTCCAAGTATTTGTTGGGCAGACAATTCATCCTGCAAACGGATCACAGACCACTTACATTCATCCATTCGGCAGCGATGAAGAACGCACGTGTTCATCGCTGGAGCATATTGTTGCAGGAATATGCATTTCTGCCGATGCCCATACGGGGCGAAGACAACAACTTGGCAGACTTGCTGTCAAGGAATTACCAAAGGCAGGAGGCCACATAAACTAGTAACAGGTGCTTCTATATAGATAGACAATATATACTATATGGGGTGTGATAGTATGGTGGGGTATTAATACATTATATGGGGCGATGCAGCGCTTCATCATATGTTCATGGATGATTGCTAGTTTACGGGACAAAGTAGTAGTGTGTCTTCTTAAAGATATTAATAGACCTGTGGGTACATAAGTATAATGCTTTTCTATGATGTATTATTATTATTATGTGATGTATTAGTTCATGCATTGATACAAAAGATAGAAATATGGTTGTATTTATGTGTGGGGAATATGGGAGTTTACTATGAGTATTTGATATATTATTAAGTGTGGTAGCTAGAGTAAGTTGGATTTATACTAACGACTACCCAGGCAATGTGTCTGGGTCACATATTTGATAAGTATGAGTCTCCCAACATTTGAAAACGATGTTTTCTTTTGAGGGTGGGGTAGTGTCACATGCCTGTGTTCAGTGGCATTAAGGTGAGTGGCCGTACAATATAAACAGTTCACGAGGTGAAAGGGCATTCACCGGAAAGAAAATATAAGGAGATAAACGGGGTTGGGTGTAAGGTAGAGGGGCTGCAAGAAGAGGCAGACAGTTGGAGCAGTGAGGTGTGTTTGTGTGGATCATTGTGAGGGGGCATAGAATTGTTTAAAAAGACAGGGACAAAGATTGACGGGGCAGTTGATGTTTGGACTCCGAGCTGAGAGGGAGTTGAGTGTAGACCAGACCAGGAGAAGGTCGTGGACTGATAAAGTGAAGAATTGTGACGGAGTTTGGAAGATAACTCCGCACTGTGGGTTCCAGGGATAGTGAGTGGAATTCGAGACCCATAGTGGGTTACTTTGAGTCGGGCCTAGAGAGAGGCTAGTATACCTGTCGTGTGGGACGATATTTTAGTAGCCTTGAGAGGCAGTGTTATTCGACGTGTTCCATTGGGATGGAGATATATTCTTAGAGAATTATTGTTCCTGGATTTATATGTTACATGTGTCTGTGTTAATTCAGAATGAAAGGAATATTATGTGCGCAAATTAACGCTTGTTCACTGACTGGTGTTTGGTGGTGATGCATCTTGATTAATCTGTTGTTCAACATCACATTGTTACAAGGACATACCCTAGACACAACCATAGCCACTCTATCTGTCACTTAGTCAACATTCACTTTGTGACAGTTAACTATAAAATAGCCCAATCCCTGCGACATGGCCATCAGCGGGTAAGAGTTACTACAACCCCCCCCCCCCCCCCCCCACTTACTTGTGTGTGTGTGTGGTTTTTTTTTTTTTTTTGAAGATCACGTTTGCTGAAGTGAAACCATTCAACAACTGGCGGGAAGTAATTGGGAAACCATTGTTGTATGTTCCCCCGCATAACATGCTTCTAAACCAGTGGTTCTCAACCTCTTTTGGCCCTTGCCCCTCTTCACCATATTTTCAGAACGTCATTCCCCCGTTCGTATTTCCTCCCTAAAATCCCCCCCCCCCCCCACTCCCCTACACAGTATACGTAATAATGGAAACTAAATTTAATAGCACATACTAAACCAAGTCTTGACGTCTACATAAAACGTGATTTGCGGGTCTGCTTAAGTTATGAATGAATTTCAGAATGGTGAGACGTGCAGAACCGTAAAGCATGTAGGGACCAACAATATAAAGTAATCGGTTCTTGTATTAACGCGATCTCGATATAATCTTAACCATCTCTCCCCCTCCCCCCGTAAACCCATGGGAGGGGGGAATCCCCACCGGTTGAGAACCACTGTTCTAAACAAACTGGCAATACTAGTGAACCTCTGTTAACTCATAGACCATTCTGTTCCAGCTGTGTATCATGTGATTCAAAGAAGACAGAAGCAGAAATGACCAGCATCGTTACTAATTCAGATGCAAAATGCTACAACCAAGCGACATATAGTAATGTTCACTTATTATCATCATCATGTGCCATGCCTGGTGGTTTTGTTTGTTTTGAGTTCGCCTGCTTTGAACACAAGCGTAGTCCATACACGTGCTACTAATTCTATTCCACTGGACTGATTTCTGCGCGTGGATTAGCTTTCAATGTTACCAGTGTTTCTCGCCATCAGGCGAACCCACCCCAACTCTGAGGTACTTGTAATTTACACCCCCAAGTCAAGGACAAAAAGTCAAGATTCCAACTGACCGGTGTAGGGGTTGAACCCAGTACATCGGCATCAGCACATCGGATAAGTAAGAACAAGCGTTCTTACCCATTCGGCCGTGCTGACCTCCGCCAAGTGGTTTAATGGCCTATGTAAGATACAGGTAGTAATGTTAATTTATCTTCATCATAATAAAGTCCCCTGCCAAGTGGATTAGACGTTCATGCATTTCCACAGATCTTGACGTACTGGATTCATTTTATTGGTAAGACTCCTCCATACTCTCGGCGACTTCTGAGTGTCGCCGCTGGAGCTACGGAGTTCGTGCTTTGTGAGACGCTTTCAGCAGATCGCCCTGCGGAAAGAGACCGAGCCATATGGGTTGAAACCCAGCGCAATGAAGTCGATCTTATGTCTTTAAACACCTCTATGCCACCGCCTTTCTCTCACTGATACCCATAAATAATGACCGTTATGTGTCTTCATAATGCATTCATACATGCTTCTTCCAGCCCATATCTTGAGGTCTTTCTACCTACATACAATAACACATTCCTTATTCTTTACTCGTAACGTGGTTTTAGGATAAGCGTCTATCAACGGCTTACATGCATCTGATTTCAACTAAGTATTCTTGATTTCCGTTTGTCTATTTTGTTTTGTTTGCTGATGTCGAAACGTTCATTTTTGTATGTTTCTAACTTTCATTTGTTGAGTTTCTCAAGTTCTATTCCAAGCTCCTTCGCTACTGTTTATTCATAAACAAAAAGGACCAAGAGAGAAGGTGCAGGAAAGTTTGACATCATTGACCGCTTAATGGCTGTCCCTATTGCCGTTGAGTATGGAGTCAAGATATTCAATGTTTATGAAATTGTCAATTCGTCATTGTTGATTGTGATCTTTGGTTGGTGTGTATTTTTGTCCGAGAACATTATTTATTTTGTTTTTGTTTTGTTTTACATGTTAAATGTGTTTATTGGTTGTACATAAAACATGCTATAGCTTCTACTGGGTGCTCACGGAGGCTGTCCATGTCTCGGTCCCGTCTGGCCCTCTCTAACAGGTCGGAACCTGATTGGAGGAGTTCTGTCCTTCCTGGATGTGTTTCTCACAAGTTTGAAGCGGATAGCACGGGAGTACAGGAACTTGGCATATGGCTTTGGTAGTGCATACATTTCATAAACGCTGGAGTAGATACATTACAGGAGCTTGGCATACGGCTTTGGTAGGGCATACATTTCATAAACACTTGCGTCAGAAATATCCCTGACAGCTGCTGCCTCCACTTATTTCTGATCACAAATTTCTTGATGGCCATGTACTTGGGGACACATCTGGCGGTATGTGCAGCGCACATACGTGACATGGCCTCAGCCTTTCTTGTTGTGCCCTTTTAAAAAAAAAAAAATTCGATTCTACCATTACCTCTACACCGTTCCACCTCAAAGAGAAGTTATAGTTAGGGCTCATCACCGGCTCAGATTGATAGTCCTGTGACTGAGTCAGCCGCAAAAGCAGTTGCCCACGGTTTTGCCCTCACAAGCTTATTGATTTGAAGGCGATTGTTGTCCATAGGGGGTAATGACTTATTTCTTTGTGTCACAGTTGTTTTAAAGGAACAAGGTCTCCAACCACGCTTCCTATTTCCAGCAACGGAATATCGGTTGCCTTATCAGAACGCAGTTGACGTAGCCGAAAGGATAAGATTGCGCGCTCTTAAATTTCCGGTGCTCTGAGTTGGATTGGGGGAAGGAATGCGTTTAATCCAAACACCTACATTAAGTTGGATTTAACAGTCGTCTGTTCGTTTATAAAGCAACTAGCTGACACGGCCCGGCTTCGCCCAGTCACTGGTGGGGAGCATCTAATTTAATTCATATAAGTAGTCATATAAGTTCTCGTTCCCGTTACCGACTGTCTGTCTGACCCGGCCCGGCATCGCCCAGCTCCTGGTGTGGAGCATCTCATTTACTTCATATAAGTAGTCATATAAGCTCCCGTTCCCGACTGTCTGTCTGTCTATCCCTCCCTCTCTGTCTGTCTGCCTGTCTGTCTAATCATTTATTGGTTGCAGTTAGAACAACCTTAGATAAACGAAGACCAACTTACAAAAAGCATTAGAAAGAGCACTTGAAAGATCTTTACATCTTCCCAGTGGCGTCACTGGGGTTGGTGTCACCCAGTGCGGTAAACTCTTGGTGTCACCCCTCTAGACTTTCACCGTGGTCTTCTTCCGAGTGTTCCTGTACCATATATAATCGCATATAGTAATGTTTGTAAAATAAGTCAAAAAGTTAATAAGGACTTAAGAAAGAAAACAAATTGAACAATATAACTTCAATACTTCAGGTAAAACATAAATAAAGAACTTCGACAAACTCGGTGGGAGGGAGGAGGGAGGAGGAGGAGGGAGGAGGGAGGAGGAGGAGGAGGGAGGATGAGAGGAAGATGGAGGAAGAGGATGGAGGAGGAGGAGGGAGGAGGCGGAGGGAGGAGGAGGAGGAAGAGGGAGGAGGAGCAAGAGGGAGGAGGAGGAGCGATGTGGAGGGAGGAGGGAGGAGGTAGAGAGAGGAGGAGGGAGGAGGAGAGAGGATGAGGAGGGAGGAGGAGGAGGGAGGAAGAAGGAGGAGGGATGAGGGGGAGGACGTAGGAGGAGTGAGTAGGAGGAGAAGGGAGGAGGAAGGAAGAGGAGTGATTAGGAGGAGAGAGGAGGGCGAGGAGGTAGGAGGAGGAAGAGGGAGGAGGGAGGAGGAGGAGGAGGGAGATGGAGGAGGAGGAGGGAGGAGGCGGAGGGAGAAGGAGGAGGAGGAAGAGGGAGGAGGAGGAAGAGGGAGGAGGGATGTGGAGGGAGGAGGTAGAGAGAGGAGGAGGGAGGAGGAGGAGGGGGAGGAGGAGGAGGGAGGAAGAAGGAGGAGGGATGAGGGGGAGGACGTAGGAGGAGGAGAAGGGAGTAGGAGGAGAAGGGAGGAGGAAGGAAGAGGAGTGATTAGGAGGAGAGAGGAGGGCGAGGAGGTAGGAGGAGGAAGAGGGAGGAGGAAGGAGGAGGAGGAATAGGGAGGAGAAGGATGGAGGAGGGAGAGGGAGGAGGGAAAGAGGAAGAGGGTAGGAGGAGGAAGAGGAGGAGGTGGATTATAACGCATATGCCTGTAGATAACTGCAGTGAAAAGGTGGGTCTGTCTATCTATCTGACCCGGCGTGGCTTCGCCCAGCTCCTGGCGGGTAGCGTCTCATTAAATTCATACAACAAAAAAAAGTAACTTAAAAGAATGTCCTTCCACACACCATCCATTATTTTTTAATGAAAACTGTTTCTAATCACCTACATGACTGTAGATAACTTCTTAAGCATAAAAAGATGAGTTACAATGTTATGCATTATTTTTATGAAAACTTTGAAAATGCCTTAAAGATTGTATCATTATTTATTATAACCCATATGCCTGTACATAACTATAGACAAAGAGTTTATAAATTCTTTGAAAACGATGCAACAATATGACTATAAGATATACAGAAAAGTTATTAAAAGTTATGCCCCTTGAAATAACTTTTCTAGAGTTAAGTCCCCTTGCTATATAGAAATTATAATGAAAAATAAAAGATTTTGATTTTAACCGTATCTTGGCAGACAGGATCTGCATATCTATTGCACCAGACTTCTTCGGGAGAGCTATCGAAATAGGAGATCAGAAGAAGAATAACATTTGCTAAGAACTGGAAAAACTACAACTGAAGTTATATATTATATCGTACATACCGCTGGTTATCAAACTAAAATAAAACAATTCTTCGAGAGTTTCTATTGTCAACTCAGTAGTTAATTAGCACAGACTTCTGGGTGATCTATGCTTACAATATGCAAGAGTACTGTGTCCGTTGTTAGGGAACAGCCTCGTGTCGTTGGCGATCGATTCCGTGTAAATGTAAATCATGTGTTCTAATATTGCCTTACCGTGTTCGTGTACTCATATTCCCTGTGTAATGAGCTCTGATCCAATTTATACTTGAGGAGCCCGCTTTAGCGACGTGGCTAGTATGCTTACCTGTCGCTCAGTGGTTATGTCCTTGAATCCCCATCGAGGCCAGGATTCTATAAATAATTTATCTGGACTCCCAGCCCAACATGGTACTCGGAAATACGAGGGTAAGTTAATAAGTAAGTCACAAATCGCTGTAGAAAGATAAGTAAAAATGATAACTTGAAACCAGTTCTTCTTCTTCTTCTTCGTTCATCCGGAGTTTTTTTCCTTCCGGATGTGATTGCATTGTGCCTGTTTACAGCAGAGCTGCGTTCTTGCGCCGTTAGGCCGACACATCCGACTTCTGCGGGCATTTGTTGACCGGGTTAACCTTCCCGGGGGGAAACCAGTTTATTTTTATACATACATTGTCCCGTTGTTTTCAACATAATTTCCACCAACATTGATGCACTTATCCCATCGTTTTATCAGTCCTCCCAAACCGGTTGCATAGAACTGCATGCTTTGTTTTCATTAACCTACCATCCCACAGAACTGTGTGATTTACTTATTGACTCAACCTCGTAACGTTTTCTACCCAGCAATGCACCGCTTTACGGACAAACATTTGTCGCATAAACAGGAAACTCACCTTGGCGGAAGACATTTCACGAATGACGCCGAAGTTGAATGCTAAGTGAAAACGTGGTTTGGAAAACAGAGCACGCAGTTCCATGCAGTCGGTTTGGGAGGACTGATAAAACGATGAGATAAGTGCACCAATGTTGGTGGAAATTATGTTGAGAAATAAAGGGACATCGTATCTAAAAAAATAAACTGGTTTCAAGTTATCATATTTAGGTATTTTTCTACAGCCATTTGTGACTTCCTTATTGACGTACCCTCGTATAATGGGAAGTAACGGCAGCCGACGTGATGTAGACCACACCGTACGCCTATTGGGCTTAAATAACATGGGTCTAACACCATATGCCCTGCCCGTGTGGTAAGTAAAGAACACTCTAACTAAAACTCTTGACTACAATAACTTTAAAACAATGTAGTCCCTTAGTGCAGTGGTTCTCAACCTTTTTTTTGGCCCATGCCCCCCCCCCCCCACCAAATGTTCAGAACGTCATTCCCCCCTTTTCGAATTACCTCTCTATAAATCCACACCCCCCCCCCCCCCCCCCCCCACAGTATACATAAAAATGGAAGCTAAATTTAATAACACATTCTAGGACAAGTCGACATCTGAATAAAACTGATTTGCGGGTCTACTTACGTTATAAAACGAATTTCATTAAGGCGAGAAGTACAAAACCTTAAAATTTAGAGGGAAAAACAATATAAAGTTACTGGTTTTTGTATTAATGCGATCTTGAAATAATCTTAATTTCCCACACCCCCATCTCCTGGAAACCCCCAAATTCGGGGGGGGGGGGGGGGGAGAGGGGGAAAGAAAGAGAGAGAGAATTCCCTACCGTTCGAGAACCACTGCCTTAGTGAATGTATAATGTAAACACAGAAGCCACAAGCAATATGTTGCAGGATTGATGACCTGATGAGATATAGCGAAATATGCCAGGCATAAATCATGGAACATAATGTTTGTGGCTTGTGTGTTAAGTATACAAATTTCATCAACCGATAAGGTATTGCCACTGAATGTTTATGTATACCCACTCAGGGTTCCACAATAACTGATATTTTTGTGTATTCAGTTTACAACAAAAGGAACTGACCAGTCATCTCTCATCTTTAAATTTTCACAATATACTAGACTTAAACTGGTTTGAACCTGCTGGTCCCCGTTCATTGGCAGCTTCTGCAGATATCCCCCCCCCCCCCCCTCCAGCCTGTTGGCATTTGTTCAGTGCTGCGGACTCTAATTAATTTATGAAGCAATTTAGCTGAGGTGTATGACTGACCGGCACCTTGCCGTCTTGACAGACGATAGCTTACTTCATTGTACTTTAAAAAAACAAAAGGCATAATAACTACAGCCCATGGCGGTAGCGAATGTGACTGATCAGATCAATTTGCACGGTAAATGTTCGTTCACAATGGATGCATGTGAACACATTATCATTTCCACCATAACGCTCAATCTTGTTTCACTTGCTCGCTGTGTGACCTATCTGCAATCATGTTCGTTTTTAAATTCCATTTCTGATCATTGCCCTCCACGCAACACGATCAGCAGCAACTTGCTCCCAAGGTGCAGTGTCAATGCCTGTTATCAACCATATTCCGCTTACATACATCTTTATACCGCCGTAGAGACCGACCCCCAGATTCTTTACCCATATGTAATTCACCAAAAAAGATGTCCTTTTGTATTCTACCGCCGTCCCTCCTCGTAATGTGTCATATCCATCTAAGTCTACAAAAACTTAGCATGGAACAAACCGTCACACAACATGATCTTTCCAATACTTCAGTATTTGTGATTTTGTCTTGTCACTTAATACTAAGTATTCTCCACAGACACCGGATATGAAAGCTGTTTAAAAACGCTTCTCATGGTGTGAGTAAGTTGACCGGGCTTCACTGTCATAAAGAAGAGTTCAAATAACACAGGACTGGTAGACCAGGACTTTTATTTTGGCAGTAAGCTTCTTGTTCTCCCAGACTCTTTTTGTTAACCTGCTCATTGTTGTTGCTGCTTACCAATCCTGATGTTGATTTCCTGATCTAGGGATAATTTGCTATTTACCTCTGATACTAGATATGTAAAATGGTCTTATCTCCAGGTATGCGTCGTCAATAAAGACTGATGTTACCCTATGTGCACCTTGTGTAATGTTTATTTTGGGCGCTCGCTTGCTTTGAATTCAGGCGCAGGCCGTACACACTACTTCTAGTAGTGCTGGACTGAATTGTGTGTGTGGATTACTTTTCCCTATTAACAGTGACTCTCGCCATCAGACGAACCCACTCCAACTTCAGAGGTAGTGTAATTTACATCCCCACGTCAAGGACGAGAGGTCAACATTTTAGTTCAACTGTCCGGTGTTGAACCCCTTACCCCAGCATCAGCAAACCGGATGTTTAAAAACATGTTCTTAGCCATTCGGCCATGCTGACCTCCATCTTGTGTAATATTCTGTCTTCATTTTGCTAATAGTTAAATAAAATTAATAACAGACATTGGAGAATGAGTAGATGATGTAATTCTTCTTCAGAGTGGGTTATAAGCAGCATCATCTGCAAACAGCAACTCTGATCAGTACCCTCCTAATTTTGGTCTTAGTCTTCAACCTCTGAACACTGTAGAAGAGGTGTAAAAACTAGTTTTAATAGCTACTGCCAGGATACCATCAGCACTAGCAGCTCTCCCACCCTTCAGAAGATACCATGTCCAATTTGTTCTTGAGACAGTTTGTCAGTTGATATTTTGCTCCACATCTGCCGGCTGGATATATGAATGGTCATTTGGCAATATGGAATATGGGGATGGTCTATTCAGAAGTTCCTCAAAGTATTCAGCCAATCTGTTCATTCGAAATGTTGGCAAGAACTACTATTTTTGCTAAGTTCACTCAGCTGATTATATTTTTATACTAAGTTCCCTGTGGTGCTGTAAAGGTCTCTCAGGCTTCCTTTCCCTCCTGCCTTTTTTGCAAGGTCATCTAAATATTCTTTTATCAGCCCTTATTCCGCTTCCTAACTTCTTTTTTATATTCTGTGTACTTTCCTGAGCTCCAACTTTAGCAGCTCTGTTTATTATGATTTAAAATCTACATTATCCCCTCTTTCTTCTGTTTTCTTAAGGGTTTCTAGCATTATACATGTTTACATTTTCATTCCTTTTTTTCCCAAGAACTTCTATACATAATTCATTCCAAATGTCTCTAACCTGCTGCCAGCCGTCTGACATGTTTACGTCATCTACTAACTGTTGCAGTATTTATTATAGCTTGTGATTATAAGCTGACTCCAATAACATGTATGTCAGGTTACAGTGTTGCTAAATATTACTTCCCTAAAGGCCCCGGTAATACAAGTAGTATGTTTTTAATGCATGAATTAATTAAAAAGGTCATTGTTTACACGAATGAGGTCACTTTTTACATGATTATTTTCACTGTAAACCAATCTCTTCTCAGTCAACCATCAAATCACTGATTTATCACATTGACAGATATAGCATAGTTAACAATCATCATATAATTAAATCACGTACCAAATTTATTTGAATTATTTTAAACATAATAAACATACCTGTGTTAAAGTCATTTCATGTTTCTGCATTAATATTCCTAGGAAAAGGTCAATGTTCTAGTATATTTACACACAATAGAACTATGCTGGTTGACTATTCTTCTTTGGCCATCTGCACAGAACTTCTGTATGACTTCACAGATGGCAGGAATACTGTAGTGGAATGCATGATATGAATGACAGTGAGGATGTGAATGATATACATGAACCAATGACAGCAGAGACAGAACCTGAACCCTCATTAGATGAAATTGCATGGGCAATAAAGAACCTGAAGAATGGTAAATCACCTGGATGTGATGAGACACCAGCTGAAATAATTAAAGCATGAGGGGAAGAAAGCATACAAATATATCACACATTATGTAAAAAGATATGGAAATATGGTATATGGTCAAAAGATGGGAAGAGAACTATCTTCATTCCAATACCAAAAAAGGGCAACCTGAAATGATGCACCAACCATAGAACTGTTTCCCTGATCAGTCATGCAAGTAAAATTCTACTAAAAATCATAATGGGAAGACTTCGTAAGAAAATGGAAGAAGAAATTAACGTGGTTCAAGCTGGATTTAGACAAGGGAGAGGACCACGAGATCACATACTCAACAGGCGTTTAATAATAAAGAAGTGCAGAGAATTTAATGTAAACCTATTCTCATGTTTTGTGGATTATTCAAAGGCATTAGACTGTGTACAGCATCAGAAACTTCGGGAAATCATCAGGAATGTGGGATATCCATCAAATGTAATACAACTCATAAAAATGCTCTATCTAGACCAACAATAGATGGCAAGACATCAGATTGGTTTGACATCAAGCAAGGAGTCCGTCAGGGCTGTGTGCTGTCACCCTATTTGTTTAACCTGTACGCCAAAAATATAATGAGAAATGTCAGAGATGATATAAACAGGAAGCGATGCCCTAAATATAGGTGGTCATGACATACCAGATTTTCGGTATGCTGATGATACAGTATTGCTATCCACAACACAGAATGGTATAGAAAACCTAATAACCTCAACCCAATTGAACAGTGAAAATCACAACTTATATCTTAACATAGCAAAAACAAAGATAATGCACACAGATAAAACTACTATGGAGAAAGAAATATATGTTAAAATATTGAGCACAACCCACTACTGGCAACGCCGATCGCATTCTGGTATGAACCTAAGGCCTATCCACGTCAATATGGAAGCACTATACTCGAGTTTCGCCCTCATTTGAGCTCGTCAGTAGTGCATATCCCTGACCGGATCCGGAAACAGTCCCGGATCACGCGTGTGAAGCGGGTGTGTAACCACGCGGCACACACTGGACACACCAAATTATCACAACGCTACCCATCGTAGGCTATGCTCAAGATTGCCCAATCGCCGCGACCGACGTCCGTCAATCGATGGGACCCGAACGATCAGGACTTCTCACTGGCAAGGTGAGAAACAACCCGAAACAACCACATAATCAATTGATTATTGCTCACTGGATTTAGGAGGCCTGGTATTCCTTGCCAGTGAGAAGTCCTGATTGTTCGGGTCCCATCGATTGACGGACGTCGGTCGCGGCGATTGGGCAATCTTGAGCATAGCCTACGATGGGTAGCGTTGTGATATTCTGTTGTGATAATTTGGTGTGTCCAGTGTGTGCCGCGTGGTTACACACCCGCTTCACACGTGTGATCCGGGACTGTTTCCGGATCCGGTCAGGGATATGCACTACTGACGAGCTCAAATGAGGGCGAAACTCGAGTATAGTGCTTCCATATTGACGTGGATAGGCCTTAGGTTCATACCAGAATGCGATCGGCGTTGCCAGTAGTGGGTTGTGCTCAATATTTAAATTTCAAATCCCGAAACAACCACATAATCAAATATATGTTAATGAGGAAAAATTGGAGGTGGTGAAAAATTTCAAATACCTTGGGTAATTGATTACCAACAATGGTGACAATGAAAGAAGTTAAAATACGAATATATATTGCTCTTCAAAGACTAAAACAACTGAATAAATTATGGAGAGAGACAGATAGAACTACAAAAATTAGATTTTTAAAAGCATGCATCTTTCCCATTATAACATACGCCTGTGAGATCTGGACACTTACTAAATAAGCTGAACAGCAAATGCTGTTAAATATAAATGTTATAGACGAGTTCTAAGAATATCTTGGATAAAGAAAAAAACAAATGCATCCATACTTCAAAAGCCAAATACTGAAGAAGGTTGGCTATTAAAGATGATAAAACATAGAAAATTGAAATATTTTGGTCACTTGAAACGTCACAAAAGTGTGACAATAATGGAGGGGCATATGCCTGGGAAAAGAGGAAGAGGAAGGTCAAACTAAAGATGGGTGCAGGATGTGGCGGATGATCTCAAGATGGGTGTATCTGAAGTGGGACGTCTTGCTAATGATCAAGAGATTTTCCAGAAAGTTGTTATGGCAGCAAGATTCTGCAAAGGACATGCTACTGAATGAATGAATGAATAGAGGATGGAGGTTGTCCAAATATCACCAAGAGTGTCTTCAGGTGGAGTTAACCAGCGACCAATTGTCCCAGCTATAGAGGATGGAGGCTGTCCAAATATCACCAAGTGTCTTCAGGTGGAGTTAACCAGCGACCAATTGTCCCAGCTATAGAGGATGGAGGCTGTCCAAATATCACCAAGAGGTGGAGTTGCTTCCCCGAGCAAAATTAATTGTTGCATGTCCTTCTCAGGATGTTGTAATCAACCCCAGGTTGATTTTGGGTCAAGTTTTAGGTTCAGTAGCTAGCCATTGCTTTCTGAACAAGAAAACTTGTAAGGCCAACTGACTGATGTCTGGAATGAATCCACTACCCCGCAATCAGCGCATCTGATATTTAAACACAAGTGCAATAAACCACTCGGCCATGCTCACCTCTAATTAGGGAACAACAATATATCACAAAAACCACTGAAATGAGAGACATAAAAGGGTAATAACCATATTCTTGACCTCATAATGGTGTAAGAGCTTAAAAGACGATAACCAAAAAAAAAAAAAAACAACTATTTGTCACATCTGCCAGTTCCAAATACCTTTTTAGATGGTAACTTACTCCTCTGTTGACTTAAAACAGGAGTGGCTAAAAGTCTAAAAGAACCAGTTTTAAGATCCTGCTTCTCCACAGAAACAGAAGACTGGCAGCCTTGTTTTGGCCTTTCATATGCTGTACTATTATTGTGCCAATGTTGGCCATTACCAGAAAATAACAAATGGTTATTAAAGGGAATTTCTGAATTGAAAGACAAGTATGTATGTGCCTCAGAGGTGTTGTTCCTTGTATTCAGGGCGTTAAATTGATTTGGGCAATAAACAGGTATCTGAGGTAAGTACGCTGGCAGTCTTGGTTGAGTTTGTTCAGACCCTGTGGATGATGTAATTCTGTTCTTTCTCATATACGGCTTGACAGTCACAGAATCATCAACCTGAACTAAATCAGACACTTGATGAAAAGCTTTGCCTGTCAGACCACTGGCTCCTCCTGAAGAAGTACAGGATGTTAATGTAGACATGTTTGTATCTGGGTGGTAGCAGAAATCTGCATTCTGTTGCACACTGACTGGAAAAACACCACCACAGTCAGCAATCTCAGCATTCATCTTGTCAACATCTTGTCCATGGTTGCTGTTTGTAGGCAAGTCGCTGTTGCTTGTTACAGTTGCGGTTCTCCTTGGGATCTTAGGAAATGAATAAGATGATTGAGGCATAGAGGTCGATTCCTGATGTGAACCTCCTTGAAGTGAAGGTAATGGTGAATGTGAGTTGCCTCCTCTTTTCTGCCGTTTTATAAACTGATGGCTGTAGTGAAACAAGCAAAAATAATTCACGTTTACTGAAATATTCTTTTTATGGAAATACACACATATATATTTCTTTCATTGAAATCACTGATGTAGTATTAAGCTATTGAATTTTGCCAACTGATAAACAGAGGATGGCCAAATCCAGCATTTGTCAAAATTCATCACACAAAAATGCCACAGTACTCGGGGCTTGTAGCGAAACAAATAAGTTTGTTTTTACTGTAATATACTTTAAAAAAAAACAAAAAACTGAAATATACTTTAAAAAAAAATCCTGAAACATACATTACAAAAAAATTCTATCTCTGTAATCATTGATGTAGCCGGTCTACTTGGCCTAGGCGTTACCGACTTTCTCCATAATCCCGTATATTCACGTGAGGACGTAACTTGCATGAGAATCGGTAGCAGTTCTCGCCGCATTGGTGACTTACGAGGTATGTGAGCCGGCCGCTCAGAAAGAAATGGCAAACTACCGAGCGTAATCTTGCCAAGAAATCAACAATCAGCTGAAAGATGCTGATGTTGAATGTTGAAAGTGATGTCCTGTAAAGGATATGCGAACAAAACACACAAAAAAAAAATAACTGATGTAGTACAAAACTAATGACTTTCTCATTTTTCTACTAATAAAGAAATAATAAATCCAACATTTGTTACAATTTATCGCACACCAACGCCATAGCAACTGAGACAGGCCCAAACGTGCTCTATGTCTATCAGATGTCAAATACTATGGGTGCTTATAATTACAGTGGCCAGTTGGTTACACATATCTCTGATTCATCCTCTTTTATGATTGTTTCTGCTAGAGCTGAATTGAAATACTGATTCTTCTTCTTCTTCTTCTTCGTTCATCCAGAGTTTTTTTTTCGGATGTGATTGCGTTGTGCCTGTTTACAGCAGAGCTGCGTTCTTGCGCCGTTAGGCCGACACATCCGACTTCTGCAGGCATTTGTTGACCGGGTTAACCTTCCCGGGAAATACTGATTCAATCAGTTGTAGTCATCCATTGTCATTTCCTCTTACAAGAGGCAATAATTTATAGACAGTATATCATGGCTCCTTTGGACAACTTCAGTGTTTTCTCTGGAGACCAACCAATCAGCCCATTTAGTTCCATGTACTCTGGCAGGACATCACCTTCAGCACAAGCTGTGATGTCAACCACTTATATCAGAAATATCCGGAGCATTAACTACAATACAGAAATACATGATAACAAAAAAGGTGATGAGAATAAGCGGAAATGTGTTTAAGAGACTTAATATCCTAAGTATTTGACATACAAATACTAATAAACAGCATACAAACTTATGCAGCAAATGATGATCTTCTCCTATTTCTTCACCCAAGGATGTTTTCTCCAACAGGACATCTTGTTGGTAACAAAGAGAAACTATTAACAATTCACAAAATAATTATGAAAATGACTATAATTCTACAGAAACTTAATAATCCATAAAGGTTAACCTGGTCAACAAATACCCAAAGAAGTCAGATGTGTTGGCTGTAGGCGCAAATATCACAACTCTGATGTAAACAGGCACAACTACAGGCGTAACACATTTATGTACAAAATAAATATTTGGGACGAACAAATAAGAAGTAAGAAGATACTGAATATATATTAACATTACAGCTATTAATGAATTTAACAATAATTGAAGAACTTACGCAGACTTAGTTCTTCTTCCATGATTCCACACACCACCAAAATCTGGCAACCACAACTCTGTTGTCCCAGACTTGTGATCAAATTTGGCCCCAACACGACAGGCTGGCAACTGCCTTTTTCGCTCAAGTTTTCCTATAAAAAAATGCCCAGATTGTTGGTTAATGTTTGCTGTGAGAATAAACACAATGTTGCATGTCCTTTGCTGGAAGGTGTTATCAACCCCAAGTTGTTTTTGTACTTTCAGCAGTTTGGTATTGCTTTCTGAACAAGAAATCAACATTTATGTCCAACTGAATGCTGGTACAGAGGTTGAATAGCCTTTCTCGCCATCAGCACACTGGAAGTTTAAAAGTGAGAGCTCTTATTGTCACAACCTCTTTTGCCATGAGAAAAAATAAAATAAAATAAAACTAAAAAAAAAACAAAACAATAATTTGCAGCTATAAGACTATCTACTTAAATTTTAGATCTTTCTGTCCCAAGCAATGCATGATGTGTGATTGGCTGTGCCCTTGCATCGCAACCATTGTGTAATGTACTCTCTTACTTTTCACATTTGGTCAGAGTATATTTTTTTAAAAATCTGGCCTCTCTAGTGACTCCATCTTCTGTTTATTTAGCAACTTTGAATATTATAACCTCATGATTTTTGATAGTGTAATGGCATTTGGAAATGGCTGTCAAAGGCTGAGGTAACAGACCCCGATGTGGATGTGGAATGCAAGGAGAAGCCACCACATTATCTTCCCAAGACTTCATGATGTTATTGCAAGACTGATCACCTTATCACATAGAAAACTAGTTGCAAAATCCAAGCAAACACTAACAAATCTACAAAGGGATTGACGTGAGTTGGTTTAGAGCATTGGAAGATGGAGGCAGCAACAGAAGAAGAATGTGAACTCTTACCTTTGACAAAACAATACATCACAAACACTGAAGTTCAAAACAATGTATTCCTTGAGTGTATTTAAACACAAAAGCCAAATATGGAATTTGCCATGGGGATAACAGATGTGCCACATTCAAATACCTCTGACTATGTTATAATTGATTGAGCCGAAGTATTATCCATTTAGTCACTTCATATGATATATATATATCTTTGCAGTATGCACCTGACATTGAGAGGTGCAGGACGAACAGATGACAACCCCATTGTTAGTCACTAACTGAATGACAGTGGACGGTACTACCTGCTTTCCGTTAGTGCAGAATGTTGGGTGGCGCTCACCAAACCCGACACCCCACATTGTGCTAAAACGGCTTTGGGTGGAGGAGCGCAATTGGGAGAGTACAAGCCCTATCCTGGAGCAAGGAAATGCAACCTAAAGACTAAATATCATGGCGGGGCAGACTAGGTCCTAAGCCTTGGTCTAGAGTCGAAGCTCTGAAAGGCGGACAGATAGAGCAATGCTATGCTTTTCTGGCAGCTTCTGCAGCTTGCCTTGCTCCAGGTGTATTAGTGTTACCTTTCCTCTGGAATAAACTAGGCAGACTGAAAGAGGGATCATGTTTATTGGGCAACGCATGGTCTCTACAATTCAGTCCAGGCTCTGTGCTATGAAGACATTTTTTGAAGCACAATGTAACAAACTATTGTCTGGCAAGATGGCAAGGTGCCAGTCACGTACCTGATGAAATGCAGCGAAATATGCCAGGCAATAAATCGTGCAGCATATTGTTTGTGGCTTTTGTATTTAAATATTCAAGTCTTGTGAACAGATGAAAATCTTACTGTGCTTCTCTAAATCGTCCACGGTGGGACCAATAACACAAGTTGAGGATGTAGTATCCTGGTCAGGCTGCATCCAGGGTGGAACTGCATTTGTGTAAACATTGCCAGCACTATCATCTTCCTAATGTTTCCCAGACACAGATATGAACAAGAAAATGTACTTAAAATATATATTAGCATGTACTTTAAATATACATCACTGTGTACTTTAAATATACATTAGCGTGTACTTTAAACATACATTAGCAATACTTTAAATATACATTAGCGTGTACTTTAGACATACATTAGCAATACTTTAAATATACATTAGCATGTACTTTAAACATACATTAGCGTGTACTTTAGATATACATCAGTGTGTACTTTAAATATACATCAGTGTGTACTTTATATATACATTAGCATGTATCTTAAACATACATTAGCCTGTACTTTAGATATACATCAGTGTGTACTTTAAATATACATTAGCATGTATCTTAAACATACATTAGCCTGTACTTTAGATATACATCAGTGTGTACTTTAAATATACATCACTGTGTACTTTAAATATACATTAGCGTGTACTTTAAACATACATTAGCCTGTACTTTAGATATACATCAGTGTGTACTTTAAATATACATCACTGTGTACTTTAAATATACATTAGCGTGTACTTTAAACATACATTAGCCTGTACTTTAGATATACATCAGTGTGTACTTTAAATATACATCACTGTGTACTTTAAATATACATTAGCGTGTACTTTAAACATACATTAGCCTGCACTTTAGATATACATCAGTGTGTACTTTAAATATACATCAGTGTGTACTTTAAATATACATTAGCATGTATCTTAAACATACATTAGCCTGTACTTTAGATATACATCAGTGTGTACTTTAAATATACATTAGCATGTATCTTAAACATACATTAGCCTGTACTTTAGATATACATCAGTGTGTACTTTAAATATACATCACTGTGTACTTTAAATATACATTAGCGTGTACTTTAAACATACATTAGCCTGTACTTTAAATATACATCAGTGTGTACTTTAAATATACATTAGCATGTATCTTAAACATACATTAGCCTGTACTTTAAATATACATCAGTGTGTACTTTAAATATACATTAGCATGTATCTTAAACATACATTACCCTGTACTTTAGATATACATCAGTGTGTACTTTAAATATACATTAGCGTGTACTTTAAACATACATTAGCCTGTACTTTAGATATACATCAGTGTGTACTTTAAATATACATTAGCATGTATCTTAAACATACATTACCCTGTACTTTAGATATACATCAGTGTGTACTTTAAATATACATTAGCATGTATCTTAAACATACATTAGCCTGTACTTTAAATATACATCAGTGTGTACTTTAAATATACATTAGCATGTACTTTAAACATACATTAGCCTGTACTTTAGATATACATCAGTGTGTACTTTAAATATACATTAGCATGTATCTTAAACATACATTAGCCTGTACTTTAAATATACATCAGTGTGTACTTTAAATATACATTAGCATGTATCTTAAACATACATTACCCTGTACTTTAGATATACATCAGTGTGTACTTTAAATATACATTAGCATGTACTTTAAACATACATTAGCCTGTACTTTAGATATACATCAGTGTGTACTTTAAATATACATCAGTGTGTACTTTAAATATACATTAGCGTGTACTTTACATATACATTAGCCTGTACTTTAGATATACATCAGTGTGTACTTTAAATATACATTAGCATGTACTTTAAACATACATTAGCCTGTACTTTAGATATACATCAGTGTGTACTTTAAATATACATTAGCGTGTACTTTAAACATACATTAGCCTGTACTTTAGATATACATCAGTGTGTACTTTAAATATACATCACTGTGTACTTTAAATATACATTAGCGTGTACTTTAAACATACATTAGCAATACTTTAAATATACATTAGCTTGTACTTTAAACATACATTAGCAATACTTTAAATATACATTAGCGTGTACTTTAAACATACATTAGCAATACTTTAAATATACATTAGCGTGTACTTTAAACATACATTAGCAAAACTGTAAACATACATTAGCATGTACTTTAAATATATATTAGCATGTACTTTAAACATACATTAACGTGTACGTTAACCATACATTAGCATGTACTTTAAACATACATTAGTATGTACTTTAAACATACATTACAATGTACTTTAAACATACATTAGCATGTACTTTAAATATGCATTAGCGTGTACTTTAAAGATAACTAGCATGTACTTTAAACATACACTAGCTTGTACATTAAACATACATTAGCAAGTACTTTAAATATACAAAATTGCAAAGCTATGAGAGGAGACAAACACAATATCATCAACAAGCAAGTGGAGACAGCATCAACATACATACAAGCTGGGTTTTTTAAAAAGTTGTTAATGAACAAACAAACTTTAGTTCATGGACTAGATCCATTACATGACATAACATGTCTTAAATACAATAGCTACATCATCTTATATTAATAACTTTATTGTCTGTGCTCCAATTACAGATTTTAAAACACAATTTTATGCATGCACCTCAGTTACATAGCATAAAACAAAGTTCATTTAATGATTGTAAAGAAGGTGTCTCACTGGCAGATACTGCCTTTGGGGTGTGAAGTATCAGGCCTTTACATATTCTAGATCATGGTGTAATGAGGTGTAGTTGCCAGTTCCCTTCTTTGCCACCTTCCTGAACAATTTCCAGAAAATTATCCAGTACCCATTTTATGAAACAGGCTTGACCCCAAAGATGTACTGGTCAGAAGACAAACAAGCATGCCACTGTTGGGCACTGAACTTGACTAATGTCTTGGCCCGGCATGTTCATCAACCATAATACCACCACAGCACTCTCAATGAGCAAGTAAGCGAAAGACCCAAAGTGTGTACTCCACAACCACACAGGCCATACATTTTCTATTTACAGGTAGGTTGTCTCATTCTTAAATTTAGCCTGGGCAGGGGACAACTTGGTCTATAAAAGGATATGCAAAACTAATACAATAAAAGTGTGGTGAGGAAGACAAAAAGAAAGTAAAGGACCCCTTTGGAATCCTTCAAGCACACTGGTTAGTTAGTTGCATATCCTTTATAGGACATAACAGTCAACCCTAGCATTTTTTGGTTGCTTGTGATTCCCGGGCAAGTTTACGCTCAGTAGTTTGTGGCATATGGTGCTAGACCCATATTGTTTTAGACAATTGGGCACCCGTCGGATGATGTGTATCATGCTAACTACCTTTACTTCCCAAGACACTTCCGGGTACCCAGTTTAGGTTGGGTTGGTCTGGCAGCCCAGCCCCTTAAAAATATCTGTCTCGACGCAGACTTAAATCCATGACCATCAGGTTGGTAGGTGAGCGTGTACTCACTATGTGACTGTGGCGCCTGAGGCAGAGGAACATGACTAAAATGTAAAACTGCTCAATAACTTTAGGACTCTATTTAAGATAACTAAACTTACATCAAGCCTTTCTATCGTTGTCAAACCTTCTCCAAATGCCTGGACAGTCTTCCTGCCCTTTTCCTCGGAACCAGCTGGGCCTTTAAGAGGCTTTGGCCCCCTGGTTTCCGCACGCAAAGTGCAGGGCTGCCGCTGTTGTAGGCTTTGCTGCTGCAGGGTCTAAACAATACAGACTTAGACTTTCAGGAAAAGTAAACTTTGACATAATCATGAAGAAAACATGAAAACAAGAATACACCAAACACAAGGCAAGCTGATACGCAAAGCTACCGACAATTTCGTTACAGGTGATTAGCTAATGGGCGATTCATGAATCCAGATGTATGGAAGTGAATCATGAATAATTAACAGACTAGTGAGTATTTATCTGGACGCTGCAGAGATATGTTTTACAAAATATGATGAGATCACCATGAATGGATCAAAAGCGATCTTGAAAGGAGTTACCACACAAAGTCGTTTGCATCAGAAGAGATAGCCCACATTGTGTTCGCTGGCTGTGAACTCCAGCATGAAGTCCTGTATGTCGGATGAATACATCCTGTTGTCCAACATCAGCGTGATGTCATACAGGACCTGAGGTTTGCATGAGTATCCGTTGTTCCCTGTCTGGCTTATTGGTGTGCAGACTGATGGTTCCTCGTCGTGCAGGCAGACACTCTCCGACTTCAGAAGAATCAGCGATCCAATTACGTTAGCCAGGACCCCGAAGGGACCTGTTGCCCAGGACACATGACTAGGACGTGTTAGTAGGTCTTGGCCAGTATAAAACCTGGCCCTGGTGCCTTGGAAACACCTTCTGTGTCCCAGCAATATAGATGAAACAGAAGTCTGTGGACAGACATGGCCACCAATGCTCCACAACATGGGCTATAAGAAGAAGACAAAGATTTATGCAAGAATCAACGAATGGCTAGAATGAACGAGTCAGAGTCAACGACTAGAGTGGTCAGAAAGGAATAAGCATGTTAGAAAAGAGTACACATGTAGTATTGTATCTGGCATTAGTCACTGTAACCTCATGAGTTTATTATGGACTAGACTGGAGCAACTAGGGACCTGTCTGGAGTTGAAAGAAGACAATCCACACTAACACTGGTCATTTTGATCAACTGAAGTAGAAATAAAGTTACAGAAGAGACCTCTTGAACATTGCACAAACACCCAGCAAAAGTCCATTCCCATGAAGCAATAAGCTAAAAAAACACAAACAAACAAACAATTCATACACAAAGAATATATTGTGAAATAACAACATCATCATCACGTCACATGCTAGCTGGCGTTGGCACATCCACAGATCTACATCTTTGGTGTTTGGATCCTTCCTCTTCTCTTGCTCTTTTTCCATCAAGTTTGCCAATTATCACAAAGTTTTAACATATAAATATTAATATTACATATTAACATGCACCAATAATCTTGACTGTTTACATCTTCATGCGCTTCTTGAAGTACTGTCTCATTCATTTCTTGCCCCTTCCATGGTATTCTTTGCATTTCCCTCAGAAACCACATTTCCACTGCCATTAGATGTTTCTCAGCTTTTCTACTTACTGTCCATGCTTCACATGCATATAACAGTACAGGTTCTATAAAGCACTTGAACACACTTCCTCTCACTGCAACTAACAGTTTGTTATTGGTGAGAGTATGTTTTCCATCAAGTAAAAACTATTTTCGTCATGACGATTCTACTCACAACATTGGTTGGTATTGCTGTAGAATCCCATAAAAATGAATTATTCATTCTTGCATGATATGAAGAATTGGGAAATGATGATGATCTGATTCCACTCCAGTAGGCAAGCACCATAGTCAGCCCGAGCATGTCCGTGAGTTCTCCAAGTGTGAATGTATAACTTGGGCACAGATTGTCTTACAGGTCGAAAGAGGGATCATGCTACATGGTCTCTATCTACAATTCAGTCCAGACTTTGTGCTAAGGATAGATTATTATGCCTTGTTTTCTGAAGCACAGTAACTATTGTCTGTCAAGGCGGCAAGATGCCAGACTGCCTTACATCATGGAAACATTGATATGCTTGACAGAGTTAATCCCACTGAGAGCTCAGTCCATCTTTGCTTCATTGTCCAGACAAGTTTCCACCCTGACCCATCAGTGTCTGGGCACCTCATTCCTTTCTTTCATAATACACATTCCCTGGCATCTGCTGAAGAAGTCTGAGCCCCTATGGGCTTTGGCGGTAGTGCTGTGAAAGCCAGTTCTTAGTATCAATATAAGCATTGATGAGGGAAAAGCATAAGGAACGCTAAGTCTTATAGACAACACAGCTACACAGCAATTTCTGGAACAAAGTGTACTGTATATAATTATCCTCATTATCAACTAGTGGCTTGCCATGTGTAGAAGTGTGTAAAGAAGTTAGTCTACCATTGCTGTCCTTTCTGGCAGTGACAGTACTGGCCGGTGACTGCAGCCACTGTCTCTTTAAAGAGATCTTCTGCCTACTGTGCTGAAGTTGAGATCTCAAGCTCAATCCGCCAACTGCTTGTTTTCATGTGCTGAAAGGGTACTCCATTTTGTCTAAGGGAGTTCTGCAGGCTAGTGGAAGAGAGGAGGTTAACTTCCCCTCCAATAGGGGATACCTCCTAACTGATCTCAGTATGGCCGAATGGATAAGTGCACTAGTTCTCAAACATTCTGTGTGCTGATGCTGAGGTAGTAGGTTCAACCCCCTACATTGGTCAGACTAAAATGTTGACTTTTCGTCCTTGACTTGGGGACGTAAATTACAAGTACCTCTAATGTCAGAGTGGGCTCGACTGATAGCGAGGGACACTAGTAATAGGGAAAGCTGTATCACACACCTTAAAATCATTCCAGTACACCAGAAGTAGTAGCATATGTGTGGACTGCGGTTTAGTTCAAAGTGAGCGAACATGAAAAAATAAAAACTCTAACTCATCAATATATACTGAGTACAAATAACGACATGGAATTATTCAGAACATGAAAAAATAAAAACTCTAACTCATCAATATATACTGAGTACAAATAACGACATGGAATTATTCAGAATTAGCATAATAACTAATTGTTGGCAGGATACTATTTGTCAAGAGAAGACCATCCGACAGACCTGTTCTCTCAAACTGTTGGCCACAACAGCATGCCTTGTCACAGATTGAGATCTGATTTGTGATGCCATCTGTTGAATAAATAACAGCAATAGTTCAGCCTGGTGCCATGCCATGAGGGAATAAATAACAGCAATCACATGACATGAGGGAATAAATAACAGCAATAATTCAGCCTAATGCCATGAGAGAATAAATAATAGCAATAGCTCAGTCTAATGCCAAATAGAATAAATAACAGAAATAGCTGTCTAATGCCATGAGAGAATAAATAACAGCAATAGCTCAGTCTAATGCCATAAGAGAATAAATGACAGCAATAGCTCAGTCTAATGCCATGAGAGAATAAATAACAGCAATAGCTCAGTCTAATGCCATGAGGAAAATATAAATTTGTAAAGATAAATATGACCCTGATTGTGATGAGTTTGTGTAGTGTACCCGTGACAGATTCTATCCATCCATCTCTTGGTCTTACTCAAGCTCTAAAGCCAATTAAAGTTAGTTGTATATCATTTACAGGATGTTACAGCCTTTGGCTGTTTGTGATTTCTAGGCAAATTTACGTTCTGTAGTTGGCCATTGCTTTCTGAACGACCAGCACTCATACCATTGCATGAAAATCAGCGCAGAGCAGTCTGCTTCCAAATCGCCTGCAGCTGTTTTGAACAGAGTATGTGTGGGATTGCGAATTGTGTCCGTAACCCTTTTGCCATAGAGCCAGTTTGCTTCAGAGCTTCTGTTATTCATTCTCATATGGACAAAGACGTCTGGTACATGTCTGTTTTTGGAGAAGGCAGGGTGTTGAATTTTCTCTTCTTTGTTCGCCCGATATTTCTTTTGCAGTTTTACACCAGAACTGTGCTATTTGCACCTTTTATTCAACATATCTGACTTTTTCTGGGAATTTACTGCCCATGTTGTCTTCTGTGTATTTTTGTAGGAGAGACTTACGCAAAGAGTGACGACATCAGCCTTTCTGTTCCATCTACTGGTGGTGTCACCCAAAAAATTCTGCCCCAGAACAGCCTTATGCATGCAGGTTGGCCCACAAAGAGAAATGGATAGAAAGAACACGGGCAGAGCTGACACATGATGCTCTAGTTCTGGGCTCACCCAAGGGATTGTCACATCCTGTACAGTGTTGCGGTACAGGATCTAGCTATAGAATACATTATTTATAGGTCTTACTTACTTCTTGGAAAGACAAAATCTTCCCCAACAAGTTCAATATTATAATCCATGCAGGATATTTCAACAAACAGCGATGTGAAACAACATACCCAGTAGTAATTTTATTGTGATCTAGAAATAACTGAGAATTTAACATTATTTCACACAAAATATAATTAAATTAGAATTTCAAGTATTCAGTTCACTGCAATAGCATTTCCTGTTCTTTTGTTGAGATACAGCAACTCAACATATCTATACTGAAGCACTTCTAGAGGTGATCTTGTCAAAACCACACCCAAACAAATACTCGATAATCTGAAAGGCATACGGACCTCGGTTAAGACTTGGGACTTGTGCGCGAAAAACTGTGCTGCAGCAGATTCAACATCTTCAAGATACCTGCAAGAAAATTCACATGAAAGAATGAAGAAGTGCCTAAACAAATATCAGTCTGACTCAGCCTAAAATGGAACCAGGAACTTTACTGGAAAGTAAAGGCGGCCAACATGATATTAACCACACTGCATATCGAGTGCTGTTTGATCTAAAAATATGGGGCTAGCGCCATGTATCCATTACACCTCATAATGTGACAAGGAGTCCTTTACTTACTTTTGTGTGATTTATTTTATTTTTATGTAGCATTCCTATGGCCTGAAAGTTCCTGAAGAGGAAAGCTCTTGAAACATTGCTTAGTTGAGTTGTTTATTGTGATGGTAAAGGACATCATATAAGTCATCACTTGAGTCTGGTTTTTATAAAGGTATTGCTGAAAGCTATATTTTTAAAAGCATTGTATCTAAATTTAAAAAAAAAAAAGTCTTAAAAATCTAGAGAATCAACTTCATTGCACCGGGTTTTATCCCATACGGTTCAGTTTCTCTCCACAAGGTGGCCTGCCGAAAGCATCACACAAAGCACAAACTCTGCAGCTCCAGCAACAACCCCCAGGAGTCTCTGAGAAAAATGCACCAGCGAACCGAAAGATGTAGCTCAGAAAAGAACCCATAAGCTTCGGAGCACGAGGCAGACGGCTTGACCACTTCGCCACAAGACCCCCCTCCCCCCAAAAAAATATATATAATTTTTTGTATTGCATCTAAATGTACATTTAAAGTCAATGGTATTAATTTGGAGGAAGTATAGAGATTCAAGAATCTCAGCATGTGGGTATCACCAGATGGCAGATGTGTTACAGAGATCAAGAAGAGAATAGGACAAGCAAACACTGCATTTTATAAAGTAAATGGCATTGTATGCAATAAATCCTCGTCACTGAAGGTTAGGGAAGAAGTTCTTGCATGCTACATAGAAACAGTTTTAATGTATCGCTAGGGATCCTAGATAATTGGTAACTAGCAAAGATATTCTTGTGAGACTACAGAGATGTGATTTTACAGAGAAATGTTGAACATTCCTTGGGCAGTGAGTAATCTAAATGTTTTGAAAGAGGTTAAGACACAAAGAGAACTTATCACAAACATCAGAAATAGGCAGTATCCTTTTTTGAACAGCTGTGGGCGATTAGGCAGCAGACCATCTTGCGTTATTTTTTAATGAAATGGTATGGGTGCCGGTTGTTAAGAAAGCAATGGCAAACTACTGAATGTAAACTTGCCCAGGAATCACGAACTGCTAAAACAATGCTGGGGTTGACTGCTACATCCTATGAAGGATATGCAACTAACTTATTTTTTTGGGGACCATATTATAAGAAGAAAAAAACTGGAACATATGACAACTGGAAAGATTTGTGGAAAGTGAGATAGAGGAAGACTGTGATAGAAGATTCTTGAAAGCCTTGTATTATGGTAAGGAAGGGTGTCAGCTCACAAACTGATAAATGCTATTGGAGATCACAAGATGTAGAGAAACATGATCATCCATGCCAGTTGGCAAGGAACTTTGTGCTAATGTTTAAGCAACCAAAACAGAAGCAAGCTAGTTTCACGATGATGCCAAAAATAAAAATGAACTGCTAATATTATTTCTAGGTCATATTTAAAGGCAAATGAACAAACATGTCTGACACACTGAGAGAAAGAGAGAGATCAAACAGAGAGTGAGAGAGAGAGAGAGGAGAGAGAGAGAGAGAGAGAGAGAGAGAGAGGGGGGGGGGGTGACAAAAGCAGAGAGTGAGACAGCACTCACTTACTTTAAATACACGTTTGCATTAATTATAAACTCTGAGGTCCTCTTCATTTCTAAAATGTTCTCCTTAAGAAACTTGGCCGTATTCTCTGCGTGGTCATTCCTTAAACAGAAAACAATCAACATCTGACAAACAGAAAACAACAAATATTTAACATTTATAACATGTAAAAAGACATAATTCTAAGAAAGGTTTCTCTCTCTCTCTAAGTTTGCATCTGCATGTGTTTGTTTTTGGTTGTTTCTTGGCATTAAGAATTAACACCGTAGCACTCCATGTCAACCAATCATAGCTTCGTCTCCCCCTAGCAAATGCCATAAACATTTTCAGGAAACTGAAACTATTTTTAACAATTTATTGGAAGTGCTAGACATCATAATGTAACAGCTGCTACTATGAATCAATCAATCAGGTACCATCTTCACAATGAAGGTTGGCTGTAATGGATCTCCAACACTGTCTCTTGCCTTGATTGTACATTCTGTAATATTGCAGTTCGCCCATCTCTTGATGTTATCTTCCAACTTGTATCGTTGTCTACCTCTTGCTTGTTTGATTTCAACCTTACCCTTGAGTATGGTTTTTATAAGAGTGTTATGTCTTTTAATGTGGCCGAAGCATTTCATGTGCCTCTTTTTTATTTCTTTCATTAACTCTCTTTTCATTCCCAGTTTTTCTAGAACCTCTGTATTTGATTGTTTTTATTTCCATGAAAAATTACATATTCTTTTGTATATCCACATCGTCAGAGCCTCCATTCAACTTTCTAATACCTTGTTCATTGTTCTTACTGTAAAGCTACCAGCTAAACATTAACAGTGTTTGATACAAGTAGTTATTTTAAAATAATAACACTCAGGGACAAGAAGATTTAAAGTAATGATTTCTTAAGACTGTTGGAGCTAAAATAATAACTATAAATGTTGCATACTTTTGTAGAATGTTGTGTTCAACTCCATTTTCATTTTCTAGGCAACTGTATGTTCTGTAGTTGAAAAGTAACTAGGACAGAAATATGCATCTCCTTATTGTACCTCAGAAGTAGGAGTGGATTCGCCTATTGGCGAGGGACACAGGTAATAGGGAAAGCTAATCCACACGCAAAAATCAGTTCAGTGCACAAGAAATAGGAGCATGTGTATGGACTATGCTTGACTTCAAAGTGAGCGAACCCACACACCAACAAAACAACCCATTCTTCTTCAGCTTCCTGATCTAATTATAGATGCAAACGATAAGAATCTCTTTTCATGCTGTGAGGTTCATTGGGTACATGCTAGCCCCACATTTTTAGACTTAATGGCACTTGACATGTGATGTGGTCAATATCACGCCAGTCGCCTGTACTTCTCAGGTAATCTCCAGGTACCCCTGATTAGGCTTCATTATCCAGGTAGCCCAGATCAATGAAAAAGTCCCACCACAGGAGATTTGGAAACATGACCACTGGGGTGACAGCCGAGCATGCTGTGTTACCACAGCTCCCCTATATATATATATATATATATATATATATATATATATATATATATATATATATATATATATATATATATATATATATATATATATATATGTGTATATATATATATATGTATATATATATATATATATATATATATATATATATATATATATATATATATATATATATATATATATATATATATATATACTAGCTGACCCGGCCCGGCTTCGCCCAGGCCCTGGAGGGGATCTATCTATCTATCAGTCAGTCTGTCTGCTTGTTTGTCTGTCTGGCTGGCTGACCCGGCCCGGCTTCACCCAGTCCCTGGTGGGGAGCATCTCATTTAATTCATATAAGTAGTCATATAAGCTCTCCCGTTCCCGACTATCTGTCTGTCTGTCTATCTGACCGGGCCCGGCTTCACCCAGTCCCTGGTGGGGAGCATCTAATTTAATTCATATACGTAGTCATATAAGCTCTCCCGTTCCCGACTATCTGTTTGTCTCTCTGTCCCGGCCCGGCTTCACCCAGTCCCTGGTGGGGAGCATTTAATTTAATTCATATACGTAGTCATATAAGCTCTCCCGTTCCCGACTGTCTGTCTGTCTGTCTGTCCCGGCCCGGCTTCACCCAGTCCCTGGTGGGTAGCATCTAATTTAATTCATATAAGTAGTCATATAAGTTCTCCCGTTCCCAACTGTCTGTCTGTCTATCTGTCTGACCGGCGTGGTTTCGCCCAGCTTTTGGCGCACAGTAACTTAAAAGAATGTCCTTCCACATACCATTCAATGAAAACTGTAGAAAAAGATGGGTTAAAATGTTATGCATAATGCATTATTTTTATGCCAACTGTAAAAATACCTTAAAGATTATATCATTATTTAATATAACTCATATGCCTGAAAATAACTATAGACAAAGAGTGTAACAATAGTGCAGGAAAGTCCAACAATATGACTATAAAGTATTCAGAAATGTTATTAAAAGTTATGCCCCTTGAAATAACTTTTCTAGAGTGAAGTGCCCCTGCTATATAGACATTATATAATGAAAATGGAAAAGTAAATGTTATTAAATAAGTAGAAGATTTTACATTCAGAAATTATTATAGTCGGTTGCACAGGAATGAAAGGAAGACGTGTAGAAAATTTCATCTCAATCGGATGTACCGTTATCGAACGCATCCAAATCCACAAACCCACAAACAAACAAACGTCATACAGTCTCTTTTATAGATATATATATATATATATATATATATATATATATATATATATATATATATATATATATATATATAAATGTATATATCTTGTTCCAGACATATTGGTTATCCATTCCTCTGGATAAAACAAGGCAAGTCCGAGAGAGGGAACATGTCGTTTAGGCACCACATGTTCTCTGAAGCTCTGTCCAGGCATTGTGATGGAATTTTGGCCAAATTCCAACTCGCATACTTTGGTCTGTCAAGACTGTAAAGTGCCACTTTGAATATATATATTGTTTGTGAGAAGGGTCTTTTACTTGACAATATACATATTGTTCGTGAGAAGGGTCTTTTACTTGACAATATACATATTGTTTGTGAGAAGGGTCTTTTGCTTGACAATATACATATTGTTTGTGAGAACAAATTCCCAGAGTTTAGCGTACATTAAAAACAAAAAGTCCACCAACCTTGTGATGTGCTCTAAAAAGCCACCATACTCTACAACACACTGGCCAAACATGGTCACACTCAGTCTGTGCTTGTCTATATCCTCCTGACAAAAGTAGCACCAGAACTTGTTGCCCGCCTGGTCCCAGGTTGTGTCTCTAATTGAAGGCTTTTTCAAAAATTCTTTGGCTTCTGTGATCTAGAAAAAACACGGAAGATAATTTATCCCCCAAAAACGTACTCCAGTGGCAAATGCTGCCATGAGAGCATGAATCAATAGGTTTTCATATAAAGGAGCTTCAAATGAAAACCATAAATTGACTCAAAACTTCAGACACCGAGATCTGTGGAGTTGTAAAAATGAATATACCTAATTGCAGACCTAATCTTGTAAATGAAAAATATTTAAAAAATTTAGTTGCATATCCTTTACAGGATGTTGCAGTCAACCCCAGCATTTGTTGGCTGTTTGTGATTTCTTGGCAAGTTTACGTTCAGTGGTTTGCCACTGCTTTCTGAACGACCAGATCTCATATCACTGCATGGAAACCAAAGCAAGGCGGTCTGCTTCCAAATCACCCGCAGCTGTGTTTCAAATGCATTATGCGGGGTCACAAATTGCAATTGGAACACCTTCACCATAGATCCAGCATGTATTTCAGCTTACTTTAAAAACAAACAAACAAAACACATATTCATTAATACACTTGCTGTTACATTCCTTTACAACACTGAAACAACATCACTGACTGACTAACCTTTTTCAAGAATTTTATGAGGATATTGGCAACAATGTCTTTGTGTTTCTGAGAAAAAACATGCTTCTTCCCCTTCTTGTGATTGAATCGGCAGAGAGGACAGTACCGGAATGGAACAAAAACTGTCTGGGTTGACATTCTCTTTTATGTAGTAACTTCAAGTATTACAATCTTTTCATTTTATTTTCGGATATCTCCCATTTACTTCTGGATTCTAATTCTATGATAGTAATATAAAATAGATTATAAAAATGGAATATGATTGGGAACATTAAAATGTATTTTCATGAAACATATTTATGCATATACTTGTTTCACACATAATTAAAAGCCCATTGTGACCATGATCAAGAAACTTGCAAATGGCTTCAGTGATCATGCTTCTCCTTAACTATGGTTCTCCAGCATATGTTACATCAGAATCTCACATACTAAAAGCATTCTTTTATCAGTAAAAAGGTAATCCCATTGTAAATACTGCCACTGAGTGTGAAGTGTTATCATCATCATCAAGTGTCCTGCCAGCTGGCGTAGGCGTTCATGGCTCTCCACAGATCTCGGTCTTTGGTTTTCTGGATCAACTCTGCTGATGATATTCATCCATGCCACCGTCTCAATCCATCCAGCATCATTTCTCTTGGTCTGCCTCTGCCTCTCTTCCCCTCGATATTTCTAATTGTCACGATGTTCTCCAATGCCTCTTTTCTCATCACATGACCAAAGAAAGATGTTTGTCTCTTTCTTATTGTTGTATATAATGTTCTAGTTTCATTAGCCTGTTTCAGGCAGTCATTGTCAGTTACTCTGGCAGTCCAAGGAATTCGCAACATTCGTCTCAGGAACCACTTTTCTGTTGCTTCTAATTTCTTCTTAATTTGTTCATTTACATTCCAAGATTCACTGCCATACAGCAAAACTGGTTCTACATAGCATTACATCACTTTCTTTCTTACATTCAGTGATAGTGACTTATTGCACAAGATACTCTTCATTTTCTGAAATGCGGCTTTTGCTTGCCCTATTCTGCTCTCTGTTGTACATCTTCCATCTGATGTTATAAATGCCCCTAGGTATAATGCCCCTAGGTATCTAAAATTATCCACTTGGTTAAGAATTTTCCCTTCTATTTCTATGTCACATTTTGGTGTCACCATTTTCTTTGATATCACCATTGTTACTGTTTTCTTAATATTCAAGACGAGTCCTTACCTTGCACTCTCTGTTACTACAGTGTCCAACAATTGTTGTAGGTCTGTTGATTTATCCGCCACCAATACTGTGTCATCTGCATAGCGTATATTATTTATATTATAACCTCCAACTAGTATTCCTGGCATCTCTTTGATCTCTCTCATTATTACTTCGCTATATAGGGAGAAGAAGATCTGGTGACAAGACACACCCCTGTCGTACTCCTAGCTTTATCTGTTCGTAACTACCCTCTTTATTTCCCATTTTAATTGCTGCTACTTGGTTCCAGTAAATATTCTTTATTATTCTTAAATCTTTCCCATCAATGTTGATATCTTCCAACATTTTAATCAGTTCATCATGTTTTACTTTATCAAATGCCTTAGTATAATCTATGAAGCACAAATATATGTCTTTCTGTTTCTCTATTGACCTTTCTATTAGTGTCCGTAATGTATATATTGCATTGTTTGTGCCCTTTCCCTCCACAAATCCATACTGTTCTTCACTAATTTCCATTTTTATTTTCTTTCTGGTTCTTCTCATTATGATTCTGAGTAGAAGCTTAGTGATATGGTTTATGAGGTTAATTGTACGAAAATCTTCACATTCAATTGCTCCTGGTCTTTTTGGTATAGCTATAAATACAGATTTCAGCATATCACTAGGTAAATATCCACTGCTGTAAATATCATTCAACATTTTGGTTAATATATCTACTCCAAATTCTCCCAATACTTCTAATTCTTCTATTGTGATTTCATCTGGCCCAGCTGTTTTTCCTTTCTTCATATGTTTCATAGCGTCAGCGACTTCTTCTTTTAGAATAGGTGGACCTTCTAAGTTACTTTCTTCTGTTAATTCTTCCCTTTCTCCATCATATAATTCTCTTATATACTCATTTCACCTCTTCATTATAGCACTTTCCTCTAATATATTTCCTGTTTTTTATTTCAAACACCCTGTATTTATTCTTATTTTTCTTCCCATGAGCTGACTGATTTGTCTGTGCATATTTTTTTGTATCTTTAATGGCATTTAGTTCAATTTTTTTGCACTGCTCATTTAACCAACTTTCTTTTGCCTTCCCACATTTATCTTTTATTTCTTTATTTATCTTAGCATATTCTTGTTTGTCATTTTTACTCTGTTTTCTTTTGTCCATCAGCTTTAAGATTTCTTCATTCATCCATTTTTTCTTAGCTATTTGGCTTCTCTCCGGTAATATTTCTTTGCTAGTTTGATGAATGGAGTCCCTTAACATTTCCCATTGTTCACTTATACTCTGTATTTTAGCTATTGCATTGTACCTATTTTTCAGTCACTCTGTATTGTTCTTGAATTTCTTTATCTACTTTCAGAACCTCTTCATTAGGTCTCATGTTCCTAACCATTTTTTCCCTCTCTTTAATCTTACTTTTATTTGTCCACATAGTGGTACATGATCACTATTACAGTCAGCACCCGGCATTGTCTTTACATTAATTAAAGCATTTCTAAATCTTTTATTAATTAGTATGAAGTCAATTTGGTTGCGTATTTTCATATCAGGGCTTTTCCATGTGTATAGTCGTCTTTTATGGTGTTTAAATCATGTGTTTTCAATTATCATATCACTGATATTTGCCCATTCTATTAGCTTTTCCCCTCTTTCATTTCTTGAACCTAAACCATAATTTCCCACTACATCCTCCATTTTCCCCTTTCCTACTTTTGCATTAAAATCTGGTATTATTTTTATTTCCTGTGATCCAATTTGGGCTATTGCCATTTCTATTTTGTAGTAAAAGTGTTGTATTTCTTCATCACTACTGCTTGTTGTTGGTGCATATACTTGTATAATATTTATATCTATTGGTTTGCCTTTGATTTTGACCATAATAACTATCTGAAATACACCAGTATCCATTAGGTGACTTGGCCGTTTTTTCATCAAGCATTATTCCTACACCTTTTTCATGTTTATCCCTTCCATAATAAATTATTGTGTGGTTGTCAGCTATAATTTTGCCCGATCCCTTCCATCTCATCGCACTAACACCTAGTATATTCAATTTCATGCTATCCATCTCTTTTAGAACATTGTTCAACTTTCTTAGCTCATTTAATGTCCTAACATTCCATGTTCCTACTCTAAATTTATTTATGTTTTGCCACCAGTAGCTGGATGATGGTCTGGTGTCACCTGTGGCTCATGACTGTCCCTACCGGATGAGGATGTCCTAAGACAGACATTAATGTCGATCACTAACTCTGATATATGTTTTGCCATGAAGTCTTGGGAAGATAATGTGGCGGTTTCCCCTTGTCTTCCACATCCACATGGTGGATATATTTTGTGTTATATCTTCACATATTCTAGGTTACTGCATAAGAAGTGGGATGGCTGGTTCCCATTGTTACTCTCTTTCCTTCATTCTGTCAAAAAAACTGTCATTTACTGCCAACATAGTAACCTTACGGTGTATGGCAGAGGGGTCTTTGAGCCTGAGGAATTAAGGCCACATGGCTAGTGCAGTCACCACGAACTGAGCAGGTTAGAATTTTGTTTTTGCCCCCGACAGAAAAAAATCCCACACCTTACTGAGGGATCGAACCCGGGTCTCCCGAATGGGAGTCCGGCATTCTAGCCACTCGGCCAGCCGCTCCTCTCTTTTCTTCATAATTTCCAGAAATTGTGAACCAAGCTGGAATTCATTCATTCATTCAGTAGCATGTCCTTTGCAGAACCTCGCTCCCATAACAATCTTCCGGAAAACTTCTCGATCACAAGCAAGATGTCCCGCGTCTGATACACCCATCTGGAGATCATCCGCCACATCCTGCACCCATCTTCTCTTTGGCCTTCCTCTTCCTCTCTTCCCAGGCATATACCCTTCCATTATTGTTCTCTCCAAACTGTCGTGACGTTTCAAGTGACCAAAATACTTCAATTTTCTTTGTTTTATCGTCTTTAATAGCCATCCCTCCTCAATATTCAACTCTTGAAGTATGGATGCATTTGTTCTTTTCTTTACCCAAGATATTCTTAGAACTCGTCTATAACATTTATATTCAAAGGCATGTATGCGCTGTTCAGCTTGTTTAGTAAGTGTCCATGTCTCACAGGCGTATGTTGCAATGGGAAAGATGCATGCTCTTAAAAATCTAATTTTTGTAGTTCTGTCTGTCCCACTCCATAATTTATTCATCTGTTTTAGTCTTTGAAGAGCAATGGATAGTCGCCGTTTAATTTCTTTCATTGTGTCACCATTATTGGTAATCAATGACCCAAGATATTCAAAATTTTCCACCACCTCCAATTTTCTCCCATTAATGTATATTTCTTTCTCCATAGTAGTTTTATCTGTATGCATTATCTTTGTTTTTGCTATGTTAAGATATAAGTTGTGATTTTCACTATTCAATTGTGTTGAGGCTATTAGGTTTTCTATGCCATTCTGTGTTGTGGATAGTAATACTGTATCATCAGCATATCGAATCTCTGGTATGTCATGACCACCGATATTTAGGGCATCATATGGCTCCCTGTTTATATCTCTTACATTTCTCATTATATTTTCGGCGTACAGGTTAAACAAATAGGGTGACAGCACGCAGCCCTGACGGACTCCTTGTTTGATGTCAAACCAATCTGATGTCTCGCCATCTATTCTAACTGCTGCTTGTTGGTCTAGATATAGCATTTTTATGAGATGTACTACATGTGATGGAAAGCCCATATTCCTCATGATTTCCCAAAGTTTCTGATGCTGTACACAGTCAAATGCCTTTGAATAATCCACAAAACATGAGAATAGGTTTACATTAAATTCTCTGCACTTCTCTATTATTAAACGCATGTTGAATATGTGATCTCTTGTTCCTCTTCCTTGTCTAAATCCAGCTTGAACCACGTTAATCTCTTCTTCCATTTTCTTACTAAGTCTTCGCATTATGACTTTTAGTAGAATTTTACTTGCATGACTGATCAGGGCAACAGTTCTATAGTTGGTGCATAATTTCAGGTTGCCCTTTTTTGGTATTGGAATGAAGATAGTTCTCTTCCAATCTTTTGGCCATATACCATATTTCCAAATCTTTGTACATAATGCATGATATATGTGTATGCTTTCTTCTCCTCCTGCTTTAATTAGTTCAGCTGGTATCTCATCACATCCAGGTGATTTACCATTCTTCAGGTTCTTTATAGCCCAAGCAATTTCATCTAATGAGGGTTCAGGTTCTGTCTCTGCTGTCATTGGCTCATGTATCTCATTCATATCCTCACTGTCACTCATATCATACATTCCACTGCAGTACTCCTGCCATCTTTCTAGAATTTGTCTAGATTCTGTTAAGGTATTTCCCATCTTGTCACAGATAACATTCAATTGAGGTTGAACATTTCTTGTCAATAACTTCATTTCTTTGAACATTTCATAATCTCTTCCAGCCTTATGATATTGCTCTATTCTGGTACAGCAATCTTGTATATATTGATTTTTGTCCTTTCTTGTGTTCTTTCTTATTTCTCGAGTTAAAGATTTATACTTCATCCTGCTGTTATCGGATTCATCTCCTTTCTGTTTCAGCTCCCTTCGTTGTTTTATTAATTCTAACGTGTCTGATGTAATCCATGGCTTAAGTTGCTTTTTCTTGGTCGGAATGAAATCTTTGGCTGCAGTTATCAAGATATCTCTAGCTTGTACTGCCAGTTCATCAGGTGTCATTTCTTCTTGTACAGACATCAAGACCCCAAAGCGATTCCTAACTTCTATGTTGTATGCATCTGGTATTTTTGTGAGATCAAAACGAAGTGGCCTTGGTCCTCGGGTAAGCTTTTTGAGTTTTAATTTCAGATCTGCTTCTAATAACTGATGATCTGTATCACAGTCTGCACTTCGTAGGGTTTTTGCAGATGTTATGCTTGATCTCCATCTTCTTTGTATTAAAATATAATCTATCTGATTTTTGGTAAAACTGTCTGGAGACTTCCATGTGAAGAGTCTTCTTGGATGTTGTTTAAAAAGTGTGTTGGCTATCGTTAACTCATTTTCTGTGCAGAATTCAATTAATTTGTCACCTGCATCATTTCTATTTCCTAATCCAAATTTTCCTAAAACGTGTCTCTCATTTTCAGCTCTTCCTGCACCTACTTTTGCATTAAAATCTCCCATTATTATTGCTATATCATTATGACCAATCTTATTTAATGTGTCTTGTAGTGTGTTGTAAAAATCTTCAATTTCGTCCTCCTCTGCTGTTGAAGTAGGTGCATATATCTGTATGAGAGTTGTGTTTTTTGGACGGCCTTTAAGTCTAATAGTGAGGATTCTATCACTAACTGGATTATATCCCATTAAAGCTTTTGCAGTTGTCTTATCTAAACAAAATGCCACTCCACTCTGGCCTCCGACATCTCTACCAGAATAAATGAAAATACTTCCATTTTCAGTTGTAAAATGTCCCTTGCCGCTCCAGCGATGTTCACTAATTCCTAAAATTTGAATGTTTAACCTCTCAATCTCATCACACACTACTTTAAGCTTTCCCTCATACAAACTTCTCACATTCCACGTTGCCATTCTCACTCTGTTTCTTAGTCTGACACAGGGGATTTCCTTGGTAACACAGTCAGGATTAACTCCGTCATCACGATTACTAGTACTGGTCCCTGCGTCACACTCTTCCCCAGTGTTATCTGATCTGCCTGGCCTGGGGTCTCACCACCAGATCTCTTTCTTATTATGTTTTCTTTCATGGTTGTTATGGTTTCTTGGCAAGTTTTGCAGAAGGTAGTTTGCCGTTGCTTTCCTTCTGGGCAGTGACTGTACTAGTCGGTGGCCATAGCCATTGTCTCTACTGATGAGATCATCTGCCTATCGCCGCAGAGTGCAAGACCATAACCAACAACAATCTGTCGGCTGCTCTCACACTCCATCCACCACCTGCTTCCATGGCTTCACATAACCCTGATCGGGGGGCTAAACGGGTACTCCACCTTGCCCAAGGGTGTCCCGTAGACTAACGGAGGAAAGGAAGCTGGAATAGATACAGCAAATGTTGATCACAGCATAAGAAAAGGAAGAACAGTCATAACAATATTTCAATGTAAAATAAAATTAAAACATGTTAAACATTCAACTAAACGCCGGGGACCTCATATTCAAGAATATATGTCAATGCTATGTTTAAAGGAGATATACTATAAATATGTTAGTAAGTAACTTTATTTGTATTTATGCTATAATTTATCATAAATAGTTTGTGCGGAAGCAGTTTCCTGTTGTGTTATGCTTCTGAGATGTGACGAGCCCAGGTGTTGAACCAGTGCTCAAGAAATGATGCTAGAGTTAAGTTTTCACCTATGCGCTCTCTATGACTATGGGTAATAAAAATAAAACATCAAAACAACTGAAAGCATTGATTACTGCACAGTTCGCGGCGACTGCACTAGCCAGGCGGCCTTTTGATGATTGTTCATCATTGTTTTGAATGAATTGAATGAATGTGTTTTCTTTATTGGCTTTTAAAATTTTTAAATAAATCATTTAATATTTAATTTAAATGTTATTTTAAAAAAAAATACTACATGAAAATCATACTGAAACTTAAAGAACAGGTATATAGAAATACATTGATTATTTATGAACTCAACCTATAATAATAGTTCAGCCCATTAAAACAACAGATGAATGCTGCCCTTAAGTCCTTAAGCAACAATCGACATCAACTAAGTTTTGTTGACACTGAACAGACAATACATTTACAATGCCATGAAAACGGAAGTGTCAAGGCAATGATGAAACAGTCGTGTTTAACGTGATTATTTTTCTTCGTTAATTTATGTATACATTCTCATTGCATTGTCAAAGGTAAAGAGCACAATAGCTAATAGAGCTATGCTGGCGAGAAGGACAAGTCCCACAGGATTTCAAAGACACAAGCATCATAATATTGTAAAAGAATAAGGGCCATCAGAGCGATTGTAACACCCATAGGTTTATCTCACTTCTATATATTGTTGGGTAGCGGGGTAGGGGTATCCCCTATCAAAGGAGAAGTAAGGCGCCTCCTTCCCTCCGCTAGCCTACGGGACACCCTTGGGCAAGGTGGAGTACCCGTTTAGCCCCCCGATCAGGGTTACGTGAAGCCATGGCTGCAGGTGGTGGATGAAGATGGAGAGCAGCTGACAGATAGTTGTAGGTTATGGTCTCCACCTTCACGACGGTAGGCAGAGGATCTCAATTTTGAGGAGACAATGGCTACGGTCACTGACCAGTATGGTCACTGCTAGGAGGGAAAGCAATGGCAAACTACCTTCTTTACAGATGCCAAGAAATTCATGTTGCGTGAAATCATCGATACAGATTAATTACAGGCACATTGAGGGTAAAGTTAAAGAAAGTCAAGTATACAGCAGGAAACCCTAAATATGACTTGTGCAAATTGAAAACTGACAAAGAAATACAAGATAATTTTAACATAGAAGTAAAGAACAAATTTGATATATTGTCTGATCTAGAGATCCTATTTCAAGATGTAGATGATCAGTGGGAAATGATGAAGAATTCAATCAGTTGTGCAGCAGAAAAAAACTATTCCAAAAGTAAAGAAAGTGGGCCGTAAGACATGGATACTGAAGAAATTTTACAACTAATGGAAACAAGAAGACAGAACAAAAAATAATCCTGCCAAATATGAAAGAAATTCACAGAAAAGTGAGAACCTTATGTAAGAAAGCAAAAGAAACATGGCTTGAGAAAAATTGCAGAGAAATTGAAAAACAACACAATAGTAACAATGCGATACTAATGCACACAAGAATTCAGGAGCTTACTAATCAAAGAACACGTACATCAGCAGGCTGCCTAAAGACAAAAGATGGAAGAGTCATAATAGAAAAAGATCAGATATTACATGAATTGTCAGATTACGTAAAAAACCTTTATGACGATAACAGAGACGAATACTACGATGTTCAAAATAATAATGAAGGACCAGCAATTTTGAAGATGGAGGTTCAGAATGCTCTTAACCATATGAAATCTGGCAAGTCCCCTGGTTCAGACAGCGTCACAACAGAAATGATTAATGCTTTAGAAGAATATGGAATAGATAAAGTTACGTCTGCTTAATACAATATATGATACTGGAAATATACCTCAGGAGTTATGTAATTCTGTATTTATTGCAATCCCAAAGAAATCAGGAGCCTTGGAATGTGATCAACATCGAACAATTAGTATAATGAGTCACATCACGAAGATTTTGCTAAGAATTATCATGCAAAGGGTTAGGAGGAAAATACAACCTGAAATAGGAGAAGAAAAATGTGGGTTTGTAGAAGGCAAGGGTACAGTAAATGCTGTGTATATACTGAGAACCATAATCGAACGTTCTATAGAAGTAAACAAAGATCTACACCTTTGCTTTATTGACTACACAAAGGCTTTCGATAAAGTGAGACATGTCAACATGATAAGGATGCTTGAAGATCTACAAATTGATGGAAAAGATCTTAGACTTGTAAAAGACATATATTGGAAACAACAAGTTGCCATAAGAGTTGATAATGAAGTAAGCCAATATCAACCTATTAAGAGAGGTGTGAGACAGGGATGTGTAATGTCTCCAGATCTGTTTTCCCTGTACAGTGAAAGTATTTTCAGAAATATTGAAGATATGGAAGGAATCAACATTGGGGGACGATGCATCAATAACATTAGATATGCAGATGATACAGTCTTGATTGCAGACAAGTGAACAGGACCTGCAAAATTTAGTAGATGCGATTGTTACACACAGTGAACAACTAGGGTTAGAATTAAATTGTAAAAAGACACAGATTATGGTCGTCACTAGGAAGAACGAAATACCACAATGTAATATACAAGTAAATGGGAATATTCTTCAACAAGTGAACAGGTACAATTATCTCGGAACAGTAATAACATCTGATGGAAGATGCCTTGAAGAGATTAGAACAAGAATCGCCATGGCAAAAGTAGCTTTTAGCAAGATGAAAAACATACTGACCAATAAAAAGATGTCAATTGAAACGAGAAAAAGAGTGTTGAGATGCTACATAGAACCTGTACTTTTATATGGATGTGAAGCGTGGACAATGAGCAGTCAGGCTGAAAAACATCTGATGGCTGTAGAGATGTGGTTTCTGAGGAAAATGCAAAGAATACCATGGACAACCAGAAAGACCAATGAACAAGTTCTTCAAGAAACAAATGAAGATCGTAAACTGATTAGAGAAATTAGACGTAGACAGTCAAAATGTTTTGGGCATGTTATGAGAAGAAATGGATTGGAGAACTTGGTGACAACTGGTAAGATCGAGGGGAACAGACCAAGGGGAAGACCTAGACGCAAGTACCTGGATGGCTTGGCCTTGTGGCATGGTCGAGACAGAAACACGGAGCTGATCCACGACTCTGGTGATCGAGTAAGATAGCAGGACATGACCGCCCACGCTTACCGGCATGGCACATGATGGATTAATAGCCTACTGGTTGTTTCTTCTTTACCTTTCAAATGCAAAGCCTATATACAAAGCGCCTTTTCCATTTGAATGTGAACAAAATGTAGATTAGATTAGTGTTTTTGTTTTATCTCATCGTCCAGTCTGCCCTTTTACCGCTTTTCAGTTTACTTTTTGTAAGATCTGAGTAAAGTGATCACAAGAATTTGGAGAAGACTTTAATTTGCACTTGTCTCTTTCGCTGAAAGGTCTCAAATGTCGAACGTTTGTCAATTCAGTACATTCTCCCCTCCCTAATCTGTCATTCCTTTTCTATTTGCGCACCCTCCCATTTCTTTGCTCTGTGCCAATCCTACTCGTGCGTGCCCACTAGAAATTTACTTCTAATGGAAAGCAGCAAAACTTTTGCATTAGATGACACTTTCTCCACTGCGTCATTTCCTGTCAGCTGACATAGGGAGTCTGTGGAACATACATAATTTTTGTATTTGTACCCAGAATGTGCACGTTCCCAGGAATTATACTTAGTGACTATATTTTGACGCTGTTTAAAATTTGGTTTGGTAAGTGTGTTTGTGTGCCAACAAAGACTTTCTAGTCACATTGTCCATTTCTGTCCCTTGTGATTGTCTTCTTGTAAAGCTGACCAATGCCACATTCCGTTGTAGTTGATTTGCACTGCGAACGAAGTTCTCACAGGAGATCTTTTTATGAAAGGCAAAGGTAGGGTGGAGAAAGAGGAAGTGTGATGGCGGCAGAGGAGGAGGAGGAGGAGAGGAGGGTGAAAGGAAGAAGAGGAGAAAGAAGACAACGGAGCAAGAGGATGAGGTGGAGGTGTAGGAAGAGGAGAAAGGAAAGAGGGTAGGACGGGAAGAAAGAAAGAATGGAAAGAAAGAAAGAAAGTAACAGTAGTATGTAAGGAGCAAGAAAGGGAAGAATTAAGCTCAATCAATCATGTGCCATGCCGGAAAGCGTGGGCGGTCATGATTCGCCATTTCACTCGATCACCAGAGTCGTGGATCAGCTCAGTGTTCCTGTCTCGTCCATGCCATGTGGCCAAGCCATCCAGGTATTTTCCTCTCGGTCTTCCTCTTGGTCTGTTCCCTTCGATCTTGCCAGCTGTCACTAAGTTCTCCAGTCCATTTCTTCTCATAACATGTCCAAAAAATTTTGACTGTCTACATCTAATTTCTCTAATCAATCTACGATTTTCATTTGTCTTTTGTAGTACTTGGTCATTGGTTTTTCTATCTGTCCATGGTATTCTTTGCATTTTCCTCAGCTAGGGAAGAGGAATAGATTGAACTGAGTAAAGAAGTGAAGATTTAGAATGAAAGCAAACATGTTACCTCCGTGGCGAAGGGGTTACGGACGCGATTCGTAATCCCATATACCCGGGTTCGAAACACAGCGGTGCTGGTTTCTTTTTCGAAAAAAAAAAGGTATAGGTGCCGGTCAATCAGAAAGCACTGGCAAACTTATTTTTTGGTTCCCATATCCTTTACAGGACATCGCTGGCAACATCAACACCTTTCAGCTGATTGGTGATGTCTTGGCAAGATTACAATTAGTAGTTTGCCATTGCTTTCTAAGCGACCGGCTTACATATCCCATAAGTTACCTACGCGGAGAGAACCGCTACCAATTCTCGCGCAACGTCACGTTACTTACGAGAGTGGTACGAGATTACGGAGAAAGTCGTGTAACCGCTAGACCAGGGAGACCGGCAATGGCAAACCACTGAACGTAAAACTTGCCCAGGAATCATGAACAGCCAAAATGCTGGAGTTGACTGCTACGTCCGATGAAGGACATGCAACTAAGTTGTTTTTAAAAAAAAATGAAATGCGCAGATATGAAATGAGGCTGTTCCCTCCCACCCCACCCCCATTAATTTGTGCTAAAATATGCGGCTAAATGTGTTGCTAAAGGCGTAGCCCAATGTTTAGCAACAATTTAAAGATTATGAGCAGAATAGGCAAAGAAAAGACTGCAGTTCAGAAGATGAAAAATATTTTAATGGCATTTAATATCAGAAAGAGAGAGTAATGACAAGTTGTATCGAACGTGTTCTGTTGTATGGGAGTGAATCTTGGAATGTGAAGGTACAAGGAATCGGGGATTTGATTTCTGGGACGAATACTGTGAATGCGATACTTTGGAATGCCTAAGTAACAAAGAACGATTGCCTGGAAGAAGCTAAAGAAAGTTGAACATTACTACTGGCACCTTACCATCTTCAATCAACCAATCATGTGCCATGCCGGAAAGCGTGGGCGGTCATGGCTCGCCATTTCACTCGATCATCAGCGTTCCTGTCTCGTCCATGCCATGTGGCCAAGCCATCCAGGTATTTTCCTCTCGGTCTTCCTCTTGGTCTGTTCCCTTCGATCTTGCCAGTTGTCACTAAGTTCACCAATCCATTTCTTCTCATAACATGTCCAATAAATTTTGACTGTCTACGTCTAATTTCTCTAATCAATTTACGATTTTCATTTGTCTCCTGTAATACTTGGTCTTTCTTACTAGACAATAATTTGATTTCATTGTGCTTTACAAATAGCACAAAGCCTGGGCTGAATTGAAAAGACCACGTGCTGCACATGCAGCTTGATTCCTCTCTCGGCCTGCCTAGTTTTCTCCGGTGTAAAGGTAATACCAATACATCTGGAGCAAGACAAGCTTTCGAAGCTGCCAGATCAGCAAAGCAATGTTCTAATTGTCAGCCTGTCGCAGCTTCAATCCTAGACCAGTCGCCAAGGCTTATGGCCTGGTTTGTGTCAACGTCTTGCATCGCACACAGGCACTCTAGCTTCTTCATACGCACTCAAAGAAACATCAGTTGTGCATATGGTACGTTTATCATTTACTTTCAGGCGAACCTGACATAAATACAAAGTATACACAGGCGGTGGCTGCCTTACATCAATATACAAATGCCGCCTTACATACGATTATCGCACACAGTCAATTACACAATCCTATACTCGCTATCTTCAACTAGCACTCTCGCAAGCTAAGCATTTGCTCTCGAAAAACACAAGCGTCCTCCCCTGAAACTGTCTGGTCCCGTCTGACGTTCCCAAACGAGTTGGCTGGACTTGTCGCACTTGACCCCGTGCTGTCCGTAAACCCGTGCTGTCCTAGCAGTCTCGTTGTACTGCAGTCCGTTCGTGCTAAGCAGGGTTATTCAGTATACTGACGTCTAGTTCGTTCAGCGCAGTGTCCCGTGAACTGGCGTCCCCTTCTAACACCCGGCCTGGTCCTGCCGGTGTCCTGTCTATGACACGTCTGTGTCCCCACCTAAGTCCTGTCTCTACTTTATCTACTGTCCTGTAGATGTCCTGTCTTATGACCACTCTGTGTCTTGACTTATGTCCTGTCTCTACTCTATCGCTATATTGCAGATGTCCTTATCTATGTCCTATCTGTCGTTATCTAAGTCGTCCTAACTCTATTCTGTTCCTTGTCCTCTCTATGTCCTGTACCTACCTTTCAACACTCTGACAGTCTGCCCTGCCACGACATTTAGTCTTTAGGTTGCATTTCCCCGCGTCAGGATAAGGATTGAACCCTCCAAATGGTGCTTCCCCCACCCGAAGCGGTTGGCACAATGTGAATACAAAAATAATGGGGGATGTATAGTTAGTCATGCGTCAAAGAACACGCGTTCCTGCAGCGAGGCGCCGTCGTAATTTGAAGGTGACATGTACGGATCCTGGTCGGTAACTAAAACTTTCAATTTTTATGTTGTCTAGTGCGTCCTCTAGTCTATACTTCCTTCTTCTCACTTCTGTGAGCGCCAAACAATAAAATGTGTTTTTATTTATGAAATTTTTAAGAGGCCTCAAAGGTTTCTCCAATTTATTTACTGTGTAGTACGTGTACAACCAATAATTTTTCTTCTTTATATGTTTGCGGATATATTGGTCACATCATTGCGGTCCGATGTGTTTATATGTTTGTTATTTGACCTCTGCTGGTTTAATAAAAAATTCTGAGACCTATGGTGCTATCCCAATGGTTAGATAAGAATTCTTCCCGTATTCCATAATTGTAGATTCATGTGTATGATAGATATGGCTAATTAAGACACCTCTTGAGGAGGGAGATGGAGGGGAATGTCTTGTTAGTCATGCGTCGAAGTAAACTTGTTCCTGCAGTGAGGCGCCGTAGTAATTTGGAAGTGTCAGGTTCAGATACAGTTCGGTAATTCCAATTCCAATTCCAATTTTCAAAACAAAAATTCCAAATTCTGCCTCGTTCAACCTGCCCCTTCAGCTGTGGTTATTGTTCAGGTCCGTGGCTTTTGTGGGTTTATTCACCCTCATTCTTGTCTTGTGCTCCCTTACGAGTGAGTCCTTTCTCGGACTGGTTATGTAAGCGTTTGTGTCTGTGACGTCAACTTGAGGGATGGTCGGCGGCTGTCCTTTGTTCCCGCCTCTGGTGGTTTCTTTTGTTAGTGAAGGCTCCTGGCTCGATTGGCTTGACTGGTTGCAGTCCTTAAAAGGACTTTTTATTTGGTGTTTTTGCCTCCTTTTTTTAATGTATTTTCTGTAGGAGCATTTCTACGTTTCCATTTTCCTCCTTGCGCCTGTTTTCTTCTTGAGTTTGAGCTTCTGTTGTCATTCGAGTTTTTCTTCTGCGGTCATCCACGGGATCATCTCTCCGTCTTCTATATAGTACGTGTAGTCGGGTCCATCCTCGAAGTCAGCATACCTATCTGGGTTTACTACCGGTCTCCTGAGTTTCTTGGGCTTCTTCTTTTCTCTTTCATCCCAGAGCCTTTTGAATTCCTGGTGCCTGCGTTCCTCCAATTTTATCGATTCTAGAGGGAGAGTCCCGGTTGGTATTCTGCTTGCGGTTCTGGTTCGGTCTTTTTCAGGGTATCCTCTTGCGGCTTGTCTGCGTTCTCTTGCATAGCTTCTGTTGGTTTGTTTCGAATTACTTCCATTTCAGCTTTCTGCAGCGCTCTCTCCGCTTTAATGGTGCGTAGCATTTCTTCGTTTTCTTTCTTCATCACGGTCATATGTCCCACTTCTTTCTTGATGTTTTGCTGGATCTCCTTTATTTCAGCAAGCAGCTTTTCATTGTCGCTGGTCGGTGTCGGTGTTTGAAGCAGCTTGATTTGCTTCTTTAGCTCATCTATCTGGTCTTGCAGTTGAGCCTTTTCCGCTTGTGAGATGCTCGTGGCTGTCTCGCACCTCCGCATTGCTTCGTTGTATGGTATCCTTGTGTTGATGGCAAACTTTAACACGTCACTGTGTCGTTGCAGGTACAGACAGCCCAAGTATCTTGCTCCATGCTTGCCCAGGCAGTTGGCGCACTTTCTTTTGTTGTTGGGTGCTCGAAAGTCCGTGTCCAGCTTGGCCAGCGGACACTCGTTGAAGGCGTGGTGATCGGCGCAGTACCGGCAGATTTCCGTCTTACTGCGACATGCTGCTCTGCTGTGGCCGGCCCTCTAGCAGGTAGTATCTGGAAAATTGATTGATTCTTGGGATGAATCTCTCTGGTTGTTGTAGTTTCTTGTTGATGGATACTGTGGTCGCATTTCGCTGCCCTCCGTCGTCACCACCGCCAAGGTTGTAGGAATCTTGGAGTAGGCGAGGAGCCGCTCCGCCTTAAGGAATCAGATGTTAAGATTCTCTTCTCGTAGCTGCTTCAGGATTTCGTCGTCTGATAGCTCCACATGGATACGCGTGACAACTCACTTGCTTGTCGGTAAGTCGGTGTTTCCGACTTTGGTGTCTTTCTCCTCTCTCTGTTTCTCAGTAGGTTTGGCTCTTGTCTGTTGTAGACTGTCGACGGTTTCCCTCGTGGTTTTACCCGTTCGGTAACTATAGCTGTCCATTTTTATGTTGTCTAGCGCGTCCTCTAGTCTCTACTTCCATCGTCTCACTTCGATGAGCACCAAACAATACTATGCATGTTTATTTATTAACTCTTTGACACAATGTGGGGTGACGGGTTTGGTAAGCGCCGCCGAACATTCGGCTTTAACAGAAGGCAGGTAGTACCGTCTACCGTTATAAAGTAGCTCTCAGTCATATCTGACTAAGATCTGAAAATACACATTTGTACTCCTAGAAAGCAACTCAAGTAAACGTTCTGTGTTCTGTTAGATGACTTGTTGAACTTTACTGTAGGGCGACTTATGCATTGAAGTATTACCCCTGAAGGATGCCAACTGTGGAATCATCATGACTGTACCATATTAATTGATATATCAAATAAATATGCACACACACATGGGTTTGCCTACGGTACGTATTGTCGGTTGTGTTGACAAATAAGCAACATATGTTTGCTGGTGTACCCATTATTGGTAAAGCAGTCTAATGAAAGTGTTAATAATTGTGGATATCAGTAATTTACAGTAATTAGATCATGATGAAAACAGAGGTACTAACAGGAAGCAAGGACCACTTACTTCTGCTACGGTGATGTGAGGAGAAGAGCGCCAAAGAAGAAAATGAATAAAGAGAAAGAACCTCTCGCCGTCCTCGGTTAACAAGAATAGAAAAGAATTAAGGTTTAAGAAGGTCCAGGGTGGGCCGACAGGGGATTAGAACAATATTCTCCAATCCCAGACAAAGAATTACTCCAAGGGCTGTTCTAACACCAATGACTATCCTTCTAAGAGTCTATCAACTAAACAACAAAGTAAGAGTAACACAAGCATCATTTGTTTATTAAACTTCTAAACTTCACAATGATATACAGACATGTAGCATCAACAAAGAAATTAGGATACAGCAAAAATCAAACAGCAAAGACACTAACCTAACAAACCAAATTCCTAAGTGTAGCAAAAACTTCTAATCCAGTAAAAGCTACAAATCTACCAAACACTAATCCACCAACAACTGATCCACTAAAACTAATTTAACAAAAACTTCTAGTCCACCAAAAACTAATTTATCAAAAACTTCTAGTCCACCAAAAACTAATTTATCAAAAACTTCTAGTCCACCAAAAACTAATTTATCAAAAACTTCTAGTCCACCAAAACTTCCAGTCTACTAAAAACCCAGGAAAATCTAAAATCTAAAACTAGAATTCTGGCTTTTCCTGTAGATAAAATAAAAACCAACAAAAATATTAGGCAAAGACAAGTCAAACATCTCAACATGATGGCCCAACAAGACAACAACAACACCCAGTCTCTCTACGTAAGACAGACACTCTTGTACTTGTGACGAATAGGCATAAGACGCAACATCCTGACACATTCATTAGATTCACTTACATCACGAGCAAACAACATCTCAACACTGACCTGGCCAACATACATCAGACATTGTAGGCAAACACAACATCTAATTAATCATCATCAAAGACTCATTATTTGCATCAACACATGGACTTCATAGGACAACCACTACACCACTGGTGTATGTAAACAATGTCTTTGTGGCACAAACATAGACATGGACTGTGTAAATTCACACCAACCACATGATGCTTCAACTGGACAACAATGATATGAATAGGTTATAGGATGTGCTCCACATAAAATATAAATGACAGGGAGCACCTATTCAACAGCCTCCAAGGTTTTCTACACATTCACCAGACACCCTCAATCCCACACCATAACCCTGATTGTGGCCAAAACCACAGTATAGTCTACATACATCCACCTTTATTACTACAGGCCACCCCAGCCCCTGGCGGATATAATAATCATCATCCTCATCATGGCTGTCATCACCATCCCATTACCGCTACCATCATAGCCACCATCACAACCATAGTCATCATCATGTGATACTCATGAGACAATGCCCATCCATGTAGTTCTTAATCCGGAACCTACATCACTACACCCAGTAGTTGCTCTGTCCATGCATGTCATACCTGATGGGTTCCACTCTCCAGGTGACTAGAGAAATTATTAACTTAAAGATTAAAGCTAGGAATCAGTATAAGATTAGCTATATTTTAAATCTAATTAGTTTGATAATCGCTTCATTATTATTATACTGTCATAGCTTTACTGAACTGTACATTTAAATAAACAAAATACTATAAGCTATACATGGTTTATAAAATTAAAAATAATATATATAAAAAATAATATAAAACAAATTAATTATGGTTACATACCACTGCAAAACTTCAGGGTCTAACTACTAAACACACAATAGAAATAGGCATTGGCGCCTTGTCACTCAGTGTGGTGGACTACGGAAAAGGCCAGTTCTACCTGTGCGGGGCCTTTTATACTGGGGTCCCAGAGTTCCAGACCAATCAGACGCCCTCTTGCAGAATTCCACCATCATCGCGAGCCGAGTACAATGATAGTAATTAAATTAGTTTTAAATTGTTATTAAATTATTTTAAATTATTTAAATGACGAATACAACTATAACTATAACAAAAAAAAATAAAAAAATAGACGCAACTTCAGGTGGCAAACATAGATCAACTACCCATACAGCAATGGTGGAGTGCGGTTAAAGGTTGAAAGATGCCTGTAGCAGAGACCAAACTCCTAGGCAACGAACCGAAACCAACCGGTAACAGTCAAATCAATTCCAACCAGAGACACACCGTGTCAACCGATATCACTACTGTTACGCTGCATCCCCCCTTCCCCCCCCCCCCCCCCACACACACACACACACACAAACCCATTCAACATCTATGCCCAAACAAAATGTAATGAGAAACGTCATCAATGTTAAAACCAGTAACAATCTTTATTTATTTATAGTTGATGGATATGCAATTTCAAGGCTAGTGTATGCAGGTGACACGGTTCTCCTCTCAAACAGCCAAACAGTCCTGTTGGATTAGAAGAGCAAATTCTGTCAGTCACAAGATACAATGAGGATTCTGTCTGTCACAAGTCACAGTGAGGATTATATCTGTCACAAAACACAGTGAGGATTATGTCTGTCACAAGTCACAGTGAGGATTATATATGTCACAAAACACAGCGAGGATTCTGTCTGTTACAAGACACAGTAAGGATTCTATCTGTCCCAAGACAGAGTGAGGATTCTGTCTGTCACAAGACACTGAGGATTCTGTCTGTCACAAGACACAGTGAGGATTATATCTGTCACAAAACACTGTGAGGATTCTGTCTGTTACAAGACACAGTGAGGATTCTATCTGTCCCAAGACAGAGTGAGGATTCTGTCTGTCACAAGACACTGAGGAATCCATCTGTCACAAGACACGGTGAAGATTATCTGTCTGGTAGAAGACACAGTGAGGATTCTATATGTCGCAAGACACAGTGAGGATTCTCTGTCTGTTAGAAGACACGATGAGGATTCTGTCTGTCACTATCAACAAAAATAGAGACTGTACAAATAAAGTCAGATGAAGAAACGGCAAACAACGAAAGGTCAAACAGTATTACCATGTCATGACACAACAACATTTTTTTTTAAAGCGACAACAGCAGTAACACAGCACGTAAAGCACCATATGTAAGGCTGCACAAGGTGATAGCGATTATACAGAAAAATAGTATGGGCAGAGGAAATGACCCTTTATATTGTTTGCAAATTTAATTCATTTTGAACAAACATAATTAGAAAAAAAATTATGTTGTATTATTTGCTGTACGTTCCTGGTCTTCAAAAAAAAAAAAAAAGAAACAATTAACTTGCGGTTATTTACATCTCCATTGAGTTTGTCCTCAAATGGAGCGTGTCTAGGTCGACATAATTTTATGTGTGCTGCATATGTTTATAGCAGCAAATATTTATGCTTGATTTTACGAATTCCACAATTTTGATGTCTAAAATACAACTAAAGGAATTGCTGCTGATTACGTCAAGGAGTTGCGGCTGGTATGGTCCTCAATTGTCGAACACGACTGAAGAATTGTGTGTGACACTTACAAATGAGAACAAGTTGGTGAAATGAGTCACGGTATTTTGTACTCATGTTGTAATAAAGGATAATGTTGACACTGGAATTCAGCGCCTGGAACATTCCACCGAAGGACCACATGGAGAGAAACGTGTTGGAATACTTCATACCAATGTCAAATTCAGGAACGGCAAAAGTTGTCATGCTGATAATCATGCCTGGAGTGTAGCAGCCGATTAAGATGCAGGCGATGACCGCAACCATTTTGACTGCCTTCTTGTCCCTGCTGGACACGCCCCCGAGCTGATGGCATCCTGAAGTGACATCCCTTCTCCATTGTGAAGCTTCCTTGAGTTTAAAAACCAAGAAAGCGGTGATAATAACGATTCCTACAAATGAAATAATTCCTGTACTGCAGTTGATGATGTAGACTAAACCAACGACTTTCTCTCTACCTGGTCTGAAGTGAATCGCCAGCATTGTTCTGTTAGATTCGGGAAAAAATGTCCACGCTAGGTAGGATGTAGAATACTCAGGTACTAGGGACAAAATGTTGATAACAAATATCATAACAACGGCAATAGTGGTTTTGGCGGGGGTGAAAATATTCTTGACTTTCAGAGGTAGCGAAATACACAGACACCTCTCGACTGTGACAAATATAGTAATGAAACTGGTTATTCGGCAAGAAATATTATGCGGCCAAGATGCTGTTAAATAAACAAAGTCTAAGGGAACCCACATAGCACCCGCCTTCAAAACAAGAGGATTAAGGCCTATGGTCTGCCACAACAAGGCCAGAACGCAGCAGAGATCCGAGATGGACAAGGCAAAAAAGCTGATGTTAACTGTGTTAGAAAAGCCTTGACGTAAAAACACAGCCAGGTTAATGCAGTTGGCTACTGCCCCACATAAACAGATGCTACCGGAGAAGAAAACAAAATTAATTATAACAAACAGTTCTAATTGTGAGTCGCTTAAAAGACCAGATACATGATATGAAGCAAACGAATGATTACTACTGATATAGATGGCCAGATTGTCCTGTAGTTCCATAAATTGTCTTCAGGTTTGCAATTTTATTTTATCTATTTCTTTTACTCAGACTATTTGTGTTTCCAAGACTGTCTACAGATAGACTCGCATACGTTTTAACAGTTCAGTAGTTCACTCTTATAAGTCATAATCATTGACTATATTTGCTATTCTAAATTCAATTCTTAGCAAATTCTTCTTTATTTCTTGTATTCTAACGGTCATTTGTTATATATTTTGTTTAGGGCATTATTGTTTGTTAAGAAACAAAACATAAATGTACGGTGCTTAAACAATTCTACTATTGACCAATTGACACAGCTGAAAGCACGCATTTGTCGGTGCGTAATTATGGACTAGACGTACCACATGATCAATGTTAATAGTATCACAGTAGGATATTATGTTATGTTGTACCACTGGCTTTTCCCCTGCCAAAATGGTCTAGATAGCAATCATGTATATAGAAACACCCTCCGTTGACAGACTGTTATTACTGGTTATCATTGGTACACATTCACGTTACCAGGGATTAGGTTAGAGATGTAATAATGTACATTATTCGTCTGTCACAAATTATAGGTGTTCATTAATTGATGAATACGAGGTCTCCCTTTTCTCAGTTAAAAAATAATGAAATATTTTTCTGGGCATAAAAATAGAATACGCCCACGTATTCGATGTCGGGGTTTATTTATTAAAATGAGTATGTGGTTTGATTTGTAAGGGATCTTAAATTGCATGCTGATTCCCCCCAAAATGGCCTAGTTTTGTCCCGTAAGTCACACTAGAAAAGTCTTAGCACAGCGCACGAACCCGTAGGTCCAACATTGGATTTCATACTGGAAACACAAATGCTTTATATCTGTTTGTTTCGTTTTGTTTTATTTTATTTTATTTTATTTTATTTTATGGGTGCCAACTTCAGCGAAAGGCACAAACGACATTGTCCAGACTCCAAACAGGACACAAGAGGCTGAAGTAACACATGTTTAATAAACTAAAGATGGGAGACACTGGATAATGTAACCTGTGGTACTTGTAAAATGACAGTTTAAACAATATGTCGCAGGTGTGTACAATATATGCTGCACAGAGAAAACTATTTATGTCAACACTCTCTCTACTTGAAGACAAACGTGGAAGAAGAAGCAGTAGATTCGTAGGTTAGGTAGTTGCATATCCTTTACAGGACGCCGCAGTCATCCCCAACATTTGTTGGCTGTGATTTCTTGGCAAGTTTACGTGCAGTAGTTTGCCAATGATTTCTAGGAGACCGGCACCTATACCATTGTATTAAAACCCACGCAGCTGTGTTTCGAACGCGGTGTACATGATTTCGAAATGCGTCCGTAACCCTTCGCCACAGAGCAGGCTTGTTCCTGTTACTGCAAGATGTTACTGCAAGATGTTACTGCTAGATGTTACTGCTAGATGTTACTGCTAGATGTTACTGCTAGATGTTACTGCTAGATGTTACTGCAAGATGTTACTGCAAGATGTTACTGATAGATGTTACTGCTAGATGTTACTGCAAGATGTTACTGCTAGATGTTACTGCTAGATGTTACTGCTAGATGTTACTGCAAGATGTTACTGCTAGATGTTACTGCAAGATTTTACTTATAGATGTTACTGCTAGATGTTACTGCAAGATGTTACTGCTAGATGTTACTGCTAGATGTTACTGCAAGATGTTACTGCTAGATGTACTGCAAGATGTTACTGCAAGATGTTACTGCCAAGATGTTACTGCTAGATGTTACTGCAAGATGTTACTGCTAGATGTTACTGCAAGGTGTTACTGCAAGATGTTACTGCAAGATGTTACTGCTAGATGTTACTGCTAGATGTTACTGCAAGATGTTACTGCTAGATGTTACTGCTAGATGTTACTGCAAGATGTTACTGCTAGATGTTACTGCAAGATGTTACTGCTAGATGTTACTGCTAGATGTTACTGCTAGATGTTACTGCTAGATGTTACTGCTAGATGTTACTGCAAGATGTTACTGCAAGATGTTACTGCAAGATGTTACTGCAAGATGTTACTGCTAGATGTTACTGCAAGATGTTACTGCTAGATGTTACTGCAAGATGTTACTGCTAGATGTTACTGCAAGATGTTACTGCAAGATGTTACTGCTAAATGTTACTGCAAGATGTTACTGCTAGATGTTACTGTTAGATGTTACTGCAAGATGTTACTGCAAGATGTTACTGCAAGATGTTACTGCAAGATGTTACTGCAAGATGTTACTGCTAGATGTTACTGCAAGATGTTACTGCTAGATGTTACTGCAAGATGTTACTGCAAAATGTTACTGCAAGATGTTACTGCTAGATGTTACTGCAAGATGTTACTGCAAGATGTTACTGCAAGATGTTACTGCAAGATGTTACTGCTAGATGTTACTGCTAGATGTTACTGCAAGATGTTACTGCTAGATGTTACTGCAAGATGTTACTGCAAGATGTTACTGCTAGATGTTATTGCTAGATGTTACTGCTAGATGTTACTGCAAGATGTTACTGCTAGATGTTACTGCAAGATGTTACTGCAAGATGTTACTGCTAGATGTTACTGCTAGATGTTACTGCTAGATGTTACTGCTAGATGTTACTGCTAGATGTTACTGCTAGATGTTACTGCTAGATTTTACTGCTAGATGTTACTGCAAGATGTTACTGCAAGATGTTACTGCAAGATGTTACTGCTAGATGTTACTGCTAGATGTTACTGCAAGATGTTACTGCTAGATGTTACTGCAAGATGTTACTGCTAGATGTTACTGCTAGATGTTACTGCAAGATGTTACTGCAAAATGTTACTGCAAGATGTTACTGCTAGATGTTACTGCTAGATGTTACTGCAAGATGTTACTGCTAGATGTTACTGCTAGATGTTACTGCAAAATGTTACTGCAAGATGTTACTGCTAGATGTTACTGCTAGATGTTACTTCTAGATGCTACTGCTAGATGTTACTGCTAGATGTTACTGCTAGATGTTACTGCAAGATGTTACTGCTAGATGTTACTGCTAGATGTTACTGCAAGATGTTACTGCAAGATGTTACTGCAAGATGTTACTGCTAGATGTTACTGCTAAATGCTACTGCTAGATGTTTACATGATTAAACGTTCATCATCATCTAGTGGCGTCACCCTTGAATAACCCTTTTCACCATAATACTCAATAGTCTGTTGAAATGTATCTGTTGCTGTCAGTGGAGTTTAGCTTAGTCAAGAACCGACAGCACAGCACACGGGACAACCCCATACGCGCTCTGTCCTCGTCTTCAACAACCAGCTGTCACTGTCACTGAGGTCTACAGCCTATAGTACCTGACCCGGGGGGGGGGGGGGGGGGGGGGGGGGGGGGGGGTTGGAGAGAAAAAGAGAGAAGGGGTTCTTGAGCCTGAAGAATTATGGTTAGTGTCTAGTGCAGACGCCGAGAACTGTGCAGGTTAGAGTTTTCTTTTTGCCCCCGACAGAAACAAATCCATGACGTTACCGAGGATTCTAAGCAGGAACGCCGGAGTTTTAGCCACTTGGCCAGTCGCAACAACCAGCGAAGAACCAAAATACTAATGGCACCAGTGGTAATATCAAAGAAAATGGTGACACCAAAATGTGACATAGAAATAGAAGGGAAAATCCTTAACCAAGTGGATAATTTTAGATACCTAGGGGCATTTATAACATTAGATGGAAGATGTACAACAGAGATTAGAAGCAGAATAGGGCAGGTAAACGCCACATTTCAGAAAATGAAGAGTATCTTATGCAATAAGTCGCTATCACTGAATGTAAGAAAGAGAGTGCTGAAATGCTATGTAGAACCAGTTTTGCTGTATGGCAGTGAATCTTGGAATGTAAATGAACAAATTAAGAAGAAATTAGAAGCAACAGAGATGTGGTTCCTGAGACGAATGTTGCGAATTCCTTGGACTGCCAGAGTAACTAATGACGACTGCCTGAAACAGGCTAATGAAACTAGAACATTATATACAACAATAAGACAGAGACAAACATCTTTCTTCGTTCACGTTACGAGAAGAGAGGCATTGGAGAACATCGTAACAACTGGAAAGATCGAGGGGAAGAGAGGCAGAGGCAGACCAAGAGAAATGATGCTGGATGGATTGAGACGGTGGCATGGAGGAATATCAGCAGCAGAGTTGATCCAGAAAACCAAAGACCGTGATCTATGGAGAGCCATGAACGCCTACCCCAGCCGGCACGGCACTTGATGATGATGATGACTAGTTGCAATCTGATTATGTGTCCGTCTGACCCTTTGTTCTCGGAGGTGTTGCTGTCGAGTGTAAATTATCTATTCTATCACATCCTGAACCCATCTACGTTGTGGTCTACGTCTTGACTGCGTCCACGGTTTTCTTCTCTCCATAATTATCGGCATTCACTTCTTTGCCTCTTTTTAACAACACTATCTGGGTCAGAATACATACATGAATTACACACACACACACACGCACACACACACGCACACACACATACATAGAGAGAGAGAGAGAGAGAGAGAGAGAGAGAGAGAGAGAGAGAGAGAGAGAGAGAGAGAGAGAGAGATGAATTATTATTGACCGGACGCGGGATCGACATTACGCTCGTCGTCTCTGAAAGTGATGGATAGATTGACCACCTATTGCACCGAGTGCCTTGCCAGTCGAGAAGACCTGATCATTCGGGGGCCACATCGATTGACGAATGTCGGTCGCTGGGATCGGGCAAATTTTGAGCTGTAGCCTACGACGGGTGACGTTGCGATATTGTAGTGTGATAATTTGGTTGCGTCTAGAGTGTGCCACGTGGTTTAATGGTTATACACCCGCGTCACACGCCAGTGATTCAGGTTTGATCCCGGTCCGGTCAAGGATATGCACTACTGACAAGCTCAAATGAGAGCGAAACTCGAGTCCACTGCTTCTAAATTGACGTGGACAAGGCCTTAGGTTCGTACCGGAATACGATCAGCGTTGCCAATAATGGGTTGTGATCAATGTTTAAATCTGAAATCCCGCAAAAAACCAAATAAATCTACATGAGTTATGCCAGAAATCCAAAAGGATAGTAATACAATGAACTTCTTCACATTGCAACGTACCTGGAAATGAAGAAGCCGACAGACTAATATTAGCAAAGAAAGATGGAAGGATACCTCAGCCAAGAGATTAATAAGAAGCAATTACAGAAGCAAGTGGAAATCAAAACATCCTGGCCACCTGAAAAATTATGCATATTAACAACTCAACAGAAAAGAACAACTTATAATCTTAAGATTACGGACAGGCCACAACACCACTAAACTATCAGCTTTTAATAAATTAGAACAGGTCATTCTTCTGCGCCTCAGAACAGGACACAATAGATTACGCAACCACATGTATACAAAATTCAAGGTTGGTGACTCAGCCATGTGCACATGTGGTTTGGCGTTGCAGACAGCAGAGCACATATTCCAGGATTGCCCAAACTACAACATATCCAGGCGAACCTTCTGGCCTAGAGAGACAACAGTGGGAGATAAACTCTATGGACCACTGAATGAACTAAAAAAGACTGTTGGATTCATACAAGAGACAACATTGCAGTTATAGGCTTATTTCAGGCGAACGAAAGAAGAAGAAGAAGAATAAATTAGAGACAGGACACGCAAAACTATTGGAACAAAGAGCTAGACCCATAGTTGAACAACAGTTAAGCAAAGTACAATTTGGTTTTCGGAAAGGTAAAAGTTGCACTGATGCACTATTTATACTTAGACAAATATGTGAAAAAAAACACTATCGAATATATGATCTGCAGAATATTGTGTTTGTAGATCAGGACAAGGCTTTCGATAGAGTAGACAGATACAAATTATGGACCATCCTAGAAGACTATGGGATACAAGGGCAATTGCTAGAAAACATCAGTGCAGTAAGAACACAAGAAGGTATATCAGATATGTTCACAGTCAATACAGGATTGAGACAGGGATGTGTGCTCTCTCCTTTGCTATTTAATATCTACATGGACAGAATATCCAAAGAAGCAGGTCTTGACAGAACAGAATCAGAAAATTTAGAGCTCTTTACTCCAGATGAAACAACTGACCCACAGGAAATAAGTGAACTTCTATTTGCAGACGATCAGTGCCTGTTTTACAGCGATGAGGGCAGACTACAAAATCATATTACTAATTCTGAGTTCAACCTGCAGCAGATACAATATGAGTATAAACACAGCCAAAACCGAAGTAATGCAAGTTAGCAGATCGCCGGGCACAATAAGCATACGGATAAATAGCACAACTCTGAAACAAAGTTAACTGAATTCAAATATCTTGGAAGTATGATCACAGAAGATGGCAGATTGGACAGAGAAATCGAAATCAGATGTCAACATGCTAGTGCACTTACATATGAACTATCACCCTTACTGAAACATCCAAATATATCCATGTCCGCAAATCAATCAATCAATCATGTGCCATGCCGGAAAGCGTGGGCGGTCATGACTCGCCATTTCACTCGATCACCAGTGTCGTGGATCAGCTCAGTGTACCTGTCCCGTCCATGCCATGTGGCCAAGCCATCCAGGTATTTTCCTCTCGGTCTTCCTCTTGGTCTGTTCCCTTCGATCTTGCCAGTTGTCACCAAGTTCTCCAATCCATTTCTTCTCATAACATGTCCAAACAATTTTGACTGTCTACGTCTAATCTCTCCAATCAGCTTACGATGTTCATTTGTCTCCTGTAGTACTTGGTCATTGGTTTTTCTGTCTGTCCATGGTATTCTTTGCATTTTCCTCAGAAACCACATTTCTGCAGCCATCAGATGTTTTTCAGCTTGACTGCTCATTGTCCAAGTTTCACATCCATACAAAAGAACAGGCTCTATGTATCCCCTCAACACTCTTTTTCTCGTTTCAATTGACATCTTTTTATTGGTCAGAATGTTTTTCATCTTGCTAAAGGCTACTTTCGCCATGGCGATTCTTGTTCTAATCTCTTCAAGGCATCTCCCATCAGATGTTATGACTGTTCCAAGATAATTGTACCGATTCACTTGTTGAAGAATATTTCCATTTACTTGTATGTTACATTGTGGCACTTCTTTCTTCCAAGGGGCGACCATAACCTGAGTCTTTTTACGACAGATAATAAACAGCATATTCACCCAACCCTATGCTACCAATCTCAAACTTGGACTTTATCCAAATCACACCTTCGCAAAATCAACACCTGCGAGATGAGATGCCTGAGGAGAACTGCCAACTTAACAATCCTAGACCGAGTAAAAATGCTGTTATTATACAGACAGTGGGATCAACACCTTGTGCCACATTTATTGAAAAACAGAAGATCAAGTGGTTTGGCCATGTTGTTAGAATGCAATACCAACAACTAATATCATTGGCCTTACATCAAAGATCATCTGCGACGAGACCACCAGGACGTCCAAGAAGAAAATGGATTGACAACATCAAAGACATTGTACAATCACACGGAATGACACTATCAAGTGTCGCCCACCGGGCGCTGGAGCGCAAATTATTCCTCCCCATGACGCTTGACGGCAGAAGTGGAAGATGATGATGATGATGATGATGATGAAAGGTAGGAGACACTGACTAATGTAACTAGAATTGGTAAAATTACAGGTACACATTTGTTGCAGGAGTGTACAACAAATGCCGAATAGAGAAACATGCTTTGGCCTAACTCGCTTCATATGAAGACAAACTCTATGGGGATGTTAACAAGCTTAAGTTGACTGTTGCTTTCTTTGAATTTATCCGTATTGGCGTCTGAAGGTGAATAAAGAAGAAGAAGAAGAAGAAGAAGAAGAAGAAGAAGAAGAAGAAGAAGAAGAAGAAGAAGAACGAATGAACGAAGGTACGAACGAACGAAAGAAGAAGAAGAACGAATGAACGAAGGTACGAACGAAAGAAAGAAACAAACTTTATTTTTAAAAAGTTAAAAATTAGTTGCGTAGGCCTTTCTTACATTCTGCCCTTCTATCTCTCTCTGTCATATATTATTTCATCTATATATCCAAACATCTAGGCTAACCTAGAACGACAACTACAACAACAGTATCAATATATGCATTATAAAGGCATGGGAAATGTGCACAAATCATTACTACATGACTCACTAATATTAATTTTTAATGAGGCAATTGCTTGCGAACGCGGTTTGTGAGCTCGTATACCTGGGTTCGAAACACAGCGGTGCTAGTTTTTTTCGAACAAAGGTATAGGAGCCGGTCGTTCAGAAAGCAATGGCAAACTACTGAACGTAAAATTTGCCCAGGAAACACGAACAGCGAAAATGCTGGGCTTGACTACTACGTCCTGTGAAGGACATGCAACTTAATTTTTTTTAAAATTGATATTAGTTATTGGAGACATACTCTACTACAAATAGGAAACTTACGGTTAAACTAGGGCTTCATTATTATTATTATTATTATTATTATTATTATTATTATTATTATTATTATTATTATTATTATTATTATTATTATTATTATTATTATTAAGGGGGAAGGTATTTTGTATTGAAATTGTGTTCGAATAGTTTGCGATCCAATGTACAGGGATTGGTGATGTCTTTGATTCTTGAAGAAGAAGCAGATGAAAAAGAGGAGCAGAAGAAATAGAAATAGGAGAAGAAGAAGAAGAAGAAGAAGAAGAAGAAGAAGAAGAAGAAGAAGAAGAAGAAGAAGAAGAAGAAGAAGACGAAGACGAAGAAGAAGAAGAAGAAAAAGAAGAAGAAGAAGAAGAAGAAGAAGAAGAAGAAAAAGAAGAAGAAGAAGAAGAAGAAGAAGAAGAAGAAGAAGAAGAAGAAGAAGAAGAAGAGGAAGAAGAAGAAGAAACTAACGGAAAAGACCACCAGATGTGATTACGATACAGTTTCTCTCAGTAAGGTAGTCAGTGTAAACAGTGGCCTTACCATCTCGTATATCTGCAGATGATCATATAAGTCAAGAATCACCGGATCCATGTCGACAATGGTCAAAACCAAGGACTGAACTAACAATACGACCTTCATGCTTGGCATAATAGAGTTTGCTTACATAGACTGATTAGCGATTAGTGAGTAGTGAGGATAATTACCATCACACTCCGGAGAGGTCCATAAGTACTCTGATTTCCGCCTTAACCTCTCCGCCAGCAAACATGAGCTGATAATGCCAGTTCTATGTTGTTTAATCAAATGTCTTGTGCTCATGACAACAATAACATTGATGTGTGGGATTTCTGAAGTTGGAGCAGCAAACTCCAGAAACTGCACAGCTTGATACTTGAAAGGATTATGATTACTTTCACTTGAGCAGCTTATATAAGATTGGTGAAGATCTGAGGTATAAACACAGTTTTCAAAGTTATCGGTTCCCTTTTAGTGTCACGAAGATCTTGGAGTCCACCAACTTTTGTACTGGGGTAGTCGACATTGTCATCACAATGGTGGAGAAATATGAAATATGAAATCAGGAAGGGACAACATTGCACTCGGGATGTTATCACACGTACTTCTATCTCATTCTTCAGCAGCTAACGATGAATTCCCATGCAGTTGGTACCGGTAGCATCTTGACTGAACGTTGGTCTGCGTTGCCCACTGTGCCTTAAGCATTGTCCAGATACTCTGTTCACCCTCCTTCCCTGGACCAGGCTCTACAGATATGGATCCTTTCTGTGCTTTGCTTTACTTTCCATTCGGTCCCAGAGAGCCTTCACCACATCAGCCGTGTGATAATCTAGCTCGGCTTACAAAGGAGAGGCACCAGCCAGTCTATCATGCTGCTCATTTCCCCGTACACCAGCATGCCAGAGGCAGACAATGACATATTCTTGATCTGCATCTTTCCAGTGATGGAAGCCACTCCACTGAGAAGATACAAGTTTCTATTTTATGTAACATGCTTTACCTGTTTGCCACAAACACACCATGTGGTTGTGTACACCGTCTCGGTTACCGTCCCCGCCTCCATTCTCATCCTGGGTGTCGTGATATCATACACCAGTTAGTTAGTCGCATGTCCTTTATAGGACGTCGCAATCAACCTCAACACTGTCTGGCTGTTTGTGATTTACTTGACAAGATTACGTTCAGAAGTCTGCGATAGCTGTATGAACGACACAAGACAGCTTACACGTCTCTTAATTTTCTAACACTGTATGAGGGATTGCCACAGACGCTGGTTCAGATACCGGACTCTCTTTTCTGTTAATAAAGCGTCCTTTAACCTTTGCAGTGAACCTAAATCCACCCCATTTACCTCCCACCAGAGCGTCAATATGGCCCAATGGATAAGAGCGCTCGCTCTTAAACTTCCGGTGTGCTGATATTAAGGGTGGGTTCAACCCCTACACTAGTCAGCTGGACTGAAATGTTGACTTCTCGACCATGCGACCTTGGCGACGGACAATGGTTATAGGGAAAGATAATCCACAGGCAAAAATCAGTCCAGTGCACCAAAAGTAATATCACGTGTATGGACTGCGCTGGAGTTCAAAGCCAGAGAACGTTAAAAAAAAAAGCCACGCCCCTTGTCTCAATAGCTGTGCATTCTGGACCCCCTCGGTCCCACGTGACTATCCCTCTATACAAGGCTGCTTTGTTGGGGTTGGAGGGTGAGGATGGGCACAATGTCCCACCCCTTTTCCTGCACTATCTTACCACTTTCACAGACGTATATAATCGCCTCTTCAACCTGTAACATCTAAGAACAGCCTCTCTTTAACCTGTACCATCCAAGAACAGCCTACAATCAGCCTGTCATCCAAGAACAGCTTTCCTTCAGCCTGTGCTATCCAAGAACAACCCCTATTCAACCTGTGTCATCCAAGAACAGCCTCTCTTCAACCCGAGCCATCCAAGAACAACCTCTCTTCAACCCGAGCCATCCAAGAACAATCTCTCTTCAACCCGTGCCATCCAAGAACAGCCTCTCTTTAAACAGTGCCATCCAAGAACAGCCTCTCTTCAACCAGTGCCATCCAAGAACAGTCTGTCTTCAGCTTGTGTGCCTCAACCAGTGCCATCCAAGAACAGTCTGTCTTCAGCTTGTGTGCCTTGGTGTCATCCAGTAGCTCATACAGAACATATTATGTATCCGCTGCGACCCTAAGGAACATTGTTTTTTGTTGTTGTTGTTGTTTGGAGCATCGCATCTCTATCATATACGGACGACAGCGCAAGTATATGTTGCATTTTCTCACATATAGCCCTATTGGCCCAATTTTGTATTCTTTCCAGCTTCTTAAGCTGTAAAAAGGATTTCTACTTCTCCAATATCTGCGTGATATTATCAGGAATCCCAGACCTTACTCATTCACCGAAATCATGAATTGTTGATAGAGTACAATTGTAGTGCTACCGATAAAGTGCGTGTGCACATATGGCCGCTCTAGATGCTGGAGATCTGCTCTCGTTAATCATTCTATATTCCGGGACACACGCGGACAAACTAGGTATTTGCAACTTTCATTTCAGCAATGAGTATATCATCTTCAATGTCTACCCCATCATTCTGCAGGAAGTGTGCTTCTATCTGACCATAGGCGTGACTGTCATATTACAGTGGGGAGGTTCATAGCCGTTTCCATTCCATTGAATTATTAAACTACGGTATGTTCAATCAATAAAACTAGAATCCTCACTGTGTCGCTGTTTGTGGTTTCGTATATCATGAAGGCACCCACTCTCTGAACATCAAGATCTTATACAGAAAAGACACTATCTTGCGGGAAGGTCATGACCATTACCTAGTCTTGTCCGTATGATGAGAAGATATGTATCTATACTGGAACTGTTGGCAGTTTAACAGTTCTATCGCTGCTGGTATTTCAAGTTCTCAATAAGAGGACTGACTATCCAATAGATGCACGATCATCGCAGTATTTGCAGTGCTACTTGGGCGCTGTCATCCTAATGGGCTCTGTGATGTTACAAGTGAAGAAGTGAAGATATTCCTCATGCAGATCGATATCGTACTCGCCTTTCTTTGTGTACCATGTACCATACATGGTAAAGTATGAGTTCACACACTCATGAGGTATTCTCCCAGTTTGCCAATTTCCTGGCATAGCAAACACCTTGCAGGTTTCACTTTGTACTACTAAGTTCTCGAAACATTTTTGAGCTGCATGCAGGCGTATCTTTGTCACTTCGCCCTGCAGATCCAGATAGCCCTGAGCAGACGTTACAATCGCAACATTCAGTACAACCGATTCAACAGTTACACATACTTGCAGAAATAAAAATTCAGCATGGAGACCAGCACGGCCGAAAGGATAATAGCACTCGCTCTTAAACTCCCCTGATGGCGAGGTAGGGTCCTACACCGGTCAGTCGGACAAAAATGTTGACTTCTCGTCCTAGACTTATGGACGTTAATTACAAGTACCTCAGAAGTCAGAGTTGGTTCGCCAGATGGCGAGGGATAATGGTAGTAAGCAAAGCTAATCCACACGCAATCATCAGTACACATCGCTCCCCTGTAGCAACTACTACTAGCAGTAGTCGAGTTCAAAGCGAGCGTAAGAAAAAAGCGTTCATTAAAGCTAGCGGCACCACGTGCTAGTCTCTCTGTCACATGCAACTGTAGCTTTCAAACGGGAATTCTGGTAATCAGTCTTAATGTTAGCTTGAACCAATTGCGCGGACAAGTTAGTTAGTTATTTAGTTAGTTTGTTAGTTATGTGGTTAAGTTATTTAGTTATTTTACTACATATGTGGTTAAGTAAGTTAATTAGTTTATTAGTTACTTAGTTAAGTTAGTTAGTTATTTGCCGGCTTCCTGGCCTAGAGGTTAGCAACTTTTCTCCGTAATCTCGTATATTCTCGTAAGCAACGTGACGACGGTGAGAATCAGCAGTGGTTCGAATCGCGTCGGTAACTTACAGGGTATGTGAGTTGGCCGCTCAAAAAGCAATGGCAAATTACTGAGCGTAATCTTGCCAAGAAATCAACAATCAGCTGAAAGATGCTGATGTTGACAGCGATGTCCTGTAAAGGATATGCAAAACATTTTAAATTAGTTATTTAGTTAAGTTATTCAGTTAATTTAGGTAGTAAACAAACAATCCTCATTGTACAGCGAACTATTAGTCCATAAGTGCTCAGATCCAACTGTAGAATCTGTCAAAACTGTCATTTACTGCCTATATAATACCAGCAGTGTTATGATCGGCTAGCCTCTCCTAGGAGGGGTGAAAAGTGAAAATTAGTAGCAGACTGCCGATGACCCGCAGACCACACAAGTCAATCCCCACCTCCACGTGGTGCAGACCGGGAAACCATGACCGCGAGGTCATGGGCTAACGGGGTTATGGCTCGCCATAGGGGATGGACTCCCTGTGGTCAGTTTTGTGTCCTAAGCCTGCGACTGGTCTAGCAAGCCGGCAGGGGATCTTCATACTGCTCGTAGAAAAACTAAGAAGTATAAACGGACTGACCCAAACGGAACTCTTGTTTGCGGACGACCAAGCACTAATAGCAAAATCAAAAGCTGAATTACAAGACCACATGAATAGTCTAAACGAAATGTGTAGGGAACATAACATGAAAATAGTACAAGCAAAACAGAGGTAATGACTATAACAAAAGAAGAAAAAACAACAACAATTCACCAAAACGAACATCCCTTTAAACAAGTAAAGAGTTTCAAATACCTAGGAAGTATAATATCATCAAATGGCTGATCAGAAGACGAGATTGAAAATAGATGCAATAAGGCAAACCAACTCATTGGACAAATGGCACCAATACTAAAGAACAAACATGTATCAATAACTACTAAGAAAGCACTTTACAACACAATCTTCCTACCAACTCTATGCTACCAATGCCAAACCTGGACAATGACAGAACAAGAGAAAAGAAAAATCACAACAACAGAAATGAGATTCCTGAGAAGAATACTCAACATATCAAGAAGAGATAAGATCAGAAATGAAGAAATCAGGACTAAAGTGGGGGTTAAAGCAGCACTAGATTTTATTAGAAGGCAGCAAGTCAAATGGTTTGGCCATGCAAGTAGGTTACCATTCAACAGCATACCACAACAATCAATGATGTACAGACCAGATGGAATCAGAGGAAGAGGCCGACCACGTAAATGTTGGACGGAGGGAATAGCAGAGTCCATGGGAATATCGATACATGAAGCCCATAATCGGGCACTCTCACGATGTTTATACTTCACCTCGACACCGCAAGGTACAAGAGGAACATGATGAGATGAGATAATACCTTGCGGTGTATATCAGGGGGTCTTGAGCCTGAGGTATTAAGGCCGCCTGGCTAGTGCAACCGCCGCTAACTGCGCAGGTTAGGGTTTTCTTTTTACCTCCGACATAAAAAAAATCCATACCTTAAGGAGGGTTCGAACCCTGGTCTCCCAAAGGAGAATCCGGCAATCTAGCCACTCGGCCAGCCGCTCCTCAGTTATCAGAATCACATCCAACAGTTGAGTCATTTACTCGTCCTGCCTCCCAGAGGGCGTGTTCAGGGTGTCAGCCTGGTTCACTGCACGCCCACTCCCTACAGCAGCATAGCCCACAAGCATATATGCTCATTCACTCCCTCTTACACCGCGTGAACTGGCACAAACACAAAACATATTAGACCTCAGAAATTCAAGCCATTGCCTTCTGGCCTAGCTTCTCGATCGTCCTTAGCATACTCATGAAATCGCCGCGAAAACATTTGTGAGTGAACGTCTGTGTCTCCAGCCACGCTATTGCCTTTCATACTGCTTAAAAAAAAGTCGCTTAAAAGTCGACAAGGTCGACTTCATCGCACCGTGTTTTAACCCATATGGCTCAGCCTCTTTCCGCATCGCTGAAAGCGTCGCACAAAGCACGAACTCCGTAGCTTTTAGCGACGACCCACAGGAGTCTCCGAAACATTTAACTCGTAAACCGAAGGGTGCGGCCCGGAATCGAACCCACAACCTTCGGAGCACGAGTCAAACGGCTTGACCACTTCGCCACAGAGACCTGCCATGACCTCCATGGTTAAAGAGCTCATAGTCACGGCAAAAGCTCCGCTCTCTTCCTGATCAGTTCTCCGTCCAGCATGAACATAGAGAGCCAATGAGCTCCTCGGATGCTGCGCAACAAACCCCTCTGTGTAGATGATTATAACTCAACAGTTATCTTAATCTGCCAATTGTGTTTTGAAGTTTCGTATAAAATGTCTCCTTAACTCATTGGTGTTTATCAAGTGTTTATGCTTAACACTGGATGTTTACTTTCTTCTCCGTTGTTCTAAATGTTGCTGTTATTATTCAAGCGCTCACTTATTCTAACTCTAATAATGCTTCGTTTGCCGTTTGCCGTTTTTGGGGATAACATTAAAGCCACCTCTTCACTGCGGTGGTGGTGGTGGTGGTAGTGGGGGGGGGGGGGGAAATACATTTTCTTCTTTATGGACTGAGTACAGCACTGTTTCACCTGTGCTTAGATGTTGTGTGCCTGTTCCGGTCCACCGTTTTCCGCAAAATTCCAAAATGCTACTCTGAAAATATTTCACTGCGTCTACCGTGTGTACTGCCTTTCCTAATTCATACATAGTTCCAATATTCCAGGTTCCAACCCTGGATATTTTATTAGGTTAAAGTCATTTAATCAGCGCCTCGGATTTCATTTGGCTTTTCTACAGCGCGTCATGTCTCTTCTAAATGAGCTTCCTCTCCTCTTTGTTGGCTGGGTCATTCTATTGTCTTTCTGTGACCTGTTCATGGTTTGTTGGAATTTATGGCTGAATGTTCCTATGTAATGGGGTAGCCAGTCCCAAGCACTACCCTTTCCTAATCACCTCTTGCGACTGCCATACATCTGCTATAGCTCGTTCTGATGAAATGACACTCTCACGAAAACACAACGAGTAATCACTGCACAAAAGTACAACTTGACGTCCTAGAACAAATCACCTTCGTTTATTTATGACAGTGTTCTCTCATGAAGTCGGCCACTGTCACATCATGCTCACAGTCTTTAGGAGGGTAGATGTATTTCATAATTAAATTGAGCACCAACTGTGAGTTAAAGATAGTACTTCTCAGTGATTGGACGATCGTTTCTAAGATGTCTTTCTAACAAAAATTATACAGTTAGTTTTCGACATACGCCACCTTACATTCTAGGTTGGCCATTTTTTCAACACTGCACAGCGGACTTGGATAGGGAAAGCGTTGCTAGATTTGTTCTGCGCTCAGCCTTAATACTTGATTAACTGTGCTAGCCTGTTGCACTACATTGTATCAAACTCGCTGGTGATATTTCTATATTGTAATTGATGTTTGCAAATGCTTGTAGAAAATCACAACTTTCCAACTCGCATCTCTGGCTTAACTAACCTCCAAATGTTTCTGCCTCGTGACTTTACCTTTCGTCTTGTCACGTGGTGCCCTGAGGTCACAACCTCGAATAATTTCGTTTTTCTTGTATTCCTCGTTCTACTACTGAATCAACATCACAATTCTCCGTGTCTCTCATTATATCACGCTTTCATAGTGATTGTACTATTATATTATTAACTCTAATTCACCCTGTTCCTGTCGACTATAACTTGTACTGTCTGAATTCTGTTAATACATGACTATAACTTGCAATGTCTGACCTCTGTTGATACATAGCTACAACTTGCACTCTTTGAACTATGTTGATACATGGCAGTGTGCCCCCCCCCCACCCCTTTTCAAAATGGTGCAACCATTTTGATAGTCTGTTCGGTTTGTTTACCATTGACATGTGGCAACATTAATAGTTATTGGTCTCAATAACTCTTATTGAGTTCCTTCATACATATTTTACATTCTCATAATATGATAGCATGATATTCAAGCAACCCCCCTCCCCCCGACGTGTCTCCACTTTGCCGCGGTGGGGGGGGGGGGGGGCTTGTGTGTCCCAATGACCCCAAGAAATAAGCCGACGGAAGCACGACTATGTGTCGGAGAGGACTTGGGTTAGGGGCCAGACTAAGAGAGACACTACCTACTGCTCTGCAGGTAGACTGAAGATAGCAGTCAAAAGCCAAAATCAGGCGCACGAAGGCAGCAATCTTGGTCCAGACACATACTCAAAGGCTCTCGGCCGAGGGATATGGCTGAACGCTTCTAAGCCATAAACCCTCCGATGCGAGAGCCGGTCCGATACTCACCTACCGATGAATGGAGGTGAGATGCTGAGCACGCTACATGCTTAGTTCAGATACTTGTTAGAAGGTTCTCAGCTTGGGGATACAAGGGATCTCCGGATGAGAGGGCATGGCCATTACCTGAATGTTGCATGCTGGTAAGGTGCTGAGCCGACAGCACATGTAGTCAACCTCGTGAGCGGTACCTTAAGGTGGTAAAGCAGTCCAGTCGCACGAAGTGGTTACGATGAAAGTCTGTATCTATACCCATAGAGTGAGCGTAGCCAAAGGTAGAAAAAAACGTCTCCAAAACACGAAATGGAACGCTTGGCTAGCGAATCCAATCGTGGTAGTCCGAAGCGAAAGCTATATGAGTAGTTGTCATCCACAGACTGTCCGTTCCTGGTTTGTGTGGGGAGCGACCAGTGACAAAACGAAATGGCCAATACATGCAAGTGAGGAATTAAAGCAGCCACGAGCAAGATGTGGCGACTTCTCGGGTGAGCCCAGTCTCAGAGCGCAATGTGCCGTCTCTGCATTTCTGGAAGCCTCCTTGGATAGCGGGGAGTGCCCACCGTCTGCCCCTGCCTTCTCTTGAGGGTTGACCGTGATGTCTTTGACCGTTCTACCTTGACCAGCTGAGATGTGGGCGACACCACAGCAGTAAAAGTCTAACGTCTCTTTAAACCCAGGGAAGGCAAACCCGTAAAAATGCCCGCTGAAGTCGGATGTGCTGGCCTACGGGTGCAAATAAATCAGGCACAGCGCATAAACGTCCGAGGGAAATGTTTTTCGTACTAGGAACAGCTCTGACTACCTAGTTCTCCGAATGCCCCTCGTAGCCGGAACAGCTCTGACTAGGTAGTTTTCCCAATGTCCGTCGTGCCCGGAGCCGCTCTGACGGGCACAACGACAAGCACATGTCCGTATCGAAAACTCGCTGAGTGGATACCATCTGCAGACCGGCCTGGTTTGTGCGGGACCGGCCCGTAGCGAACGAAATGCACAATATATTGAAGTGATGAATTAAAGTAGCCATGAGCAGGAAGTGACGATTCCCTCGGTGAGCCCAGCACCAAATCGCTATGTGTCAGCTCTGCAACTATGGAAGCCACCCTTGATGGCGGAAAATGCCATGGACTGTCCCTGCCTTCCCTTGAGGGATGACCGTGAAGTCTTCGACCGTTCCAACTTGACAAGTTGGGATGTGGACGGTACCACAAAAGTGAGTCTCCCAGGAATGCTAACCTGGTCAGAAATGCATGCTAAAGTAAGATGTGTTGGCCTAAGGGTATCGGTCCAAGGGTGCCTAACCGGACACACCTTAATCGCATCAGGAAAAAAACCCCACTCCGGATGAATGCAAAGAAGACGATATTCAAGTAAACACATCACAAAAATTAGAAAAAAATATTATTGTATATGTCGGACACGAACTTCACGTCCTTACTTTGACGACGTGTACCTCCAGTTCCTTTGTTTCATAGCACTGGAGCGTAATCCTCTTTGAGTTTCAAAATGTTCCCTGTACATCCCCATGCAGTTCCTCATCCATGCATAAGCATGGGCATTTCCGTCCCTACGAAAGCCATTACGTTCTAGATGAAGGTACGTGTGTGTTTAGGAGGTATCATTACCCTCTCTATTATGAATGTTTCTTTGTATGTGGAATCTTTCCATATTGTCTATGATCGTTTCTGTATATCGTCTTTGACCTTTTGCCAATATAGGTTACCGTTTGCCATTCAACTGATCAATTTCATTGGAAAGTGGGGTCTGCTGACTTAGTATATTTCTTTAGTCTTTTCCCTTGTCGACTTGTAGGCTTTTTGTATCATTTATCTTTCTGTAATCTTTCGACGTGTGATTTGAGATTCTCTCATCATTTGTTATATTTCTCTATACGATCCTTTCTTATTGTATACTCATGTAATTGTATTCATTACTGTTAATTTGTGTTTACCAATGTGAATGTGTACAAAACTGCAATTATGTACAGCCATGTTAACTTGTGTTCACAAATGTGAATGTGTACCCCAATGTAATTATGCACACCAATGTTAAATTGCGTTTACAAATGTGATTGTTTACACCAATGTAATTATGTACACCACTGTTAACACAATCTATGATACATTTACATAGATAGTAACATTATAACATTTTATTCAATGTGAATATTTTTCACAATTCTATTATACATTCTTTCTCTCAATTTCTTTTTTGTCTACCTTTCATTCTTTGCAAGTTATATTTCTTGTTGTCATGCTCTTCTGTGATCTTCTATGTCCTGTATGTAGGTCGTGGTAATCACTTTGAACATGTAGTCAGTATATCTTGTATCCTTGATACCATATCATGACGTAAAGTCTTTAAACATGTTTTAGAAAACAAATTCGAAATACTTGTAACAAATCTTTGAATGAGTCATACTCATCCTTTGAAAATAAAATAAAAATGTAACAACATCTATTTAACATAAATGAGATGCCATATTTACATGAATATTACAAAATCAATTCTCAAATTCTCTCATTTTTTTCATTCATTTATGTTTGATACCATATTCATGTTTTATGTTTTGTTATTTGCACCCTGTGATGTTATGTGTGTGTGTGGTTTTTTTTTTTGGTTTGCAATAAAGCTGTTCAAGAAGTTGTTAGTGGTTTGTTTTTGTGTATTAAAAATAACAAAATTGAATCTTTGAATTGTAAAAATGTCTGTTGAATTTTTGTGACATCTTAGATGATTCTTTATATTTTATTAAATTTATTTACCTTCCATACTATGATACTCAGATGACAGATTCATGAAATTTTGATGCTATGATCATCTGGTTGATGATGTGAATAATGATTAATGATTTATGAATTTCTTATATGTCTTGATGATATAATGGTGTGATCATGGATGATGGATAGTCTGGTATGTATGATTTATGATATAATTTTATTAATGAATGTAAGTGAAATTCTTAAGTTAACTATACTGTGCCTGTTGTTTTTGCTGGTTTCTGATGAGACCTTGGTATCGTTTAAAGGGGTCCAAAGTTTTGGCTGCTAATTTAGCTCGAGCTATTTCGGCCTCTTTCTCTTTCTCAAGTGTTTTGACTTTTAGATTCCCTTCTAATTCTTTTTCTTTCATTACTAATTCAGCTGGCTGTTTGTCCTTTTCAAAGGCCAATTTCTCTATTTCTTGTTGTAATTTTTCTTCGCATAGAGCAAATTCTCTCTCATTGGGTTCTTTCTCTAGAGCTAGTTGTTTTTCTTTTTGTGTCTCTAGAGACTCAGTTTTCTCTTTCTGCTTCTCTGGCTGCTGCTCTCTCTTCTCGTTGTTGTACCTGAAATGCGCTCAATTCTTGTTTGGCCCATGCCAAAAGATCCGGTCCTTCTAGGCCACAGTCTTTGCCAATGGCTATGAACTCTTGCAGTGAAGACATGGTTGAATAGTATTCTGTTACTGACTAAATACAAAAGAATATATATGTGTGTGTCAAGATTGGTGATAGGGTGCAATTTTACCATTCATTTCTATCTTTGTGGACCGCAGTAACACACAGGCAAAATCCTGCTTAGCCGCTTTTTTACAACATGCGTTATTGACTGCAGTGTCACTATTTTTTTTGCTTCCCTTATGGACCCATATAACACATTGGCGGAACCTTTCTTAGTCGCCTTTTTACGACACGCGTGGTCGGTTGTTGGGTACAGTGGACATAAATAATAAACACATGACATCCATGGATATAGCCACCATATTTACCAACGTTCCATTTGATGAGACAGTAAAAATAATAAGTAAACTCATTAATGACAAACATCTAAAACTAGGCATACTGACATCTATTCTGGAGAGGTTATTATTACTATGTACCGACAACATAAATTTCAATAGTGTAAAAAAAAGTCATACCGCCAAATTGACGGAGTGGCAATGAGGTTTCTTCTCATCCTATTCTAGCGGACATCTTCATTGCATATTTAGAAGAAAAGAGATACTCGGACATTAAAAACTTGGTCTTCTACCGTTGTTATGTAGATATATAATAATTATCACCACAGACGAGCAACAAGGAACATCGTTCCTAGAATCAGACGCATAAGAACATCTCTCTATCTATGGAACACGAACACAAGTAGCATATATGTTCCTAGATATTCTGATGCGACGAAGAGCAGATGACCAGTTCTAAAATTAGTGTACCGCAAAGAAACATGGACTGGTAATAACTTAAATATTCAGAGCTTCACACCTATCCAGTGTCGCGTGATCTACAGCCGTATAAGGAAAACCTATGAATAAGGATATAGATAGTGCTGAAAAGTGTCTCAACAAAATTCAATCTAAATCGTTAACAGGTAAGGTGTCCAGGGTGTGACACATTTTCAACAAACCTCAAAGCATGAAAAACTCAACGGTAATCACAAGGACTGAAGACCGGAAAAATTATATTATTCTCGTGTAATTCTCAAACGATCCTTAAACATCCATAATATACATATACCGTGTCTCTGATGAGTAATAGATCGTTGAAACCACTAGACCTCTAATGATTCATGCCGCTATTCTTCTGTCATTCCGTATCAGGAATAGGTTTGACCTTGCCGTGATATACCCAGTCCCGTTTGGATCTGTTGCCTTCAGTCTATTCTTTCGGGCTCATATATCTTTCCAACTCTATACGTTGTCCACTGCAATCTGTATTGGTCATAATGATGTTGTCCTGCTTGTCAGTATCCTTTTCCAAGTTCTAGACAATTTTAACGTGCTGTTTCCCTGTTGGAATCCATGATCTGACTGCCGTAACTATTGATCAACAAAACTGACGTGATGCGCTAGTCTCTTAGTTATCTTAGAGTTTCCGATCGAGAGTTCTGCTCCTGTTTTTAGCGTCATGGGCTCTGTTGCTACCTGGCAGCAAGAATAGTTTATCCTTGGTGAGGTAGGTCCACTGTAGGAGAAGAAGACAAAATGGCTCGTGGTGGGCTAGGTAGTATAAATCTTGGTCTTAGATGAGTCTACCTTCCTATCAGTGGTACAGGGAACTGCAAGTAAAGTTGGAAGCTATACACCGACAGATGATAGTTAACTTAGTTAGCAGCGACACGCCACCCTGTGATGAAGAAAAATCTCCCAGCGCCCTCAATTATAACATACAGGGGAGACACAACTAGTTCACTCAACGTCTATCCTTGCCCACTGACTGACTGGCACCTTGCTGTCTTGACAGACGATAGTTTGTAAAATGGGGTTATCTCTCCATAACACAAAACCTGGGCTGAATTTAGAGACCATGTGTTGTCCACGCAGCATGATCCCTCTCTCAGCCTGTCTAGTGTACTCCAGAGGAAAGGAGACACCAATACTTCTGGAACAAGACAAGCTGCAGAAGCTGCTGGATCAGCAAAGCAATGCTCTAACTGTTGCCTGTCTGTGCTTCGATACTAGACCAGTTACGTACCAAGGCTTAGGGCCTGGTCTGCCCTACCATGACATTTAGTCTTTAGTTTGCATTTCCTCACACCAGGATAAGGCATGTACCGTCCCAATTGCGCTCTTCCGCCCGAAGCCGTTGGCACAAAGTGGGGTGTCGGGTTTGGTAAGCGCCGCCCAACATTCGGCTCTAGCAGAAGCAGGTAGAACCGTCTACTGTCATACGGTAGCTCAGTCATATCTGACTAAGACCTGACATTAAAAAGACTTGCACACTACACTACTATTAATTATTATGAGGTGTAAAAGGCACTAAACGTCAGTAGATTAAGTTTTTGTGTGATAGTCTATAAATCAGACTTCACGGTTCAATTATAAATAAAAACAAAGGGTGGCTCCCCTCGGGAGATAGAAAAAGAAAAACTAAGTATCTTATAAATGCTGCACTCCTTGCTACGACAGCGAACAAGACTGTTTCGTTGAATGCGCATTGAATTATTTAGGTCACGCGAAGCACGTGGTTGTGAATTTTAGTCAGATTGATGGTTAAAAACTTAGCTTCTTCCGTAGCTTCCACGACAGTTGTCTGCATCTTTGCCCTCCTGCCCTTCCTCAGTTCTCACTTGATGATGACAGCAAAGGTGACTGTACTGTCATGGCCTGAATGACAGCCAGATAGAGTTAACATAGTAAGCAAGTGCACCAATACAGGGAATTAGACGAAGCAAGGAAATAAGCACAATAGAGCACTGGGATGAAACAATAGACGTCACAAGTGCGTGTACATTAACAACCAAACGGTTGTCGTCAGTTAGTGATTAGCCAGCCACGACAGACGACATGATTTAGGCTCCTGCCTTCGTGAGCGCAAGACACAAGTTTATGGTTGTTACCAGCTCACGGTTTGAAAGATCTTAGTGAAGGTTCGTGGAGTGACTGCGCCAGAGCGTATATGATGCTTCGTAACAGGTAATACCCAAATGGTTTCATATTAGAGCACGCGAGGAGGTTAGGGCTATGTTGCGTACACCTAGACACATCGACACTACCCACACAGGCGAGTTCACGCTCCGTTACCCAATAGTCCACCCAATTGTGTAGGTTTGATTTGTAAGATCAAGGCGTGAATGAGAGTAGCATGTGACGGACTGAAGCCTAGATCATCCTCTGCATTCTTTAACGTTTCATGATGCTTACCGACAATAAAGACGTTGTCGTTCTCCTCATATGGTGTGATAGACTTGTTGATGGACTAACGTGAGTTGTGCTGTCATGTTTGAGTAGATAGTCAGCAGCCAAACCCAAGACACAACAGCCCCTAACATCCAGAAACGTGACATGGTGGCCTGTCCGGTTGAAAGTTTGAACCGAGAGGATCGTTTGGGAATTATATGAGTTATCATTGAAAGAAGGATTGAAGGTCATTCCAACCGTGGCAAGAATACAATACAGATTGACACAAGAAGACATCACAAGTGGTACATACAACACTACATTGTTGTCCAAGAGGATCACGCCGGTTTGACAAGGCTACAAACCAGGTGGCGTATCCCCGTTGTTAATTTGCGTTATAAAGAGGAGAACTGTTTTAGTCATCATGTGTGTCCAGTTGAATACCAGTGGCTCTGTTACTGTCATAACGGATCGTAAAGTTTAGGCAGCGAGAATGTTGTATTAGAGATGACTGGGGAATTTTGAAAGTATCATCGTATTGTGTCGCAATACAGGGAGTACAATATCGTTTCAATTGTCACCTTTCCAGGGAGCTTGATTTTAACTCATATGTCTGGGTATTAGGGGGTTTTCACAACGGATTGAATCAGAATCGCATTGTTGCAGTTTGAGTTGACGAGCTCCAGATCGTTTTTCTGAAAATCCGCGGATCCATTCCTTGAAGAATCGTGGATCGATTGTGTGAAGTTCACAGATCCATTGTCTGAAGAGTTACTGATCCAATATTGGTCAAGTTTTCATATATGTAACCTGTTTTGGGTACTACTATCATAGGAAACAGCTGCACCCCGTGTTGGTGACATCTTACATTATAATCATTGAATACTATTATTGAGCGCTGTTCAAGTTATTTATACTGAGCGGAAGTTTTCGATATTATCAACGTCTCTCTGGGATGATATCAACGCTAAGTGAATTGTCCTGGTGTGTGTTGACACAGCATTACAAGATATTACTCAACTACATGGCTACATTTGGTAACAAATAACACCTACATCAGTCACGCTCCTTCAAAGGCTGATCTCGTAACTTCAAGTATATCAAAATTTTTGTAGTAACCTGCGACAGCTCAACGTTTTCAACAAGAACGGAAACCTCAGTTTGGCAGACTCATCTATTAGAGAGATTGTTTGCCACGATTGTTATTGCTGTGGGATATTTTCGACGAAACAGTTAAGACAAGTATCTGAAGAAGCAAATATTGGAAGGATCAAGATTTTGGGGAATCTGTAACTTTTGTTCATCAGTCGCAAACATAAATGGGTTCGGCCCCATTGGAACTGAATCAACGCAATCTGCTCCTTTTTGAAATGCTGGAATCCTCAGGAACGCTGTACAAAATTTTTATTGGTCAACGCTGGTGTCAAGGTCTCACATCCGAGGTTGCGACGCGTTGTCTGTACAAACGCCAGACAACATAACAACACGCAACCCTGAGTGATGTTAAACAATGCAGAGGGAATGCGGCGTCTTCGACGACGCCCGTATAAGCAGCCAAGCACAGCAATTGAGCGAAGCTTAAACGACCGCTGGTCAACAGTACACCCCGTGAACCTTGCAGGGGTCACACCAGCTGACGTGAGCGCCGACTGGCGTGTAGCGTGTAGAACGCCAGGGCTGGGAGACGGGCTTAGGTGTTTGAATGGACAGGTCGCATGAGTCTGCGAGTGAGGTTTGAATCTGCATTGAGAGCTAGCCTGTACGACAGTGGGAGACTGGTTCGAACGCTTGAATAGTTTGACTTGTAAGTGAGATGTTTATTGCTTGCATGTATTATTATGTATTGTAGTGATATTGTTCAAGCCGTAATGATTGCTATGGATTGTCATTGCGCGATGTTTGTGCGATAATAAATGCAGCGCGTAAATAAAGCTTGTGAATAATACTTTCGGATATTCACTTCGTGTGATTTGATAGTTTGATATTGCTTCACACTTGACAGAAAACGAGCTACTTATCTTGCTCTACGCAAGACTCTGACAAGTGCGAACGTGGTGGCTTTCGTCCGGGTGTCGAACTAAATGCGAACGTGTATATTTTTTTTGGTCCGAAGTTTGAAGCGAATGTGAAAATGTCGATAGAAGTGCGCAAGTCATAGATTAGGGTAAAGTAACGATTAAATAGTGTTGATTTCATTAAATTATAAGTGTGAAGATATTATTTGAAGCCAACCGAGGCGTCTTCAGTCTTATCGTCAAATTCAACCAATTTTGTACCTAAAATCCAAAATGGCGGCCGTGCCCTTGAATGTCATTGAGTAGGGTTAGTGTGAGCGTGAAAGTTGTTGATTGTGGTAACGACTAACAATAATACTTGACAGCATACAAACCTTTACAGACTTCAGTGACATTACACACACCATACATTTACAAACGTTCTAATTTCGTTTAGTTTCAAAAGTACAGGTTTTTTGTGTCAACTTCACCTGAGCCTAGTGAACTTCAAAAATTTTTTGTGCGTCAACCCGAAAGACGTTCCAGTGTGATTTCCAGCACCACTGAACAGCATATTGCCCAAGGATTACTTGAGTATACAATTTTTTCCATTTCTCTTTATACTTTCGTTAGTCTGGCTTTAGACATTAACTGTGCTAGAAATAGTTGTAACTTACTAACATCATAAGTGATTTTGTTTATATTCATTCCATCATACCTAATGTTCATCATGTCTTCTTGAAACGATTTCATTGAAATGGGTTTAAAAATGAATATGTCTGGTGAGGGATTGAGAACATGGAGTGAAAGTAAATATGCAGAATATCTGTTGAAACAAGAGCAAATTATTGAGCGGAATGAGAGAGCTGCCGAAAGAGCGTTAAAGCTTCAGCAGGCACAATCAGAAGCTGCTCTAAAGGAATCAGAAGCTGCTTTAAAGCTTCAACAAGCACAATCAGAAGCTGCCTTAAAGCTTCAACAAGCACAATCAGAAGCTGCTCTAAAACAGTCAGAAGCTGCAGTGAGGCAAGCTGAGATCTTAGCCCAAAGTAAGAAAGAAGAGCAAGAAACACAACTGAAAATTGAACAGCTGAAAGCTGAATCTTCTAAAGATAAAGTTAATAGAGAAACAGACAAAGATCAACCTCATAAGAAGTACCAAGGTCTGATCAGAAGTTACAACACAGGTGATTGCATAGCAGCATTCACCCAAAATTTTGAATTTGTTATGGATCATTACAAAATTCCAAAACCTGAATGGGGGATAGTATATGTAAGAAGTCTTTCGGGGGAACCTCTTAAAGTCATAGAGTCGATCCCAAATGACCTGAAAGAAGATTATCTGTACATTAAATCTAAAATTATGTCACATTTTTTGCTAGATGAATCAGGTTATAGAGAACAGTTTAGGAAGTTGTCTCCTAAGCCAACACACACGTTCTCTGATTACATCTCAGGAATTCAAAATATTTTTTCTAAATGGCTGTCAGCAGCCAAAGTAAATGGAAGTTATGACAAATTAGTTGATCTTATGTTGAGAGATAAGATTATCGTATCTCTCCCACCCCCCCCCCCCCTTTCTCATTTTTGTTGGAATGCCAGTGTGAAAGTGTTCAACGGATTGAAAGTCGTGGCTCTGATTATTTTGCAGCCAATAAGCATTGTTTCTCTAGTAGTCTGACCACCACAGACTTTGTAGCAGCAGCTACATATGGCAAATATCAGGCAGGGTCAAATACCAAACAAAGACCTTATAAACAAGCTGCAGAGAAATTGTATCACTGCAAATATTGCAATTATTCACACAATGAGAATGATATGTGCGACCAACACCCTGGGTACACTACTTACTTGCATAATTACATTTCTAAGCAAGATAAAGAAAGGGAGAACTACAGAAAAGTTACCAAATGTTGTCTTTGTAAAGCTTATGGTCACTGGCGTAAAGATTGTAAAGGCAAGTCAATGACCAAAAAGGCTAATGCAGCCATGTTTGACAGTTCTTCGTCAGAAGATGAAAGTGTACAAGATCACCCAGTAAACTCAGCACATTCCATTGAGGTGTTCCATCAGGAAAAATGTACCATTTGTGATCAATTTCATGAGGATGGCGTGTTAACATGCGGCCATTCTATACCTGTTACCAGTGAGGAGGCCAATTCTGTAGTAAACTCCAAAGGTAAACTAAACATCCACCAGGGGTATGTTAATGGTAGAGCTGCCACAGTTTTACGTGATAGTGGGAGTACTCTCATTGGTGTAAAGAGAGATTATATTTTACCATCACAATATAGTGGTAAATATGTCACATGCAGGACATTCTCAGGGAACATAGAGAAATATCCACTTGCATGGGCATACATAACTACACCATTCCTTACAGGAAAGGTTAAATGCGCAGCATTAACCAATCCTTGCTGCGATAATATCATTGGAAACCTTCCTGAAGTGAATGACATATCACATGACAGTAGTACATCAACTATCATTTGTAATATTGATACTACCATTTCACCTTCATCACCAATCACCATTCATGATGTATTACCACCTGTAAAGGAATGTACAAATACCAATCTGGCTATGCCAGAACATACACGTAGTTGTGTGAATGTAACATCAATGTGTGATGAGAATGATCGTTGTAATGTAGTAAATGCAGTAACTAGATCTACTGCACAGATGCAAGATCGAATCGATCAGACAGAGGCTTTACAACTAGTAAGTCCAGTTGTAACATCTCCTGAAACAACTAGGGAGACATTTATAATATCTCAGAAAGCCGATCGATCTCTGCAAAAGTATTTTAAACTTGTAGGCCAAAAGCCAAGAGTAGCAAAGAATGCTCAATGGTACTTTGCTCTGAAGAACGGAATTCTAACACGGTACTACACCAAAGGTTCCAGCACTATAGAACAAATAGTGCTACCGTTAGAAAACCGCAAACAAGCATTGAATCTAGCTCATGACATACCCTTTGCAGGACACATGGCGTATGCTAAAACTAGAGCAAGATTACTTACTCAATTTTATTGGCCAAAGTTTTGCAACGATACCAAACAGTATTGCAGATCGTGTGACATCTGTCAAAAGCTTGTCAAAAAGGGTAAACACCCACAAGCTGAATTGCAAGTTACTGATTTGGCTAGTAGACCGTTTGAAAAGATCTCGGTCGATATAGTTGGTCTGAGTGATGTTAAACACTGCAGAGGGAATGCGGCGTCTTCGACGACGCCCGTATAAGCAGCCAAGCACAGCAATTGAGCGAAGCTTAAACGACCGCTGGTCAACAGTACACCCCGTGAACCTTGCAGGGGTCACACCAGCTGACGTGAGCGCCGACTGGCGTGTAGCGTGTAGAACGCCAGGGCTGGGAGACGGGCTTAGGTGTTTGAATGGACAGGTCGCATGAGTCTGCGAGTGAGGTTTGAATCTGCATTGAGAGCTAGCCTGTACGACAGTGGGAGACTGGTTCGAACGCTTGAATAGTTTGACTTGTAAGTGAGATGTTTATTGCTTGCATGTATTATTATGTATTGTAGTGATATTGTTCAAGCCGTAATGATTGCTATGGATTGTAATTGCGCGATGTTTGTGCGATAATAAATGCAGCGCGTAAATAAAGCTTGTGAATAATACTTTCGGATATTCACTTCGTGTGATTTGATAGTTTGATATTGCTTCACACTTGACAGAAAACGAGCTACTTATCTTGCTCTACGCAAGACTCTGACAGCTGGAATCCTCAGAAACGTTGTACAACATTTTTATTGGTAAACGCTGGAATCCTCAGGAGGTCAAAAGTGTGAGGCCGAAGAATCGTGTCTGACATTTGTCGAGTTTGAGGACGATTTTGTTGGTCTACAATTCATATCAGATACGAGCGGAACTTTCTGACATTTCAATCTAACACATTGATGGGAGAAATCGCCGTGTTCTATGAGCTAAGTAAACGTTTGTGCTCTTTCATTTAGTTAAGTGGCAGTCATTAATATTGTAATATTACACAAATTTTATTCTTTTCTAATTCACTCATGTCTTCCATTACGTCAAAGGCGCGGTACATAATTTGGTGCGATATTGCGCTAGACTTTCTTAATTTTGGATGCACATTATTTTATGTGTTTTATCAGGATAATGATTTCCATTCTTAATTTTACGTAGTTAAAGAACGTTAACTCTGCGTATATTCTCTTTGCTGAGTTACTTTTCTTAATTATTATAACAATAATCATGTGACAAGAGAACCTATAATCAAATAGATCACATTTTAATTAACAACAGAAATGCATCAAACATACAGCAAGTCAGAAGTTATAGAGGAGCTGAGTGCCACAGTGACCATTTCCTCGTTGGAGCAAAATTTAAAATAAAACTTAAGAGAGCTTTCTACACTAAATTACAAAGATTACACCCAACATATAACAGAGAAAAACTACAAGACATTACAGTCAAAGAGAAATTTACAGATGAAATAAAATGTAAACTTGAAACTTTGCAAAACCCGTTGGAGGAAAGCGTTGACCAAACTTGGTTGAACATCAAGAATACAATTCAATCTACCGCAGAAGAATGTCTCGGTGTGTTAACCACGCATAGAAAGAACAGATGGTTCAATCAAAAATGTGAAGAAGCAGTCACTAGGAAGAAGAATGCCAGACATGTATGGTTAAATGACATCAATAACATCCAAAAGGAAGAGCATTATAGAAATGAATGTAAAGAGGCTACAAAAATAGTCAGACAGCAGAAGCGAGAATATATGAGTAATATAATCAAAGATATGGAAACTAATCACCAGAAAAATGAATCCAGAAAATTTTTTAAAATACTGAAGTCAATGAAACGAGGGCACCAACAAAACACATATGGTTTAAAAGACAAAAATGGGAATATGATAAATACCAATGAGGAAATGTGCAACACATGGAAAGAATATTTTATTGAATTACTAAATTGTGAAGCTCCAAGTAACATTTTCCCACAGGAAGAGGTTCTAACATGCGAACCACAAATTGAAGAACCTACATTTGAAGAAATCCTATATGTAATCACACGACTTAAAAACAATAAGGCAACTGGGACTGATGGAATTGCTGCTGAATTTATAAAGGCAGGTGGCCATGCATTACATCTAAAGCTATACGAACTAATAATAAAAATCTGGAGGACAGAAGAATTACCCCATGACTGGAAAGAGTCATTATTGATACCTATCTTTAAGAAAGGAGATAAGTTCCAATGTGGAAATTATAGAGGAATATCACTACTGTCCACAAGCTATAAGATACTATCCGCAGTATTACTAAATAGACTAAAACCATATTCAGAAGACATATTAGGTGACTACCAGGCGGGTTTCAGACAAAACAGATCAACAATAGATCAGATATTTATCTTACGACAAATAGCCGAGAAACATTGGGAATATAAAAGAGATCTCCATAACATTTTTGTGGATTTTAAAAAGGCTTATGATAGTGTCCATAGGAATAGTCTATGGAATGTTATGCAGGAATTTGGAATACCAAGGAAGTTAATCAACATGACCAGACTATGCATGGAAGATACTTATAATATAGTAACATATAAAGGCAGGAAATCAGACCCCTTCCAAATAACATCTGGCTTGAAACAGGGTGATGCACTATCGCCGCTACTCTTCAATCTGGCTCTAGAGAAAGTTGTAAGGAAGGTAAAGGAGGAATGTGATATTGGAGGAACATCCAAGCTTCTTGGTTATGCAGATGATATAGATATTATAGGGCAAAGTGAACAAAAGACATTAGAAATATTGACTCACTTAAAGGAAAAAGCCCAACAGATGGGACTGGTTATCAACCAAGATAAGACAGAATATATGGTAATTTCAAGAGACGGAATGGCTAAAAACTCTGGCCACATACAAATAGATAATATGACCATTAAAAGAACGGAAACATACAAAAACCTGGGTACAATCTTCAACTGCTCCAACATCATAAGGGAAGAAATACAAACTAGAATCAACTCTGGAAATAAGATATACTATGCACTACAACATCTACTAAAATCAAAGGCGCTATCTCGTAACACCAAAATCACAATATACAAAACACTGATCAGACCAGTTGTGCTGTATGGCTCTGAAACCTGGAGTACAACGAAAGGAGACGAAGCCTTGTTACAAACCTTTGAGAACAAAATTTTAAGACGCATCTTTGGACCCATTAGGGATACACAAAGTGAAGAGTGGAAAAGAAGAAGTAACAAAGACATTTATGATTTGTTTAAGTCCCCGCTAATCACTGGTATCATGAAGGCTAATAGTCTACAATGGCTGGGGCATATAGAAAGAATGGAAGATAAAAGAGAAACAAAACTCTCTTACACTCAGGAAATAAATGACCGTAGACCCCGAGGTAGACCAAGAAGGCGGTGGAGAGATAATATACATACAGACCTACAAGCACTTGGAATCAACGACTGGCAAGAGAAGGTCCACCAGAGAGACGAATGGAGACAGATTGTATTTGCAGCAAAGAACCTCAATGGCTCGGAACGCTGAAGAAGAAGAAGAAGTGGAACATAACATCATGTCGTCTTTACAGGACTTTGTTGCAATTGGGAAAGATGCAGGGTTGACAGGACCGGATCTTATAGAGTGGACAGAGAAACAATTTGCAATTTTTCAGGCCCATAAGAGAGATGAAAGGGCAGCAATGAGACAGTTGGAGAAAGATCGACTAGAGGAACAAGAGAAACAAAGATTATTTGAGAAGGAAAAGATGGCTGCAGAGAATGACAGAATTGCAGCTCAATTGGTCGCGGATAAAGAAAGGATGGCATTACAAATTGCAGCTGATAAAGAAAAGCTGGATAGAGAGGCACAGTTAAGAGAAAAAGAGATGGCTTTTAATCTTGAGAAGTTGAATACAGAAAAACTTCTGAAGGAAAAAGAGTTAGAAAGTAACTTTAAAATGAAACAATATGAGAAGGACAGGGATGAACAGATTGCCAGGAATAAGATGGAGGCACATTCCACAGATGCTGTAAAGAAATACAATGGAATAGTAAAGACATATTCAAACTCTGATTCCATCTCTGCTTATTTGACTAATTTTGAGCTCATCTTGAAACACTATGGAGTTGTAGAGTCTCGAATGGGCCGTGTTGTTACACAGACACCTGAGTGGGGAGCCTTTACAGGTGGTAGAACTAATTCCAGAGGAGTTACGTAGTGACTACTCATACATTCGGAAGAGATTATTATCTCACTTTTGTTTGGATGAATTTGGCTTACGTTCATCATTTAAAAATCTGGTTCCTAAATCAGGGCAGACGTTCCTTGATTTTTCTTCTTTAACACAGTTGACATTTGACAAATGGGCTCGCTCAGCTAATGTTACTGATGATTATAAGAAACTACGTGACTTAATTGTTAGGGACAAACTTATTTCGTCAGTTCCATCTTCTATGGCTACGTTTCTTATTGAGCAGAAATGTTCGGATATTCAGGAGATGGATATAAAAGGGGAATCTTTCTTCAGCGCCCATAAACACATATTTAATAATAATTCGTCCCCGTTAATAGAGACGAATGCGTGCGAGAGATTTCCTCATAAACCAAGGATGCAGGGATATAAAGCACAGCAACAGTCTAGCGGACAATATCATAGACGAGAAAAACAACAGCAACCAAAATATCAGCCTTACTCTAGACAAGAAAAAAAGGAGTATGGACAACATGTAAATTCTGTGGCTTTGGCCACGGCTCTCTTACAAATGTGCGATAAAAGCCCACAGTTTGATGCGTACATCAAGAAATTGGCAGTTAAAAACAGGGGACAGATTCAACACTTATCAAAGACAGACACAATGCTTCAAATGTAAATCTTTTGGGCATACTTTTGCTGTCTGTCCGTTAAGACGTTTGTATAAAGAGGCAAACATGGGTATGTTGACATCTAGTAGCGACAGTGACTCAGACGATACTAATCATGCAAATACAGTAGACGTGGAGTATTCTCCCATTGACCCCACCTGCAATATGTGCCAGATCTTTCATAAGGACGGCAGTTTGACGTGTGGTCACCAGGTTTCCGTGCAGGAGACAAATGCTGTTCACATTACAAACGGTACATTGTTAGTACAGCAGGCCATTGTAAATGAACAGAACTGTAGTTTGGTCCGTGATTCCGGTTATAATATAGTCGGGATACATAGATTATTAATTAAAGAAACGGACTGCACTGGGGAACATGTGACCTGTAGAACATTTGGGGGAAGAAGAGAAATGTTTCTAATTGCTTGGGCTAATATAAACTGCACATATTTTTGTGGAAAAATAAAGGTGGCTGTGCTGCCTGACGCATTTGTGGATGTCTTTATCGGAAACATCCCTGAATTACGTGATGTTTCATTTGAGGACATAGCAGAATGGGAAGGGAAGCATGTGGCAGCAAACACTATTGATAGTACACAGATGCAGGAAGTAAATCAGTTACCTAGTGATGCTCTGGTTTCGAACACACACATATCACGTCCAGATATTAGTACAGTTCAGGCCGCAGCTATATCGCTGCAGCACAGCATCACGCGGGTGGATGGACAACCACAGGCATGTATTGTCTCGGTAACGGTTCCTTCTTGCGAACCAAAGGATGTGTTTAGTAAAACAAATGCTTCATGTGGTTTGGTAGTTAAGTTCTTCTGGTTGGTTTTCATGATACGTAATATCTTATCTGTCATCCTAAACAATGTGATAAAACATATCGCTGTAAATATGGTATATTGGATGAAGATGGTACAACATGGTTTGCTCCAGAGATTGAACCATATTAAACATATCTATGATGGTACTGTACAGCTTGTTCAAACAGTCTACCTGACAACACAACATAGCGAATCTGAAAGTCTTTGGCAAGAATTGTTCAATTCTCGGATCATTCTTATATTAAATAGCTGTGTTAGGACAAATAATACCTGTCTGTTTTCCATTGTGTACATCCTACCACATGGGTACAATGTATTACTACATCTGGTCTTAGACTCTAGGAGAAAGGTATATGAATCGCATAAACGGTATGCAATTACTTTAGCATTAGTGAATTCTAGTCGGAAATTTGCTACATATCTTTTGGAAAAGAGTTTCTGAAAATCTTGAAAGATGACTCTCCTAAAAACGAATTAGTGTTGCAGATTTTTTATTTGTTCGGTTGCTCATATTTTTGAAAATGAAAATAATTTTGATACAGTGAGGCATGGTTAATGTATGTCATTTATATTTTCCGCTGAAGGAATTTAGCTAACCTTGCGTAAAGGAATACCACTCATCATTGACACCTTGGTGTCTGGACAGACGGTAGTTTGTGATTTAAAAAGGACATAGTAACTAGTACCTATGGTAACACCATTAGGATTATATGAATACCTTTATCTTCCTTATGGTCTTCAGAAGTCTATTTCATCATTTGTGTTCATACTACTTAGACAGTACATCATGCGTACATTCTTAGACATATCTGGTGTCGCATTCCAATGTTTAGGTTAACCGTAAAACATAGCAAAAACGAAAGTCAATTCTTGGGACATAGAAGTTCCAAAGGTTTTCTCTATACGGATACTAACATTGTTACTAATAAAAAGAGGTCAGAACAACTCTTGGTCTTAATAACTAGTATCAGAGGTTTATAAAGAATGTTTCTGATAAACTGTCTGAGTTACTTAAAAAGGAGTATCCAAATAAAAGTAAATGGTCGGAGAGAGGGGGAAAAAAAAATTCTTCAAGAAATAAAATATTTGTTTAGTTCTACGCTAATTCTTAGAAGTTATGACATGTCTAAAATTTGGTCGTTCATACTGATGCTGGTTCGCATACTATCCCATATTTCAGGAAGTGAAAATAATTTAGCAGATTTACTAAGTGGATTATAAACATTCTATGTGAATAAAATATGCTTTTGTTGTTAATTTTAATTTTTGGTATTGGAGTAAATAAGTTAAATGACAAGATTATAATGTCTAAATATAATGTTACTTTATTATGACTGTAACTTACTTTTGAAACACCACATGTATGGAAACAGCGGCTCCATGGCCGAGGTGTTAGCAGCTTTCTCCTCTAACCCCGAATACTCTCGTCACGTGACGCGACGAGAATTAGCAGTGGTTCGAATCGCAAAGGTAACTTATGAGAGTATGGAGCCGGTCGCTCAGAAAGTCGTGGCGTGATGATGAGCGTAATCTAGCCTAGGAATCAACATACAGCTGAAAGATGCTGGTGTTGACCGCAATATCCTGAATCAGGATGGAAAACGCGGGAAAAAAAATAAAAATAAAAAAAAAAATTGTTGTTAATGTTGCAGATAGCAGGATAGACAGTTATGCCGATGCGTGATCAAGTGTACTAAGAAATGGAAAAACATGACTACGGAGTGGATTATTCTGCGGCGTGACACGCGGACGTATTATTTAGTTATTTTGTGTAATATTGTTGAAATAAAAACAATATGTGAATTTTTTTTTTGGACTTAAGTAGGAAAAGACATGATGGTTTATAGTTAAATCACTAATAATATTAGTTTATAAGTGACTAGCTGACCCGGCCCGGCTTCGCCCAGGCCCTGGAGGGGATCTATCTATCTATCAGTCTGTCTGTCTGCTTGTTTGTCTGTCTGTCTGTCTGGCTGACCCGGCCCGGCTTCACCTAGTCCCTGGTGGGGAGCATCTCATTTAATTAATATAAGTAGTCATATAAGCTCTCCCGTTCCCGACTATCTGCTGCTGTCTGTCTGTCTGTCTGTCTGTCTGTCTGTCTGTCTGTCTGTCTGTCTGTCTGTCTGTCTGTCTGTCTGTCTGACCCTGCCCGGCATCGCCTCGCTCCTGGTGTGGAGCATCTCATTTAATTCATATAAGTAGTCATATAAACTCCCGTTCCCGTTACCGACTGTCTGTCTGTCTGTCTGTCTGTCTGTCTGTCTGTCTGTCCCGGCTTCACCCAGTCCCTGGTGGGGAGCATGTCATTTAATTCATTCATATAAGTAGTCAAATAAGCTTCCGTTCCAGACTATCTGTCTATCTATCTGACCCGGCGTGGTTTGGCCCAGCTCCTGGCGCACAGTAACTTAAAAGAATATCCTTCCACACACCATTCATTATTTTTAATGAAAACTGTTTTTAATCACCGACATGACACTTGATAAGTTTTGTAAGCAGAAAAAGATGGGTTAAAATGTTATGCATAATGCATTATTTTTATGCAAACTTTAAAAATACCTTAAAGATTATATCATTATTTAATATAACTCATATGCCTAAAAATAACTATAGACAAAGAGTTTAACAATAGTGCAGGTAAGTCCAACAATATGACTATAAAGTATATAGAAATGTTATTAAAAGTTATGCCCCTTGAAATAACTTTTCTAGAGTGAAGTGCCCCTGCTATATAGACATTATATAATGAAAATGGAAAAGTAAATGTTATTAAATAAGTCGAAGATTTTACATTAAGAAATTATTATAGTCGGTTGCACAGGAATGAAAGGAAGACGTGTAGAAAATTTCATCTCAATCGGATGTACCGTTATCGAACGCATCCAAATCCACAAACCCACAAACCCACAAACATACACTCTGTTTTATAGATATAGATATCAATTTTAATTTTATTGTTATAATTTTATCAATTATTATAATCGTTAGTATTTATTATTTCGCAGTTAATGATAAGTGCATACTTATTTGTTTTGTGCTGTGTTGATGTTATCATCAATAAAAAGAATTTAGATGTGTTATTTCATGATGGATGAATGTAGAGATGGATGAATGAAAAAGAGTATATACAAATACAAATCAGACATAGTTAGAAAGTCAACATTACAACAGATATGAGATATAGTTGTAAGATTAAATTGCCAATATCGACATTGCATGATGGAAAGAGATGTTAACTGAGAGTGAAGTGGACATGATACATCTCTGAAATTGATGGGGATCATCTATTGATTTCTTTTGACTCAGAAGGTTGTTGGGTTCACAACATAGAATTGCATTTTGTTTCACCGAAGATACTCAAGGGTTACAGAGGTCTGAGGTAATTTTTGTCAAGGGGTCAACATGAAACGCGAGAACGGCACTTTAATTTTAGTGTCCGGCGGTGTTTGAACCTTGCTTCTTTTGTTGCAAGTAGTCAATCATGATAACGCGAGAACATCTCGATGATCATTTCTTTGAAATGTATGAGGTGGCGGTGATTGGGACTTGTGGGTTTTAATTCAGTGTCTGGAGTCCACACGATCTATATTGTCTTAAGATGACATACTGAGTTCCAGAGATGACAGATTTGTAGTCGATCACGACTTACAGTAATTTACGTCATATCCATCATTGGCATACATGTCGAAGTAGAGTAAGAATAGGAAAATGTAGGGACATTTTTTTTATGGAGGGGGAATAGCTGTCATGGCCTGAATGACAGCCAGATAGAGTTAAAAGAGTAAGCAAGTGCACCAGAACAGGGAATTAGACGAAGCAAGGAAATAAGCACAATAAAGCACTGGGATGAAACAATAGACGTCACAAGTGCATGTACATTAACAACCAAACGGTTGTCGTCAGTTAGTGATTAGCCAGCCACGACAGACGACATGATTTAGGCTCCTGCCTTCGTGAACGCAAGACACAAGTTTATGGTTGTTACCAGCTCACGGTTTGAAAGATCTGAGTGAAGGTTCGTGGAGTGACTGCGGCAGAGCGTATATGATGCTTCGTAACAGGTAATACCCAAATGGTTTCATATTAGAGCACGCGAGGAGGTTAGGGCTATGTTGCGTACACCAAGACACATCGACACTACCCACACAGGCGAGTTCACGCTCCGTTACCCAATAGTCCACCCAATTGTGTAGGTTTGATTTGTAAGATCAAGGCGTGAATGAGAGTAGCATGTGACGGACTGAAGCCTAGATCATCCTCTGCATTCTTTAACGTTTCATGATGCTTACCGACAATAAAGACGTTGTCGTTCTCCTCATATGGTGTGATAGACTTGTTGATGGACTAACGTGAGTTGTGCTGTCATGTTTGAGTAGATAGGCAGCAGCCAAACCAAGACACAACAGCCCCTAACATCCAGAAACGTGACATGTACTACGTTAGATTTTTGGGTGTACGCATACTAAACTGTTCCTTTCTAATATACGTGTCACACATTCTAATGGTGTTGATTTGGTAAGCTTTAACTGAAAGTATGTGTAGCCGTGAGATGCAAAGTGTCTATGTTATGGCTGCGTATTTTACCATGGGCCTTGGTGACTCAGGCAATACATTATCTAGCACGTGTAGTATCTACACGGTAGAACTCGATAATGCTGCTGATTGATGGTGGTAGTGCTTGATGGATAACCACAACGACTCGTGCAGTTACGCGGTCGATTGCCCCACAACAACAGCCATGCCTGTTTAACTTTATTAAATATTTGTCGTGACTTCTACTACTAGTCGAGTGACTATTGTAACTTTCGTGAATATTCACTAAATTTGACTGTGAAGGCTGATTCGCTTGCCCGGTCTGTGGCACGAGTAACAATGCGCCGGAACTAGCAGTTTGGTACACGATGTACCCAGGTCCGTGGGCATTTGCCAGGTTGAGCACAATAGACCAAAATCTCTTAGCCAAATGTAAAGTATATATTAAATGTACATTTTTACTAGGTAAACGAAGCAAATATTAATTATATTTCAAATAAATATTAATCTAAAGGTAAGAGGAGTAAGTTTTACAAACGCTTTGCCACATTCAGTACAAACCGGACTTAGTACGGACCATGTTGACCGTGTCAGGAAGATATGAACCCAGGACACACTAACAGAAGAATTTGAAATTCTGAAGAATGTCTTACACGTGGATGGATACTCCACAGGATTTATAAAGCGCCACTACCAACAATCGAAACCAAAACCCTATAATAATACACAAAGATAATACACAAAGATTATGGAAACCTGACCAAGCCAACACACCACAAACACCATACGCCATCGATTGGACATCACATTTTGGAAATAGGTCACGGGATTGATAGAGACAATGCGTTTCGTATGTTGTTTGACACACACACAATAGTCTATTGTTAAAGGTAGCAAAAGCCACAATGATTAATGTAGATAGGCCAGTTTTGTGCAAACCGAAAGACATGATAGTCAGTTTAAAATTACCGTTGCAGACAATTGAAATTACTGTGCGAATATGTGTATATATTTCAGCTTGAATTATTTATCTAGTTTTACGTCATGTTATGTGATTTCTGCAGTACGTACTTGACTTGATATAGCGAAATATGCCAGGCAAGAAATCGTGCAATCTATTATGTGTGTCTTCGTTATTCAGAATCCTCTTAAGTCGCATTTTTACGACATCCGTAGTCGGTTGCATTTTTAATGTTCTTTGCTTCCCTTGCGGGTCTCGGTAATACAGACATAATCCTTCTTAGTCGCCTTTTTACGACAAGCGTGGTTGGCTTTTGTGTTAATATTCTTTGCTTCCCCTTGGGGTCCTTTAACACACAGGCGGAACCTCCATTATACCGTGCAGTATGAAATCAAATATGCTGGCCATTGAGCGGCCATAGTTCCCATTATACAGTGCGATATGAAAACAAATCGGTCACCGGACACGACTGTGTAATTAATAGCGTTCTAACTGTAAAGTACTCCGCACTGCAAGCACAGCTATTAGCCTGTACCTGTAACTGCTAACTTAGCAAGCCGTGTATTAGACTATGGCATCACAAAAAGTACAGCCAGCCATGTAGATAATTACTGGCTGTCACTGTCATTTATATTCCATTATATTTACATACTCTGAAATCAGTATTAAACAGCTAACTATACACAAGGAAAGTAGAACATTCATACACAAGGACAGTAGAAGATTCATACACAAAGAAAGTAGAAAATTCAATCTTTATTTGTGTGGCAAACATTGTAAACCAGACATTGACAGGCGTATATTACACACAGCTCTATTAAATCCACAGTGATGTCAAATAATTCGTCTAATTTTACTTGAAATTTCAGAAATATTTGAATGTTTTACGAAGGTTTCATCCAAGCAACCTCTAGTTTCCTTCCAAAATTAAATATGAAAGATGATATAACTGAATTCTTATAAGTCCAAATCGACAACTAATACAATGGTATTAGATAACATACGATATATCATTCTGAAAATCACCATCTGTTTTAAAATGTCTATGGTTACATTTTTCTATTAAGACAGAAGATATCTTTGTCTGTTTCTATAAGAAGCATTGACGTTTAAATGCCCAGCAATATAAACAGCACAGAGTATACAGCTTGCGATTATCCTACTTCAACAAACGACAGAGGTTTGTGTCACGTGAACATTCAATATCATAAGATATACCCCTCACACAGGCTTTCTACTTCAGTTACATACGGAATACAAAGTCAGCGGCAAGGTGATATGGGCGTAGATAATTTTTCGTCGATATTCAGAGAGGTGTGAGACCACTAAGATTAAAATTGCCTTGAAAATAACGAACAGCCAATAAATGCTGTGTTTGGTTGCGACACTCTATAAAAGACATGCAACTACCTACTGTAGAAGTTTAGTAATGTGAACATTCAATAGTACAATGTATGCAACTCACAAAGGCACCATACATAAACTGTAGTTAGAACTTCAGTAATATAAACATTCGATAGTACAGTATTAAAAAAAAAAAAAATACAAGAGACATGCTAATTCATCAATGGTTAGAATTTCAGTAATATAAACATTGGATAACACAGAATAAAAAATACAAGATAAATCCAACTTGGTTAAAACTTCAGTAATATAAAGATTCAACAACAGAGGACAAAACATTCTGAAGGCATCACGCTTTAGCGATTGCTGATAGTAAGCCATGAATGTTACCATAATGGTAGTTTTTATTTTCTGCCATAGACTGTTGTATAGCGATATCATTTTTGTGCTCATATTTGCCTTATCATCATCATCTAGCCGCTTGTCCCTTCCAGATCCATTCCCCTGTAACAGCGTTAAGACATTTCTCTCCATCGTTCTCTGCAATTTCTTTAGCTGCTATAGCTATCTTGGTATCACAAAGAAGGAAGTCTGGCATTGCTTTCTTTCTAGGCATGACCATACTGGTCAGTGACTCTATAAAGAGATCCTTCGGCTACAGTCGCAAACTTGAGATCACAACCAACCAACCACCTGTCAGCCATCAAATTCAATCCACCCCATACTCACATAATTTCAATTCAATTCAATATTAACGGGGGGGGGGGGGGGGGGGGGGGGGAGCCAGAAAATAAAAATTCGGCCATGTCCAACCTGCTATAATTGAGGTCCGTTTTATTGTGAGTTTTGATATTCTTTCCTTTCTTTATTCTCTTTCGAGTTAGTCCTAACCAGGACTGGTTATATTTTCTCATCTCTGTTCTTCGGGTTCGGTTGGGTTTTGTGGGGCTCACGCTGACTGACATTTTCATTATTGCGCTGAATTGGTCTTGATGAGGACCGATCCTTAGGAGGACCTGCCCTATTCAGTAGCCTCCCAGTTGTTCGTAGCTTACCTAACAGGACCGATCTTGAACTCTTTTAGTCCTCACAAGGATTGGTGTTGAAATGATTTAGTCTTCATAAGGAGTGGTGTAGTCCTCACAAGGATTGTTGTTGAACTCATTTAGTCCTCACGATGACGGATCGGACTACATTTCCTTATACCAAAGATAATTATATAGGGACTCTATGCTAAACAGCAGAATAGTAACCATGCTAAAAGAGACATTTAATTGGCTCTGTGTCCTAAATTTCCTGGCATGCAGAAGAATGAGAGGTAATAATATAGGAACATCTGTTGTAGTTCTGACATCCTGTATGTTAAGTTTAACAGCTGAAGCTAAACCTTGCGACCAGTATGGAAGACAGACCAGAACAATATATATCTTAATGATGTCGTTAAGACGTTTGTAAATGACAGTGACAATTGAGGTACCCCAAAAGTGTGTAAATCATTGTGTGAGAGGTGTTTCAGTTTTTGTTTTAATCATTAACCATTTAGAGGAGTTTCTTTCAGGAAAAAATATAGAAAAAAATCAGTCTTTTCCCTTTATAGATGTGTGAGATGAAAGAGACAATCGGATTTGGATTTTTAATATCCAGCTTTCAGCTTTGAGCTGTGTGAGATCAAACCCGAGAATCGAATAAGGATTCTTAATATCCGGCTTTACCGTGGTCTAAAATAAAATTACACGTGTTGTACATCAAGCCTTACTGTTTCAGTCTCAGTGAACTAAATCTTCTGATGCATTTAGTACACCACGTCTCATGTGAGTGTGTGTGTATATATATATATATATGTGTGTGTGTGTGTGTGTGTGTGTGTGGTTCTTTTTTGTTGTTGTTTGGTCTAAACGAGTCGAAACGTCTTTGGTATTTGGTAATTGGCAATTCTCACTGTTTCAATCTAAAAAAAAAACAACAATTCTTAAGCATTGTTTCAGTGTAAATGAACTATATCCTCTGAGGCATTTAATACATCAAGTGTCATATTTTTAGTCAATGTGAATCAAATCCTCTTAGGCCTTTAGTGCATGCAGTCTCATTGTTTCAATCTATGTGAACTAGATCTCCATATGCACACCAAGTCCCGTTGTATCAATCTAAGTGAACCAGATCTTCTTAGGCACATGACATCTTATAGTATCAACCTAAGTTAATTAGGTCTTCTAAGGATTTAGTACATCCAACACGACTTATTCAGTCTGAGTGAACCAGGTCTTCACAGACCCCCAGCATCGGGAGAGTGTTGCTGCAAGTAGGACTTATTTTCAAAATGAGAATATTGGAGGGATCATGTCAGCTTAGATGATTTAAAATTCTGATATCGGAATCATCGCTTAAGTGTTGAGAATTCGAGCAGCTGTCTGTTCCACTTTTTACACGGAACAGTGAGGAGCAATTTGCATGAAAGTCACTGGCACAGGAAGGCAGCATTATAGGGTGACCTTTTGCCGTGATGTTGGAATCGCGACAAACGACTAACAGCGAATGTATTACGTCAAGTTGAATAATCAGAATTAGAAGAATTGGTGTATCAAATCTAACCTGATATCCAATGTTAAACGACATTATTTATCAAACTTATTAAGTTATCCATAATTTGGCATCCAAGAGATAATAAATGTTGAACACACTTCTAATGCTATAGTATGAACAATAAGCAAAATAACTAAAATTCCAGAAACGTCTGCAAACGACCATATCTGCGGAATCAAACACGGTAGAATGGCTGTAACAGTTACAGACTCTACAGAAAGCGAGTCTGCAAGCGGGATTCTCACGGACCAACAAGCGAGGTTATTCGATGTTGTAAACTTTGTGATTATCAGCAGCATCGTTGGCTGGTTCGGAATAGCGGCTAACGTTACGAATATTGTCGTCTTCTTCAAGCAGGGGTTCACAAATACTATAAACATCAGCTTATTCAGCCTGGGTATAGCAGATTTGCTTTGCTTGGTCACTCTAGAGTGGATAAGCATTTGTCGGAACCCTCTAGTCAACCAAGCTGGAGCTCCTTGGGTGTTGTCTGACTTCATGAACTTGACAGGTGCCTGGCCTCATGTCGTCTGCGGAAGAATATCTAGCTTCATTACCGTTTACATTACGGCGGAAAGATGCTTGTGTATTATTGCGCCTTTGAAGGTTAAACAGATGGTTAGTCCTTTTAAAGCAACAGTTGCCATGTTTATCATATTCTTTGTGAATATCTCCACACTCATCCCGGAATATGTTACTTCGTTTCTGGAATGGAGATTTTACCCTGAAATAAACAGAACTCTCCTGTCAATTAACTATAGAGAAGGAAGAGAACACGTTGAAGGATTGGTATTTTTTCTGAGCTCCATTTTTGGTATTCTGTCTTTCGGTGCTGTGGTTGTCTTAACAGTTATCTTAGTGTTTAAACTCAAGAGTGTTTCACAATGGCGCCAACAGGCAATTTCTAATAATCTTGAAGGAGGTAATGTAATGTCGAACCGCGATCGAAAAACCGTCAAGATGGTGGTCACCATCGCCAGCGTTCTGATCGTCTGCTACTTTCCTGGGACAATCTTGACACTGACAACCTTCATAGAGCCCCAGTTCAATCTCCGAAGACGATATATCAACTTGGCCATTGCTTTATGGTCGGTGGCGTTTGTCTTTCAGACTGTCAACTCCAGCATCAACATCTTCTTGTACTACTACATGAGTTCCAACTACAGACAAACATTGCAGAACATGTTTAGTCAATGTTAAAACTAGTCAAAGCTAAGATGAAATGTGTTCAGTCAAGAACCGACATTGAAGGGCTCGGAACGTGCTCCGTCCTCATCTGCAACAGCAAGCGAAGAGTCCCATTACTGATGGTACCAGTGGCAGTCTGATTATATGTCAGTCTGACCTTTCCTGGGAGTTATGAGTGCCGACCAGATCCTCTGATCATTTCCTGCAGCACCATTCTCTCCAAGCCGCGATGATCAAAGCTTAAAGCAGAAATAATTTGAACGTGGAAATAATTTGAACGTATATTTTAGTTGGGGAGCCGTGCTAAAAATACCCATGTCTTCTGTCCAGCTATGATTTGTGTGTGTGCGTTCGCACGCTCACTCGCTTTGAACTCAAGCGTAGTCCATACACGTGATACGACTTCTAGTGCACTGGGCTGATTTTTTTGCGTGTGGATTAGCTTTCCTTATTACCAGTGTCCATTGCTATCAGGCGAACCGACTTCGACTTTTGATTAACTTGCAATTTACGCGCACAAGTCAAGAACGAGAAGTCAACATTTTAGTCCAACTGACCCGTATATGGATTTAACCCTCTACCTCAGCATCAGCACAACGGAAGTTTAGGAGCAAGTGTTCTTATCAACTCAGCCATTCTGACCTCCATTCAGCTATGATCATTCGATTAAACACAAAACAAGTTCGAGGTGACTGAATAGCCAGGCGGCCTTAATTCCTCAAGCTCAAGACCCCGTCTTCACCCCCCCCCCCCCCCATGCCATACACAGCAAGGTACAATATTGGCAGTAAATGACAGTGAATGACAGTTGTGTCAGTATTTCATGGTGGGAGGAGGTTAGGGAAGCCGTCGCAGAGAGATTTGCGGTACCCGCCTCAGGAGAATAAGGAACCATGTTCGATCTCACCATAGGTCGGGGCATTTTCCCAAGAACCACTGGTATCCAATGATACAAGTAAATGGGAATATTCTTCAACAAGTGAATCGGTACAATTATCTCGGAACAGTAATAACATCTGATGGGAGATGCCTTGAAGAGAATAGAACAAGAATCGCCATGGCAAAAGTAGCCTTTAGCAAGATGAAAAACATACTGACCAATAAAAAGATGTCAATTGAAACGAGAAAAAGAGTGTTGAGATGCTACATAGAACCTGTACTTTTATATGGATGTGAAGCTTGGACAATGAGCAGTCAGGCTGAAAAACATCTGATGGCTGCAGAAATGTGGTTTCTGAGGAAAATGCAAAGAATACCATTGTCAGCCAGAAAGACCAATGAACAAGTCCTTCAAGAAACAAATGAAGATCGTAAACTGATTAGAGACATTAGACGTAGACAGTCAAAATTTTTTGGGCATGTTATGAGAAGAAATGATTTGGAGAACTTGGTGACAACTGGTAAGATCGAGGGGAACAGACCAAGGGGAAGACCTAGAAGCAAGTACCTAGATGGCTTGGCCTTGTGGCATGGTCGAGACAAAAACACGCAGCTGATCCATGACTCTGGTGATCGAGTGAGATGGCAGAATATGACCGCCCACGCTTACCAGCATGGCACATGATGGATGTATGGAGGAGAATCCAAAGAATACCATGAGCAAACGAAAAAACCAATGAACAGGTCCTATAAGAAACAAATGAAAATCGTAAACTGATTAGAGAAATTAGACGTAGACAGTCAACTATTTTTAACGTGTTTTATTTGGTTGTTTTGGAACTATTTTAACGTGTTATGAGAAGAAATAAATTAGAGAACTTGGTGACAACTGGCAAGATCGAAAAGAGAACGAGGGGAAGACAGATGGTGTGACCACGTGGCATCGTGGAGACAGGAACACAGAGCCGATCCACGACTCTGGTGATCGAGTGAAATGGCGAATTATGACCGCGCACGCTTACCGGCATGGCACATGATATATATATATATATATATATATATATATATATATATATATATATATATATATATATATATATATATATATATATATATATATATATCATCATAATCACTCCATCACCACCATCATGGCCATCAATATCATTTTCATCAAGATCATCATTATCACACTCAATTATTTAATCAACAGTAGCATACTACCACAGATCAGACAATACACAAACAACATTTAAAACCACAACATATACTAGAAATTTAGCAAGAAACCAAACCTTTAATTACGAAAATAAAAGCAGAAACAAAAATCGAACCCAAAATAAACTGTGAACATTAAACTTTAGCTGACACAGTAAACAAAACTATGACGTAAACTTAACATTAATCACTCTTTGTAACTGTCCTGGTGATATAAAGTGAGAGTTTACTGCCGCAACAACATCAACAACTACAGGTACAACAAATATAATTTATGATGAAGCCTACTACAATCATTACTACTGCTACTTAGTTCAGCTAGTTAAACATCCTTTACAGGACATCACAGTCAACACCAGGATTTTGTTGGCTGTTTGTCATCTCTTGGCAAGTTTACGTTCGGTTGTTTGCCTTTGCTTTCTACTACTACTCTACTACTACTATTAATATTTAATTTGAGCACATTTGGGTGGAAGGGGGAAATTTAAGAGCTATCAACTTTAAATTAATCTACCACCACCACCACCACCACCACCACCACCACCACCACCACCACCACCACCACCACCACCACCACCACCACCACCACAACAACAACAACAACAAAAACAACAACAATTACTACTACTACTACTACTACTACTACTACTACTACTACTACTACTACTACTACTACTACTACTACTACTACTACTACTAGCTACTACTACTACTACTACTACTACTACTACTACTACTACTACTGCTACTACACTACTACTACTACTACTACTACTACTACTACTACTACTACTACTACTACTACTACTACTACTACTACTACTACTACTACTATCATCACGTCTTTCTATTGTCTTGTGGAGACACTACCAATACTTGAAATAATTAAACTGTAGGGGACTTTCTTTAAAGATTTTGATGGAATTCTGAAAATAAGATGCGCTGTTCAAATTCTGAACACAGTTTAGACCGCGGTGAATTTTGATTTTCAGACCTCGATATGTTTTAGATTTTAAGTTCGTGTGCAGAGTTAGCACCTGGAGATGAGAGAAGAAAACCGCCCAAAACGTTTGCTTCTTTGACATTTTTTGACTGTAAAGTTGACTGTAGCAGCAACAGTGATAATCTAAGCTGCTTGGTGTAGCCGTAGTGACTATCTAAATTGACTGTAGCAGAAATAGTGATAATCTAAGTCGACTGTAACAGCAATAGTGATAAACTAAGTTGACTGTAGCAGCAACAGTGATAATCGAAGACATAGGGGTCGGCGTGACTGAGAGGTTAGAAGAGCATTAAGGTTTCTTGTCTGACCGCAGGGTAGTGTGTGCATTCCACAGAGCAGTCAGCTGGACTTAAATGTTGACTTCTCGTCCTGGACTTGGGGACAAGTAGCTCGGAAGTTGGAGAGGATTCGCCTGATGGCGAGACACTGGTAGTAGCAGCAACAAAATCAATTCATTGCACTTACTAGTAGTATATGGTGTACTTTTAATGACTCTGGGGTTTTGAAAATATTGCCATTCCAAGTTTTGCATTCACCCTCTGTGGAGTACTTGCAACATAATAGGTAAATACAAAACTTGGAACGGCAATATATTGAAAAACCCCACGGTCATTAAAAATACAACGCATAGTATCACGTGTGTGGACTACGCTCGTGTCCGAAAGCTAGCGAAAAAAAAGCGAAGCGTTAAAAATATAAAAACATAGAAGGAATAATAAAAAAATATTTGCATATCCTTTACAGGACATTGCTGTCAACATCAGCAGCTTTCAACTGATTGTTGATTTCTTGGCAAGATTACGCTCTGTAGTTTGCCATTGGTTTCTGAGCGGCCGGCTCACATACCCCTAAGTTACCGACGCGATTCGAACCACTGCAGATTCTCACCGTTGTCACGTTACTTACGAGAGTATACGAGATTACGGAGGAAAGTCGCTAACCTCTGGGCCAGGAAGCCGGCAGAAGGAATAATGCTAATAATAAAAACAATCTATGCAAAAGTTGCACTGTAAATACCAGGAACTAATATCGTGTTTCCCCGGAATTTAGACCTACCCCCTAAAATAAGCCCTAGCACGATTTTTCGTGATGCTTTTAATGTAAGCCCTACCTCTAAAATAAGCCCTAGTTAAGATCGTCAGCTAGAATGAAGTTATTAAACGCGCACCTGCATTCCAGTACTTCGTTGATGGCATCGATTTGTCTAAATATCAACTCTCCAACAGGATTGCCATGGATGACATTGCTGTGTTTATGGCCTATGGCCTCACATCACAATCGATCTGATGAAATTGGGAATTCGGAGAGATATGACGATGTCCCAGAAGAAGATGACATGACCGTATTTGAATAAATGTAGATTTTTGTATCTGAAAAAGAAAATAAGACATCCCCCGAAAATAAGCTCTAGTGCAGTGGTTCTCAACCTTTTTTAGCCTGTGCCTCCCTTCACCATATTTTCAGAACGCCATTCCCCCCTTTCGTATCTCCACCCTAAAAATCCCCCCCCCCCCCCTTTATTTTCGCCTCTACACAGTATACGTAATAATGGAAGCTAAATTTAATAGCACATACTAAAACAAGTCTAGACGTCTACATAAAACGTGATTTGCGGGTCTACGTCCGTTATAAAATGAATTTCAGAAGGGTGAGATGTACAGAACCATAAAGTATGAAGGGAAAAACAATATCAAGTAATAGGGTTTTGTATTAACGCGATCTTGAAATAATTTTAATTCTCTCTCTCTCTCTCTCTCTCTCTCTCTCTCTCTCTCTCTCTCTCTCTCTCTCTCTCTCTCTCTCTCTCTCTCTCTCTCTCTCTCTCTCTCTCACTCTCTCTCCTCCCCCCACTCCCACCGGCTGAGAACCACTGCTCTAGTGCATTTTGTAAAGCTAAAATTAATATAAGACCCGGTCTTATTTTCGGGGAAACACTGTAAGAGGAGTACAGTAAACAAGCTCAAAGGTAGAAAGTTAAACATGCAATATCGAAATAAATCATCAAAACAACTGAAAAATATAGGAATGTTTGGTTTATTTCATTTGGGTTAATTAAGACAAGCAAGAGATGGAATGTATTTTGGATTTCAAAGCACCGCGTGACCTGGTAATATAACTTCTTTGGTTGAACGACATGGCTGTCTCAAGCATGCACCTTGCGGTAACACAACGCTGCTTAGCCTCGCGCGACAGTCCATCTCCATGTTGTGTTGTGTAAAACCTGTGTGAAAAATACACATCTATAAATAAAATAAAATAAAATAAATATATCTTTATGTTAATATGAATTCCAGATGTTGAGTAATGGGTATGTGAACGTTAAAGCACTGAAATTATGAATCTAGTTAATATTACTGTTACTATTATCCAGAATAGGTGCCACCGCATGCCGAGCTCAATGTAAGGAAGGTTATCTGTTATATGATTGGGTATCATCCTTGCGCTCCGGACAAGTCCATAGGTGCTCAGATGCTCCTCACCCCTTTTCCCAAACATATGCATCAGTGTCTGACAGCTAATAGTACCAGCTCTGTGTTGGTTGAGAGGGCCCTCGTTCTCCCGAGGTGCCTCTCGTGTCTAACCGTGACAATTCTTACTCCCGAGTCTCTCATTCTGGACAACGAGTGGATTCACTGCCGTATAAGGAAGGTATCAAGTGTCAACAGCAGTTGGTGGTGGTGATGTATGCTGGTTCTTTTCATTGCTCCACTGTGGCGAAGGGGCTACGAACGCGACTCGCAGCTGCAGGCGATTTGGAAGTATGCCACCTTACGTTAGTTTTCATATAATGGTATAAATATCGGACGTTCCGAAAGCAATGGCAGATTACGGAACGTAAGTTTGCAAAGCAAATCGCAAACTTCAAAATTAATGCTGGGGTTGACTGTGACGTCCTGTAAAAGGATATGAAGCTAACTAACTATCATTTTCTTATTTCTGTCCGAGTCACTTGTGATTCATTGATTGTAGTCGCTAAAGACTTGCACAAAACTATTGAAAACTGAATACTTGCTCGCGTTTTCTAGAAATGTGATGGTGTGTGTCTGAAATCTTGTATAAGAGTAATCCCAAACTGGCACTTACTCTGTTCTATTGTGTGCTAGAAATAGGTGATATTTCAAGCCTTGTACAAAGCTAACCTACACATGAACTCTTACTATAGTTTACTAGACAATGGTGACGTATATCTGAAGTCTTGGACTAAATCAACAAAAAGTGTCACTCACTCTAGTGTGCTAGAGATACGGTGACATTTGCAGAACTTTTGCACACAACTAACCCCCCAAAATGTACATTTACTCCAATTTGCTGGAGATAAGGTGAGTTTTGCATGAAGTCCTGTACAAAGGTAACCCAAAATTGGCACTTACTCTAGTTTGCTTGACATGTAGTGATCTAAAATAAAATGTGAAATCTTCCACAAAACCAACCCAAACTTAACAATGTCAGTGCTTTACGCTAGAAATAAGGTGATGCATATAGTCAAGGTTTGTACACAACTAACGCAAATATAACACTGTCAGCACTGTTTGCTAGAAATAAGATGATGCCTGAAGTCGGCCCCCCCCCCCCCCGCAAAAACAAAAACAAAAAACAAACATGAAAAACGTACATTACAGTGTGCTAGCAGTGCGGCGATGTTTAAGAAGTCCTGTCCGCTTTGTCGAAACACAGAATACTTACATAAGAGTTACCTAGTTGTGATATGGGTCTCATGTCACCATAAACATTACTATTCAAACATGAAAACTTACTATATTTTGCTAGTAATATGGTGAAGTCCTTCTGAAATCTTGTGCAATGCTAACTCAAAACTGAACACTTACACTACTGAGCTAGGAATACTGTGATGTTTGCACAGAGTCTTGTATAATACTTCTTATTTCATTGCTCGTGGCGTTGATGATCATGTCTGTCCACAGCATTCTGTCTTGTATACTTTCAAGCATTTCTGTTAACGATTCTCCTCAATGTCATGATGCCAAGGTCCCCTGCATCTCTCCTCTCATTCCTCTCCTCCCATTGTTGCCACGTTATCTAACTTTCCCCTTCCCATAACATGCCATAATGTCAAATTGTCAAACATCTTGTCCTCCCTCATCCTCTCGCCCCTTCCACTTTCTCGTTGTCGCGACATACTCTAGATTTCCTCGTCTCATAACATGTCATGAAAACTACAAAATTAACCTAAACATTAACACTTTCACTGCTGCCTGCTAGAATTGTGGGGATGTTTGAGTGAATTCTCGAGAACGCTCTTTAAGCATGAATACTTACTCAACGTGTCCTAATGGTGGTGGTGGTAATGACCACACACTTCATCACAGTGACAATGGTCGCGGTTGTGACAGCAGCCCTGGCCGCTAGCACAGCTTGCTTTGCAGTTGTCGTCGGTTGTGCAGGAGATTTCAGCAGCTAACAAAGAGACAAGACATCAATGATTTGAAACATGCATCTCACTAGTATTAGACATATGTATAGCTGATAACGGAAAGAGGATAGATCTTTGGCAGTGTAATTAGCGGCCGGGATGACATAATGGTTAGGACGCTACGCTGGCAATGGTGTGAGCGCGGGCAGATGGTTGTTCAATGTCTGATTTCTTCGTTTTCTAAAGGAGGAAACGATTGGCCACCTGTTCCTTGGTGCACTCAGACTTACAAAATATAATGTTCCTAGCACTTCACACACCCACAGGAGATTCCTGCTACAAGAATTGTGTGTGTGTGTGTGTGTGTGTGTGTGTGTGTGTGCGCGTGTGTGTGTGTGTGTGTGTGCGCGCGTGTGTGTGTGTGTGTGTGTGTGTTAGCACTGTGATCAATGCAAGCAGTGAGGCTAGTACACCAGCCTGTTAAGAAAGTGATTAGGGTGTAACACCCCTCCCCCCTTTAAAAAAAAAACAAAAAACAAAAAACAAAAAAAAACAACGAAGATAAATAAGACAGACATTATTCGTCTAGTAAATTAACCTGGCTGGTGGCAGAGATAGCCGGGGCTGTGGGGAAAAGGTTGCAAACGCAATTCGTAATCCCCATACCGCGTTCAAAACACAGTTGTGAGCGATTTGGAAGCACACCGCCTTGCGTTGGTTTTCATACAAATGTATGAGTGCCTGTCGTTCAGAAAATAAAGACAAACATCTGAACGGAAGCTTGCCAAGTAATCACACATAGCCCCCCCCCCCCCCCCTAAGAATGCTGTGGTTGACTACGACACCCTGCAAAGGATATGCAACTAACTGTTTAAAACAAATGATATGGCTGGATAGTGATAATTTATACACAAGCTGCTTCGATTTGCTGAACCAGACTCCATGACTGAGGTCAAGGCCGCGGTAACACAACGGCTGGACGCTCGCCTGCCGAACTCGGTCCCGAGTTCTAATCCACACCCGGACGTATTTGTAAAATTGACCTGAGCTCCCAGGTCAACCCAACCTATTATGGTTATCAGAAAATATCTTGGGAAGTAAAGGCAACTGATGTGTTACGATTGGTCTATACAAATATTGCTCTAGCACCATATATCCATGGCATCCAAGCCGTTTAAAAGGGTTCTTGACTTTTACTGAGGATAGAGATGCGTTTTGGAAGGGAGTGAGTAGGGGCTCTAACTCGACTACACTCAAAGAGTTGAGGAAAAACGAGGTGGACTTTTATGAAATGCTATTGGTATAATCCGTATGGAAACTCTCCAGTGGCTTTTGAGAAAGTGGGCCTAACATGAGTGGGAATGACCCGAGTGTCGTGATGTCAGTTCTTAAATTCAGTATTGGAAAGACGGTTATGTTATGGATCGCTAAAGTAACTAACAACGATTGCCTAAAAGAGGCTAATGAAACTAGAACATTATATACAACAAAAAGAAATAGCTTTCTTTGGTCATGTGATGAGAATAGAGGCATTGGAGAACATCGCGACAAATGGACAGATCGAGGGGAAAAAAGGGAGAGGCAGACCAAGAGAAATGATGCAGGATGGATTGAGACGGTAGCATGGAGGAATATCATCAGCAGAGTTGATCCATAAAACCAAAGACCGAAATCTGTGGAGAGTCATGAACGCCTACGCCTGTTGACATGGTACTTGATGATGATGATGATGATGATGATGATGATGATGATGATGATGCTGATGATGATGATGATGATGATGCTGATGATGATGATGCTGATGATGATGATGATGATGATGATGATGATGATGCTGATGATGATGATGATGATGATGATGATGTAAAAACAAAATGTTTGCTCACTTTGAACTCAAGCGTAGTCCATACACGAGCTACTACTTTCTACTGCACTGGGCTGATATTTTTGCGTGTTGATTAACGTGTTCTGTTACCAGTGTCCATCGCCTTCCGACCGACCCATCCCGACTTCAGAGGTACTAGTAATTTATGTCCTCAAGTCAAGGACGAGAGGTCAAAATTTTAGTCCAGCTGACTGGTGTGGGGTTAAACTCGCTACCTCAGCATTAGTTCACCAGGAATTTAAAATGGAGCGCTCTCATCCATTCGGCCGTGCTGACCTCCGATGATGTTGATGATGATGTTGATGATGAAGTTGTTGTTGATGCTATTGTTGTTGATGATATTATTGATGATGATGTTGTTGATGATGTTGTTGTTGATGATCTTGTTGATGATGATGTTGTTGATGATGTTGTTGTTGATGATATTGTTGATGATGATGTTGTTGATGATGTTGTTGTTGATGATATTGTTGATGATGATGTTGTTGATGATGTTGTTGTTGATGATATTGTTGATGATGATGTTGTTGATGATGTTGTTGTTGATGATATTGTTGATGATGATGTTGTTGATGATGTTGTTGTTGATGATGATGTTAATGTTGATGATGATGATGATGATGATGATGTTGATGATGATGATGTTGATGATGATGATGATGACGACGATTATGTTGATGATGGCTAGCAACTTACCATGGCAATGACAGTGGTGTTGGGGAGAATTAGGGCTGCAGACGCCAACGGATCCTTGACAGACCTGATTGCAGTCAGAGTCTTTAATGCAAGGAGTTAATGGATGATCTTGGGCGTTGCCTGCCAAGGATATAGATAGTGCCTATTACTTTATGTTTATGAATAATGCATACATTAACGTTAAACCAATGCTAGCTATAGGCACTCGTGAGGGCGCGCACATGAACACACACATATGCACACACCACACGACAGCCATTATACATACACACAAAGATATGTATATATTCGGAGTTATAGTAGCTTAGTGGTTAGAAGTGGTTCACGCTTGCCGGCGTGAAGATCATGTGTTCCATGGCTTCTGTAGCGCAGTGACTAGTGCTGTATTACCCCAAGGTGACTTCTTTAGTGCAGTGACTAGAACTGTATTACCCCAAGGTGACTTCTTTAGTGCAGTGACTAGAACTGTATTACCCCAAGGTGACTTCTTTAGTGCATTGGCTAGCACTGTATTACCCCAAGGTGGCTTCTGTAGCGCAGTGACTAGTGCTGTATTACCCCAAGGTGACTTCTTTAGTGCAGTGACTAGCACTGTATTACCCCATGGTGGCTTCTGTAGCGCAGTGACTAGTGCTGTATTACCCCAAGGTGGCTTCCGTATCGCAGTAACCAGCACGCTTGATTGCTGGTTCATTGGTGCCCGTGGCCTGACGCGGTGATCCCTTTAAAAGGGCGCGGAGTCTCAGGCCACACCAGATTGTGCTCAGACCTTCACGCGAATGTCTAATAAAAGCAGTAGTTCCCTATGGCCTCATACAAATATGATTCTAGCATGTTCTAGCACCATACACCCAATACGCATCAATGCATGAAAAAAAATAGTCCTTTACTTTACTTTACTTTACTTAAGTCACTGACTTTACGTATCTTCTTACTCTACTTAATTTATTATACTTTTCTCACTTTACTGATGTTATTGTTTTTCTTACTTTATGTACTTTACTTACATGATTTACACTAATTACTTCACTTACATTACTCACTTTAATTACATTACTTACTCTAATGACCTTAATGACATTACTTACTAACTATATGTCCAGTACGTCTTAAGGCTCGCAAAAATATGTCGTTTTGCTTAAACAAATGAAATGTGAGGAGATATAAATGTCAAAACCTAGTGACAACTGGCAAAATAGACAGGGAAAGAGCTGAAGACAGACACTTTGATAAATTCTTGGCTGGCCAGGCAAAATGACATAATCAGAATAACACACTTTCTCTGAGACTCGGGTGAACAGTTGACAAACAATGATAGGTCACATAAATCGTCATGACACATGACAGCGATTATAGACACATGTTACTTTTATTTCTGGAACCAGATCGGATGACAGTGGTCAAGGACGTTCACACCCAGCTCACCTTGGTAGAATGTAGACAATCTATGCCTCCGATCTGTGTCAGGTCTTAGTCAGATGTGACTGAACTACCGTGAACGGTACTACCAGCTTTCAGTTAGCGTAGAATGTCGGGCGGCGCTCACCAAACCAGACACCCCACATTGTGCCAACAGTTTTGGGCTTTAGGAGGGTAAAAGCCTTACCCTAGTGCGAGGAAATGCAACCTAAAGACTCATGTCATGACAGGGCAGATCAGGCCCTAAGCCTTGGACGGCAACTGGTCTAAGATCGAAGCTCCGACAGGCGGACAGATAGAGTATTGCTTAGATGATCCGGCAGCTTCTGCACCTTGTCTTATTTCAGCAGTAACGGTGTTACCTTTCCTCTAGAGTAAAATAGGCAGGCTTAGAGAAGGACTATGGCTGCATGGGCAAACAAAGTTCTCTACAATTCACCCCAGACTTTGTGCAATTGATAGGTATAACTCCACCCCCAGTCTCCGCAATGGGTTGTAGTTATGATGCCTATTTTAAAAGCAAAATGTAACAGATGATCGTCTCTCACTACAACAAAGTGCCGGTCAGCTATGCCTCCATCCACGAAAACGCTTAAAGAAAATACTACATAACAAACAGTGTGAATGACACATAGTACTTACAGAAAGCTGCAAAAGCAACCAAAGCCAGCAGAAATACGCCTTGCATGTTGATGGGCAGAAGTAGCTTCAGATGTCACAAAAGGAAAACGTCAACTGTATTAGTTTGCTGAGAGTTCTCTCGGTGAATTCGCTCTTGGAAGTTGATGAAGATTTCTGATTTGCACCTGAGAGACAGCCATACTTATACCAGATTCTACATCCGTGACACTAAAGGTAAAAGCCGTGGTAAGATAAAACCAAGTATCCTGTCTATATCCTTGTTCACTGTACTTCATCTTTGACCCCCCCCCCCCCCCCCCTTCTTTTCCTTAGCAAGAACCCGGTCAGTTACTGCGTAGTTTTCATTGCGATCCACATAAAACATATTCTTTATTTGGTTGTCAAATTACAAGACATGTAAATAAATATGTTTATGACAACAAACAAGAGAAGCGTTTTAAAATGGAACAGCGTAAAAACTATAGTACGCATTTGATTTTGCTTAACGAAATATTTTTTAACACATCACACAAGAACACTCATCTAGGGCAAAACAAGTTTGCAAATATCTTGACTCCATTTTTATATTTTCCAGTTTAGAGCTAGCCGGAGGTTCTCTTCTTATTACGATGATTGTTCTAGAAAATACTGGGAAGTTTGACAAATGCTACCCTGATCTGATAACTTGAGGAAGGGGGGAACCTTGACAGTATCTCCACGTTGTAGAGGATGGGAAGTAGAGAACAAGCCGTAACCTGGTGCGAGGAAATGCAACCTAAAGACTACATGTCGTGGCAGGACATGACAGGCCCTGAGTGTTGGTCAGGAACTGGTCTAGGATGGAAGCTCCAACGGAGGACAGTTAGAGCATTGCTTTGCTGATCCGGCAGCGTCTGCAGTTGGTCTTGTTCCAGATGTATTGGTATTACCTGTCCTCTGGAGAAAACTAGACAGGCCGAGAGAGGGATCTTGATGCATGGGCAATACATGGTCTCTACAATTCAGCCCAGGTGTGCTATGGAGAGGTATAAACTCCACCCCTGGTCCCCTCCAGGCGTTGTGCTATGGAGAGGTATAAACTCCATCCCTGGCCCCCTCCAGGGGTTGTGCTATGGAGAGGTATAAACTCCACCCCTGGTCCCCTCCAGGGGTTGTGCTATGGAGAGGTATAAACTCCACCCCTGGTCCCCTCCAGGCGTTGTGCTATGGAGAGGTATAAACTCCACCCCTGGCCCCCTCCAGGGGTTGTGCTATGGAGAGGTATAAACTCCACCCCTGGTCCCCTCCAGGTGTTGTAGTTATGATGCCTGTGTTTTGAAGCACAATGTTCCAAGCTATTTTCTGTCAAGACTGCAAGGTGCTGGTACTATTAACAGTTAAAGTTAGTTGCATATCCTTTACAGGACTTCGCAGTCAACCCCAGCCTTTTTGACTGTATGTGATCTCTTGGCAAAGTTTACATTCAGTAGTTTGCCATTGCTTCCTGAACGAAAAGTATAAGAGTATGGGGAAGAACACCATCGGGTGGCAAATGTGACCGCGGGAACAATGTATCCACCAGGGATAAATGGACAACTACGGGATGTCTGTTACTTTTAACTAGGATCCTACATAGTAGAGTACTCACGTACCCTTGTTACTTTAGAGTTTTCTGAAGGTTGAGAACGCAGTTCATGTTTACTTGGATGTACACAATAAAATAGCAACTATAGCTTAATTTTCTTTTGTCCCATATTTTGTGTGTGTTGTTTTGGACGTAATTGCTTTGTGCATGCTTACAGCAGATCTGCTATCTTTCAATTTTTCGACCGACCTTTTCGGGCTTTTGTTGACCGAATTAACTTTTCTGTGTGTGTGTGTGTGTGGTGTGTGTGAGTGTGTGTGTGTGTGTTTCGTAAGACGTTCCACTGTCTTAAAGTTGCTACGTCATCTTGTCCCTCCATCTACAAATGGTGCCCACAGCTAGCCCCCTGAAAACAGTTGCACGCATGCATGTCGGTCCTCATGGGAAAGCAATGACAGGCGATGGGCATTCCCCGCCATCAAAGGAACCATCACACCATGCACATTGCTGCGTAGCCGCACTTCCGTATATTAGACTTTCTTTTCACTACAGAAAGCAATGGCAAACTACTGAACGTAAACTTGCCCAGGAATCACAACAATGGTGGATTTGACTGCCACGTCCTGTAAAGGATATGCAATTAACCTTTTCCACCACTACATGCGTACTTCCAGAGACCTATAGAACGCAGTTAGTTAACTCAGGATCTTGATGAACCCGTGGATCGACACCTAGTCCTTCTTCCAGCAACCATTACTTCCATTGTTGTAATTTTTAAGCAACCGTGACATTTAATATGAGTATATAAGTATAGTATAAATAAAGTCGCTGGTATTTTGGTTAACTGCCTGCCAAGATAGTGACCCGGGTTCAGTCCCTAGCAGAGACAGAATGTTTTTTTTCCTTTCTAATTGGTATCACTCTTTTGAGGCAAGTGAAGAAATTCAAATATTTAGGCACATGGATAGCATCAGATTGAAGATGCATCAGTGAGATAAAGAACAGAATAGTACAAGCAAAAACTGAAATATATCGCACGAAGAATGCTTTGTGCAATAAGTCACTGTCCTTGAAAGATAGAAAAAGAGTTATTGCATGTTACATAGAACCAGTTTTAACATACGGCAGCGAATCCTGAACAATTAGTAAAAGGCGAAAAAAATACATGGAAGCCTTGGAGATGTTGTTTTATAGAAGAATGCTTAAAATTAAGTGGGCAACCAAAATGACTAAACTGGACGTTTTAAGGGAAGCTGACTCGCAAAGACAACTTATCACAAATATCAGAAAGAGGCACTCATCGTTTTGTGGCCACATTATGCGGAAAAAACAAACAAACTGGAACATGTTGTGACAACCGGAAAGATTTGCGGAAAGAGAGATAGAGGAAGACAGCGTGAGAAGATTCTTGACAGTCTTGTGTCACGGCACGGAAGGGAGTCAACATATGAATTGATCCATGGCGTCGTAGATCGTAATTTGTAGAGAGGCATGATCGCCCACGCCAGCTGGAAAGGCACTAGATGATTATGATGATCGCTCTGGGGCCGACCCAGTCTCACAGAAGTGGGTATCAAACAATGTCCAGAATTTCTGGGAATTGTTTTGGAAGGAAAGGTCACGAGAAGAAAACTGATCACCCCACCTCATATGTCGTGGCTTAGAAATATAAAGGTCTTACACGACACACTCCCAACGGCAGTGTCTGCTATGGGACTACATTTACCTATCTTCACTGGGGTCACGTGCTGAAGCCTAAACAAATTACAGGGCTCCCTTACACACTCTACGCTGCATTGGGCACACAGATACAGCCGCTGCTGATTTGAAGACAAAACATGTAAGAGCCCCGTTCAACTGTGGGTATGTCGACGTATCATAATTGGGGTCCTGTGGTGTTTTCTGCCTGCAGAAATAGAGCTGCGTGTCTCACTGCCGACATATGGTGCTACACCCATAAATGTACAGACTAGTCGGCACCCAGTGTGGGGTACTGGTCACTGTCACACCTTCGCCGCCTTTACTTCCCAAGTCATTTCCTAGCGCCCATTTTAGGCCGGGTCGAACTGGGAGTCTAGGGCAGTTTCGAAAATTGTCGTGGATGCGGATTCGAACCCCAAACCACCAGACCGTTAAGAGCGCCTAATCATTAAATTTCCCACATTCTCCGTATGTTGTAGTATTTCAGCATGTTCCTTCTACTTCTTGATCCACATTGTTCTAATAATTTTCCTGCAATATTTTACTTTAAACCCCTTAATATTCTCTTTTAGTGATTGTGATCATGTTTGCGAGCTTGCTAGTTCATTCACAGGGCTCTCATTCGGGAGACCCGGGTTCGAATCCTCGATAAGGTGATGGATTTGTTATTCTGTCGAAGCAAAAAAATGAAAACCCTAACCTGCACAGTTCGCAGCGACTGCACTAGCCAGGCGGCTTTAATTTCTTAGACACGGCACCCCCGCACCCCCCTCCCCCCAGAAAATACATACACCTATCCTACACCGCAAGGTACTATGGGTGGTCTACAATTGACATCCTTATTTTACCACATAACTAATAGTCTAAACGAAGAGTGTAAGGAACATAACATGAAATTATGCACAGTAAAACAGAGGTAATGACAATAGAAGGGGGAACCAAAAAATAACAAAGATACATCTAAAAGAACACCGACTGAAACAAGTAAAGAGCTCAAAGTACTTACTAAGTATAATATCATCAAATGACAAATCAGAAGACGAGATCGAAAATATATGCAATAAGGTAAACCAACTCATTGGACAAATGATATCAATACTACAGAACTAAACACGTACTTGTTATGTTGCATATCCCTTACAGGACGTTGCACTCAACACCAGCATTTTTCAGCTGCTATTGATGTATTTTTTTTTCCATATCCCTTACAGGACGTTGCAGTCAACATCAGCATTGTACAGCTGCTGTTGATGTATTAAACAAGTGTTACGTTCAGTAGTTTGCCATTACTTTCTGAACGACCGGTTCACATACCCTTGTAAGTTACCAGAGCGGCGCGAACCGCTGCCAATTCTCGCAGTTGCTGTTTTCCCCACGTGAATACACTGAATTACAAACAATGTCGTTATCACCTTGGCCAGGGAGACTGGCAAATACGTTTCAGCAGGCACTAAAAAAAGCACCCTGCAACACAATCTTACTACCAACTTACAATCTTCCTACCAACTATGCTACCAATGCTAAACCCGAACAATAACAGAAACAGAGAAAAGAAAATGACAACAACGGAAATGAGATTACGAGAAGACTACTCATCAAGAAGAGACAAATCAGAAATGATGAAATCAGGACTAAATGAAAAAGGACTAATAAAAAATATTATAGCAGCGCTAGATTTCATTAGAGAAAAAGGCAAGTGAAATGGTTCGGCTACCAACTAACGGTATACCACAATTATGTACAGACCAAATGGAACCAGAAGAAGAGGCCGACCATGTAAACGATGGACAGAGGGTATAACAGTCCACGAGAATCTTAATATATTATATATTTGAAGCCCATAAACGGGCACTCTCCCGCTGTTTATGCTTCACCTCGACACCGCAAGGTTCAGGAAAAACAAGATGAGATGAGATGAGCCGAGATGTTACCACCGAAAATATGAACCACAAACTAAAGAACTTTTCGTATAGACCAAACGGAATTCCGTGGATGATGTGGCCAGTATCATGCCGGCTGAGTCACCTTTACTCCCCCAGGAGGTGGCCTGTACTTATTTCGTAGTTTGATTCGACCTGGAAGTCCAAGAAAATCTGGAAAAAAAATGGGATTCGAACCTCTGATTACCGAATCGACAGGCGTCCGTTTAGCCACTTCGTAACTGCGTCTTCCCCAAGAAAAATACCTGTAATATAATAGTTCATAATATAAAGAATTTGATATACGCTGGAACGGGTAAATAAAGATGGAACAGATTAGACAAGAATAGTACATACGCGCAATTTCTATTTTGTATAGTTTTTTTTTTTTGGGGGGGGGGGGGGGGGAGGGGGGGGGGGGGTCAAGGTTACAAGCTTGTTGATACATTCGTTTGCCATCACATTGGGTCTCCACAATTGACCGGATGTGATCCCATATCAGCTCTATCTAGGGATCGATCCAATCTCATAAAATATTTTTTTTTGGGGGTGGGGGAGCTCGCTCGCTTTGCACTCAAGCGTAGTCCAGACACACTACTTCTAGTAGTGCTAAACTGAATTTTGTGTGTGGATTAGTTTTCTCTATTAACAGTGTTCCTCGCCATCAGGGGAGCCCACTCCGACTGTAGAAGTACTTGTAGCTTACGAGAAGTCAACATTTTAGTCCCACTGACCGGTATAGGGGTTGAACATGCTAACTCCGGATGATTTTAACAATTATAAATTAGGTTATTTTCTGCTGACTTCTTACCGTCTGAATATTGACGTGTTTGTTCGATGTGTGTGTGTGTGTGTGTGTGTGTGTGTGTGTGTGTGTGTGTGTGTGTGCGCAGCGCGTGCGCGTGCGTGTGTGTGCATGCTTGCGTATATACTTTTTTGGGTTTGTTTGTTTTTTCAGTTTCCCTGTGTTCATGACATATCTATTTTGTCGACAGTCCAGCGTGTTCTGCGAAATTTCCTTCCTCTGTCCTGTTTGAACATCCTGAATGAGGGCAGTTATATTTATTTCCCAATGTCATCCCGGACTGGTTTTTCTTGTTCTTACGTAGCGTACATGTCTTGGCTTTGTTTTTCTGAGATCCTGTCTGTGGCAAAGCAATTAATTAGTTGCATATCCTTTACAGGACGTCACAGTCAAAACCAACATTTGTTGCTGTTTGTATAATGAGTCGCATCACGAATATTTCGCTAAAAATTATCATGCACAGAGTTAAGAAGAAAATACAACCTGAAATAGGAGATGAACAATGTGGGTTTGTAGAAGGCAAGGGTACAGTAAATGCTATGTGTATGCTGAGAACAGTAACTGAATGTTCAATAGAAGTAAACAAAGATCTACACCTTTGCTTTATTGTCTACACAAAGGCTTTCGATAGAGTAAGACATGTCAACACGATAATGATGCTTGCAGATCTACAAATTAAAGGAAACGACCTTAGACTTGTAAAAAATATATATTGGAAACAACAAGCTGCCATCAGAATTGATAATGAAGTAGGTCAATATCAGCCTATCAAGAGAGGTGTGAGGAAGGGATGTGTAATGTCTCCAGATCTTTTTTTTCCTGTACAGTGACCATATTTTCATAAATGTAGAAGATATGAAAGGAATCAACATTGGAGGACGAAACATCAATACTATTAGATATGCAGATGATACAGTCTTGATTGCAGACAATGAGCAGGATCTGCAACATTTACTATATGCGGTTGTCGCACACAGTGAACAACTAGGGTTAGCATTGCTTTGTAAGAAGACACAGATTATGGTCGTCACTAGGACGAAGGAAATACCACAATGTAATATACAAGTAAATTAGAATATTCTTAAATAAGTAAATCGGTACAATTATCTCGGTACAGTCATAACATCTAATGGGAGATGCCTTGAAGAGATTAGAACAGTGTTTCCCAACGTGGGGCCCACGCCCCACAGGGGGGCATTTCGACTGTTAAGGGGGGCAATTCGAAAATGGAAGAAATCGGCTGAATATAACAAAACGGGGAGACTTGACACTGAAGTTAACTAAATTGGAACCTGACATAAGATCTCTTTGCAGCAAGCATCAAGCGCAAGGATCTCACTAAATTTAAATAATAAATAATTACTAATAATTAAAATAATATAGAAAAATCTTTCATTAAAATTATTTTGTACTTGAATTTCAGTTCTCCATTATATGTTTTGAAAATTTACTTACTGTGTTTGCTCAATAATTACCTAGTGATTTCTTCCTAAAACCTACCATTCAAGTTTCTTTAGTGAACATTTCAATTTTTGAATATTAAAAATAATGTATATGTTGAAGGGGGGGGGGGGGGCGTGGGGCAGGGGAGGGGGGCAATATGAATTTTAGAAAGGCTTAAGTGGGGCATGGCACAAAAAAGGTTGGGAAACACTGGATTAGAATAAGAATCGCCATGGGGAAGGTAGCCTTTTGTGGGGGGTGGGGTGGGAGATGAGTGGTCTCGAGGTTTGGTGTCCGTCTCGAGTGCTGGAGGTCAAATCAAATCAAATCAAATCAAATCAACCTTATGTTAAAAGGGTCACAAATTGGGCACTCAGACCCGTCTTACATTCGGCCCTTCCAATCACTCATCTTTCGTTCATCAAGAACATTATACATTCACATAGGAAGAAAAAAACATTGTGAAATGAATGTTGTAAACATAAACAAGCCATGTTATGATGCCCATATCCCACCTACTCACACATCACCCCACCCACACACAGACCCCCATCTACCAACACACAAACATCCAGGGACACATACATACCCCACCAACCGACCCATCCACCTCCCGCACATCCCCCACCCACACACACTACCCTCACCTGTTACCCAACCCAAACACACTCCCCATCCACATAAACATCCCCCACCAACTCACACATCCCAAGCCCACCGACATACACAACCTAATCCACACACCCATCCCCCACCCACACATCCTCTCCCCACCCATCCCCAACTACACCACCATCGAACACATATTCCCCACCCACGCACACACATCCCCCACCAACCCACACATCGCACATCCACTCACACATCCCCAATCCATACACACACACCCGTACCAACTGACATCTCCCTACCCACACATGCACATCTCCCTAACCACCTGTACATCCCCAATCCACTCACACACACCACACCACCCACACATACATCATTCACTCATCCACACATGCCATAAGCTACATCCCCCACCACAAACATCCCCTACCCGCACATCACACACATCCCCTACCACACAATATTCCCAACCCACGCACCACACACACATTTCCCTCACCCACACATCCCACACCCACGTATCCCTCACCCATACATTCCACACCCACATACCACCACACATCCCCCACGTACACACCACACAATATCCCCCACGCATATACCACACAATATCCCCACCCACACCCACACAGATACTCTCACTCATCCACTCCGCACATACCCCCACCCACACACCACACAAATCCCCCACCCATACACACATCCCCTCGTTCAAGCCCTGGCGAGGGGTGGGATGTTTTCACATTGACGTCTAGTAACAAAATTTCCCTTGATCTCTGGGTAGTGAGATCTGACGCCCGTGTGTATTGTTGCGCACATAAAAAAATTCCCTTGGCAGTTGGAAATCGAAGAAGAGTATCCTAACGGCGCTGCCCGGGCAAAATTTAGAGTTGATCCACGACTCTGGTGATCGAATGAAATGGCGAATCATGACCGCCGAGGCTTATCCCATGGCACATGGTGGATGGATGGATTTCTTAGCAAGTTTACGTTCAGTAGTTTGCCATTGCTTTTCTGAACGACCGGAACTCATAAAAGTTTATAAAAACGTACGCAAGGGGGCCTGCTACCAAATCCATTGTAGCTGTGTTTTGAAAACGGTATGCGCGATTACGAATTGCGCCCGTAACACCTTCGCCACAGAACCGGTACACGTATATTTTTGTGAGCTGTATAAAGGTAAGGTCTCCATCTGTTACATAGGGGTAGTGAACGCGGCTTCACAGTACCGACATACCTGGTTCGAAATTAGCACGTATGCTATTCGGGAGCAGATCTATTTAGGCGTGGCTTTGTAAATAAAGTTGTAATTCTCTAGTTCTGACTTGACTATATTAATTTAATATAATAAGACACACTGAAGACCAACTTCTTTTTCTGAAGAAAGAAAGAAAACAGCAAACATAACATCAACTTCTTTTTCTGAAGAAAGATAGAAAACAACAAACATAACACGGATAAAACTACACGTCAAACAAGTATTACAGTCGACAATGAATAAATTGAAAATGTCACAAACTGTCAATAATTTGGCTCACAATTAACATCAATGGAGACTTATTGAAAGAAGGCATCAGCACGCCGTGTGTTTAAGAACTAGTGTTCTTACCAATTCGACAAACGGCTTCAACTCCTACAAAAATGGACAAGAATGTTGACTTCTCGCCCTGACATGGGGACGTAAATTACAAGTACTTCAGAAGTCGGAATGATGGCGAGGGACACTGGTAATAGGGAAAGCTAATCGATATGCAAAAATCAGTCCAGAGCATTATAAGTAGTAAAATGTGTATGGACTAACTACACTTGAGTTCAGAGCAAGCGAAAAACAGCCACACAAATTATAGAGAAGAAATATCTTTCCATTATCTGCCCATAATATAACATATCTAGGCAAACCTTCTGGCCTAGAGAGACAACAGTGCAAGATAAACCCTGTGGACCGCTGAGTAAACTAAAAAAGATAGTTAAATTCATACAAGAGACAACATTGCAGTTATAGTTATATTTCAAGCGATCGAAAGAAGAAGAAGAAGTAGAATCACGCGGATGTGAACTGTGAACAGTTTCGAAATGACTGAAGGACAAAAATCGGATCTTATGAAAGTACAAATGACTAAAAACTCGTAGAATACTGCAGACTAAATAAGACGTTAAATTAAAACAAATAGTTGCATATCTTATACAGGACGTCTCAGTCAACTCCAGCATTGTTTGTTTCTTTGTTTGTGATTTCTTGGTAAATTTACGTTCAGTAGTTTAGACTTTACATTACTTCGTAGCCTCTGTAAAGTGTGTAGTTTGCCATTGCTTTCCTACTTGGCAGCGACATCCTTGTCGGTGACCGTAGTCATTGCCTCTATAGAGATCCTCTGCGTACCATCGCGAACTTGAGCCCACAACCAACAGTCTTCACTACACCCTTCATTACACCATTAACTACACCCTTCATTACAGCCTTCACTACACCCGCCATTACACCTCTCACTATACCCTTCACTACAGCCTTAATTACAGCCTTCACTAAACCCTATATTCACTTCACTACACCATATACTAGTGTCTTCACTTCAGCTTTCACTACAGCCTTTACTACACCCTTCACTACACCCTACTCTACAGCTTTCATTACAGCCTTCACTACAGCCTTCACAAAACCCTTCACTACAGCCTTCACTACACCCATCACTACAGCCTTCACTACACCCATCACTACACCCATCACTACAGCCTTCAATACAGCCTTCACTACAGCCTTCACTACAGCCTTCACTACAGCCTTCACTACAGCCTTCACTACACCCATCACTACATCCTTCACTACAGCCTTCACTACAGCCTTCCCTACAGCCTTCCCTACAGCCTTCACTACATCCTTCACTACAGCCTTCACTACAGCCTTCACTACAGCCTTCACTACAGCCTTCACTAGAGCCTTCACTACAGCCTTCAATACAGCCTTCACTACAGCCTTCACTACAGCCTTCACTACAGCCTTCACTACAGCCTTCACTACAGCCTTCACTACACCCATCACTACAGCCTTCACTACAGCCTTCACTACAGCCTTCACTACAGCCTTCACTACAGCCTTCCCTACAGCCTTCACTACAGCCTTCACTACAGCCTTCACTAGAGCCTTCACTACAGCCTTCACTACAGCCTTCACTAGATCCTTCAATACAGCCTTCACTACAGCCTTCACTACAGCCTTCCCTACAGCCTTCACTACAGCCTTCACTAGAGCCTTCACTAGAGCCTTCACTACAGCCTTCACTACAGCCTTCACTAGAGCCTTCACTACAGCCTTCACTACAGCCTTCACTAGAGCCTTCAATACAGCCTTCACTACAGCCTTCCCTACAGCCTTCACTACAGCCTTCACTAGAGCCTTCACTACAGCCTTCACTACAGCCTTCACTACAGCCTTCACTGCAGCCTTCAACATAAATAAACTAAAGTAAACGAACCTATCACACCCCTCTAGCACATGGGACATACGGTGCTAGACCCATATTTCTACTGGTAAGTCGACTCTCGGTGGTTGGTGTAGTCTGCATCATACGAGTCACTTTACTTCCCCAGATAGTACCGGCTATCCATACAGGCTGGGTCGACCTGGAATACTCGGCCTTTAAACAACATACGCTCTAATGCAGATTCAAACCCATGATCACAAGACCGACAGGCGAGTGTCTAGCTGTTAGTCTGCCGCGGCTGCCAGCCGTCAACATAATATTTCATAATTTATCGCCCATTCTCTTTCCTCTTTAACCTTTGGCTGTATAGGGTAGAAGTGCCTAGCGGTATTTTTTGGCCATATATTTATAAAACTCAACAAGCAATGATGTACAGACTAGATGGAAACAGGAAGAGGCCGACCACGTAAACGTTGGACGGAGGGAATAGCAGAGTCCATGGGAATATCGATATATGAAGCCCATTATCAGACACTCTCACGATGTTTATACTTCACCTCGACACCGCAAGGTACAAGAGGAACATGATCAGATTATAAAACTGTCATTTACTGCCAACATAGTACCTTGCGGTGTATGGCAGAGGGGTCTTTGAGCCTGAGGAATTAAGGCCGCCTGGCTAGTGCAGTCGCCGCGAACTGTGCAGGGTAGAATTTTCTTTTTGCCCCTGACAGAAAAAAATCCCACACCTTACCGAGGGATCGAACCCGGGTCTCCCGAATGGGAGTCCGGCGTTCTAGCCACTCGACCAGCCGCTCCGCATATGGTTATGTTGGTTTATAAAAGAAAATCCTAACCTGCACAGTTCGCAGCGACTGCACTAGCGAGGCCGCCTTAATTCGTCCTACACCGCAAGGTTGTTTGTGGCAGATGATAGTTTATTTTAAACATGTTGGTTTGTGATGACTGCCTCTTTCTGATATAACAAACATCAGAAAGAGGCAATCATCTTACTTTCGCACATTTTGAGAAGACACAAACTGGAACATGTTGTGACAACCGGAAAGATTTGTGGAAAGAGAGATAGAGAAAGACAACGAAAGACAATTCTTGACAGTCTTGTGTCCAGGCACGTGGGGTGTCAGCACTCTAATTGATACACGCGTTGGAGATTACAAGATGTGGAGAAACATGTTTGTCCATACATGTAGGCAAAGCACTTGATAATGATGACGATGACGATGATGATGATGATGATGATGATGATGATAGCACCAGAAGCGATTCCTTGACACGTAAACAGAGCCGATATATATATATATATATATATATATATATATATATATTATATATATATATATCTATATATATATATATATATATATATATATATATATATATATAGACTTGACCTGATGTGCCTGTCTAATTTATCTACGTGTCCGTCTGTCTATCCACCTATCTCTCTACCTCACGCTGTCTCTCACTAACCCTACATATCTCTTTCTTCCATTACTTCCAATCAGCGCGTGATACGTGAATCGCCCCTCCCCTTTAATCCCAACCAATTCATAATATGTTTTGAACATCATAATCACCACCACCACCACCACCACCACCACCACCACCACCACCACCACCACCACCACCACCACCACCACCACCACCACCACCATCACCACCACCACCACCACCATCACCACCACCACCACCACCACCACCACCACCACCACCACCACCATCACCACCACCACCACCACCACCACCACCACCACCACCACCACCACCACCATCACCACCACCACCACCACCACCACAACCACCTCCATCCTCATCCAATTGGCTACACCTGTAAAGAATGTTTCCTCCTTAAGTCTTTGAACACTTCTCTCTACCATAAGCTAGATGCCCAGTCTCTGTTGCTGTCGTGTGTAAATGATCTAGACCCAATTTCTGTTGCTGTCATGTGTAAATGGTCTAGACCCAGTCTCTGTTGCTGTCATGTATAAATGATATAGACCCAATCTCTGTTGCTGTCATGTATAAATGATCTAGACCCAATCTCTGTTGCTGTCATGTATAAATGATCTTGACCCAATCTCTGTTGCTGTCATGTGTAAATGATCTAGATCCAGTCTCTGTTGCTGTCATGTGTAAATGATCTAGATCCAGTCTCTGTTGCTGTCATGTGTAAATGATCTAGATCCAGTCTCTGTTGCTGTCATGTATAAATGATCTAGACCCAATCTCTGTTGCTGTCATGTATAAATGATCTAGACCTAATCTCTGTTGCTGTCATATGTAAATGATCTAGACCCAGTCTCTGTTGCTGTCATGTGTAAATGATCTAGACCCAATCTCTGTTGCTGTCATGTATAAATGATCTAGACCCAGTCTCTGTTGCTGTCATGTATAAATGATCTAGACCCAATCTCTGTTGCTGTCATGTATAAATGATCTAGACCCAATCTCTGTTGCTGTCATGTATAAATGATCTAGACCCAGTCTCTGTTGCTGTCATGTATAAATGATCTAGACCCAATCTCTGTTGCTGTCATGTGTAAATGATCTAGACCCAGTCTCTGTTGCTGTTATGTATAAATGATCTAGATCCAGTCTCTGTTGCTGTCATGTATAAATGATCTAGACCCAGTCTCTGTTGCTGTCATGTATAAATGATCTAGATCCAGTCTCTGTTTCTGTCATGTGTAAATGATCTAGACCCAGTCTCTGTTGCTGTTATGTATAAATGATCTAGATCCAGTCTCTGTTGCTGTCATGTATAAATGATCTAGACCCAATCTCTGTTGCTGTCATGTGTAAATGATCTAGACCCAGTCTCTGTTGCTGTCATGTGTAAATGATCTAGATCCAGTCTCTGTTGCTGTCATGTATAAATGATCTAGATCCAGTCTCTGTTTCTGTCATGTGTAAATGATCTAGACCCAGTCTCTGTTGCTGTCATGTATAAATGATCTAGATCCAGTCTCTGTTGCTGTCATGTGTAAATGATCTAGATCCAGTCTCTGTTGCTGTCGTGTATAAATGATCTAGATCCAGTCTCTGTTTCTGTCATGTGTAAATGATCTAGACCCAGTCTCTGTTGCTGTCATGTATAAATGATCTAGATCCAGTCTCTGTTGCTGTTATGTATAAATGATCTAGATCCAGTCTCTGTTGCTGTCATGTATAAATGATCTAGATCCAGTCCCTGTTGCTGTTATGTATAAATGATCTAGATCCAGTCCCTGTTGCTGTTATGTATAAATGATCTAGATCCAGTCTCTGTTGCTGTCATGTATAAATGATCTAGATCCAGTCTCTGTTGCTGTTATGTATAAATGATCTAGATCCAGTCTCTGTTGCTGTTATGTATAAATGATCTAGATCCAGTCTCTGTTGCTGTTATGTATAAATGATCTAGACCCAATCTCTGTTGCTGTTGTGTATAAATGATCTAGATCCAGTCTCTGTTGCTGTCATGTGTAAATGATCTAGACCCAGTCTCTGTTGCTGTCATGTATAAATGGTCTAGACCCAGTCTCTGTTGCTGTCATGTGTAAATGATCTAGACCAAGTCCCTGTTGCTGTCATGTGTAAATGATCTAGACCCAGTCTCTGTTGCTGTCATGTGTAAATGATCTAGACCCAGTCTCTGTTGCTGTCATGTGTAAATGATCTAGACCCAGTCTCTGTTGTTGTCATGTATACATGGTCTAGACCAGTGGTTCTCAACCTTTTTTGGCCCGTGCCCCCCTTCACCATATTTTCAGAAAGTCATTACCCCCCCCCCCCCCCCCCCCCTTTCATATTTCCCACCTAAAAATTTGGCCCGTGCCCCCTTTACCATATTTTCAGAACGTCATTCCCAGTTTCTTATTTCCTACCTAAAAATCCCGCCCCGTCCCCACACAGTATATATAATAAAGGAAACTAAATTTAATAGCACATACTAAACCAAGACTAGACGTACACATAAAACATGATTTGTATGTCTACTTACTTTATAAATTGAATTTTAGAAGGCTGAGACGTACAGAACCGTACAGTATGAAGGGAAAAACAATATCAATTAATCGGTTCTTGTATTAACGTGATCTTGAAATAATCTTAACCCCCCCCCCCCCCACCCCCCACCCACCCCCGGAAACCCTAAAAGAAGAATTACCCACCGGTTGAGAACCACTGGTCTAGACCCAGTCTCTGTTGCTGTCATGTGTAAATGATCTAGACCCAGTCTCTGTTGCTGTCATGTGTAAATGATCTAGAC